>CM062805.1:545930225-546510889 GCA_031772625.1 Pinus tabuliformis | reverse complement strand
CCCAATTCTACAAGTTGTTGCATCTTGATTCATGCATGCCAACTTTGGGAATGCTTGCCCGCATACCTTTGGGTGGGTGTGTGCCATGCACGTTACATCTCGCCCAACACCTTCATTCATTGGGCATGTCCTTGTGCCTTCATGTCATTTATTGGGGCGAGCTTGCCTTCCTATGGGTGTCTTGTTCCATCAAACTCACCTAAACCTTTGATTTTTGACACTTCAATTTGACATGGTAATTAAGATTGTTTTGGGGCACACCTTCGTGCAGACTCAATCACAAGAACCTGACATCCCGCCCCATTCTAAAATGTTTATTGTCCTCAAAAACATGTGACTCATAATACTTATTCGTAAATTATAACTTGTCACAAAGAGTCACCAACTCCAACACCATGGAAGAATCATCCATATCCCCTTGTCCCTGCTACATGAACTCTCCACCTTTCCACAGACCTCCATCATGGCTCATGAATTCATGTAGAAATATATCTCAAGTATTCAATTCCCATGAACATTTTCTTCCATAATCCAATGTAACTACAACATGCCTCTATGAGCACCTGCTACCATACTCCAACTCAAGTCCAACATGCCTCTGCACATTGATCTCCCTCATGACTCGAACTAGTTGGGTAGCTAATCCAACCATCATGTCCAACCCATGAGAATGCACATCCCCGTGCCTTCATTGGTTGTTTCTCCAACACTTTTTCACATCTTCATCCTATAAGAAATCCTCCAAATATGATCATAATGAAGCACCCTTCAGTAGCACTTCACTTCTAAGGATCTCACCATCCTAAGCAAGAGATTGAGATCCCATATTATTCATGGTCTTCCAAATGAAGGTGTGGTGGGGAAGTTGTGTGACTTCCCACTCCTCAAAATGTCATTAGATCTACACTTTGGTGGTAATCCTGGCACGTATTCATCATGCAAGTATCATTGAAGAAGGATAACATAACATGTTCATCAAATCTCTCTCATCATTATGTTCTGATATAGTTGCCCCTGCAGCCTCATCCTGGTCTACAATCCTAACATTATCAACACCATCTTCTTGACTTAACATTTCAATCCACAAATCAATGTCTTCCTCTTCTAACCTTTGCATGTACGAGTCATGATCTTCATCTCTTCTTTGCATAATGTTGGTAGAAGTTTTGGCATCAATCCTCTCAAAAACTTTAGCAACAACCTCGCACTCACTCGTGAAAGTATTCTCATCCACCATCTTTGGTATGTTTAACAAACATTGAACACCATATGATAAAGACTTAATCAACTCCATGTGTCCAATGAGCATGGTATCTAAGCAATCAAACCTCTCATGAGCCATCTCTTCATCTCTTTGTCCTACCTCTGAACATATGGTTGTCACTTTGTGTTCTCCTGGAAACCCTCCAATAGTAGGAATGATCAAAGACTCTTTCTTCCCATCATGAATGAGTAGTTTCCCCAGATGTGGTACTAGCACAACTTCTCTCTCAATCATAAATTTGATGCCAAGAACAATCTTGTAGTCATCCATCCTAATAATCGTGAAAACATTTCCATTCCAATCTCCAATCTTCACTTGTACACCTTTCGCAATCCCAAGGAATTTTATTCCCTCTGATTTCATAGCTTTGAACGATGCATGAGTTGGGGAAAATTCAATCCCAACTTCCTTGCAACATCTTCCTTCATAAAGTTGTGAGAAGAACCACTATCCAAAATATCCATCAATGCTTTCCCACCAATGCTCATCTCTATGAATTTCATCTTATTCCCTTACAAATCTTGTTTTGAGGTAACTTCCTTCATGCTATAATCTCCCAAAATATGCATCGCACCAACTGACACATGAGAACCTTGTTATCTTTCCTTCTCTTTTCTTGTATCAATGTCATGGCCTTCTACCTCAAAGGAAATTTCTTTGCCATGTTCTCTCCATTACATAACCAACACACCATCGATTTCTTTCCCCTCAATTTCCAACCACCTTCAGTCCATATTCCTTAGAAGACTTCTCCTTTCCTTTGCCAAACTTCTTATTTTTATTTTCACCCTTCTGCTCCTTCCCTTCCTTCTTTCCTACATGGTAATCAAGAAATTTATCAGCAGTTGTGATTTATTTTTCAAGGTTTGACAATTATGCCTCTTTATCTTAGTTTGAGCCCAAGGTTGTAATGCACTCACAAAGTTGAAAGCTTTTCTCTCTCTGTAATGTTCGGTATCTCCAACATAAATCTTGAATACTCTCGTATGAATGCCTCTATACTTACATTTTTATTAATGTACTTCACCATCATCCTTGCATCCCAAGCTTCATCTTGTGGACCAAAGTGAGCCATCAAGGCTTCCTTCATCCTTTCCCATGTGGTAATATCGTCAACAACGTTTCCAAGGGAAATTTCTTTTCATCTTCATCTCCACCACATCTTTGCATTCTTTTGTGAAAAATTAGAAACTCGATTCCTATTGCAGCAAATGGAATAATTCTCCTAATTGTTAAATTAATTCTTAACAGTTTATTTATTGTGTGCTACAACAAATATTGAATCAACCACATTGCAACCTACACAAATAAACTGCGGAAGAAATAAACACTGGAAGAAATATTATCACACACACATAAAATGACAAAATTATTTTTGGACCAATGTCCCGAGAAAAACCCAACTTGGGAAAACTGGTGGAGCAGTTGAGGGTTTTATTATTATGCAGCGTGAGATAATCTGAGTACAACTAGATGTCGAAACTGGAAATCCTATTGAGAAATACTGGCAAGAAAATATAGTGAGGAGAAATTCCTCACTGCACAGGAAAATCCTGACACTGACCTTGGTTCAAATTAAGCCATCCAAACTGCCTCTCTGATGAGTGCTAGTATTGCAGCAAGAATTCTGCAACTCCTGGGGCTAACAAATTTAGTTCATCAACTTGGGGTTCGTACAAACTTGGAGGTGATAGTGTTGTATACACAAATAGATGTAATGGTCTACTCTTGTCACTTTTCAACTAGGGCGATAGACCACTAGGGTTTCTCAAACTAGTCTTCTATTGACTAGAAGAAGTCTGACTACCAAATGGAGAAGGGAAAATTATCCTTAGTGAAAGAAAAGGAATGCTGCCTACTTTAAGGAATGAAAGACTGAATTGGAAGATGCTTGTAAAGTGACATGAAATCCTTTAGCTACTCATTGACACATTTTTCTTGCAAAAGAAACCTAGATTAACCTTATTTATAACATGTGATGATCTAAACTAACTGAGCATGGAATCTGATCTAGGGAGTATTATAACTATTGCATGCATGTGCTAATTTAGCAATTGTGGAAAAATATCTTTTTTTATGTTTTCATTTTATGAATGCAAATGCTAATCTTCATTTGTTCTTTGGCAGGGGAGACCGATATGGAAGAGGAGGTCTGGACTGGTCTTAAAGGTATGGAAGCCAAGTGGAGGCCTAATCCAATCTTAAATGACAATTTTTCTAAATTCAGGCTTAAAACAGGCTACTACAGGGTTTATTGTAGTACTACTACAGGATGTCCTAGCTCTACTACAGGATGCCCTGTTTTACTACAGGAAACAGGCCGAAATCTTAGGAGGTGGTAGGGAAGGTGGAATGAAGTGTGGGAAAGGTATATAATGGAGGAATAAGGCATGGAGGAGGTGAACACTATCCAAGGCTCAATCAAATGCTTCAAGATGGTTGGATTTGCTCAAGGGAAATGGCGATTTTTATTACAAAACAAGAATTCGGATTTAGGGTTTAGTGGACTTTGGCAACATGGGTGGATAAAGTTTGGATGAGGCAAATGAGATGAGGTCTCCCTACAATTTAGAAGCTCCTACAACAACATACATTCTTGTCTTCATTTATGCACAAATTCATCTATACATGGGAAAGATTTATTAAATGGAAGAAAACAAGGTTATTACCATCTAGTGACTAATTTCATGAATGGAAGTGCTTTGAAACCAATGAAAAACTTAAGAGATCAACAATGACAACTGTAACTCATCCTAAGAAACTCAAAGACAATGATCTACTCATCAAGAAACCCTATATTATGCAGCAAAGCAAGAAATCTGTTGGGTTGTATGAATGGAACCCTCAATTCATGATCCCATAAGGGAGATGAGGTGAAAGCCACTATCACTAGCTTTTTTGGAGTGTCTTCTGTCACTATGATACCACTTATCTAACTATCCACAAATGGAAGCAAACTAATTAATCATCCAAATACTTGCAAATTAATAAAACCAAAACCATTTCAGCAACTAACTATGAATGTAATCTAAGAATACATGTACAAAAAGATGAACCTCTACTGCTAGGGTTGGGCCCTAACCGAAGAGCTTCAGCCCTCTGAGTCAACTCAGTGATGGATCAAGGGAATGTTTCTCATTTTCATTAAAATATAAAAAATACACAAGAGTCATCAATCACAATGTCTTAGCTCAAAAATTCCTCTTGGCTACAATAAAAAAAGTTGAATCCTAATGAGGCTCTAGGTCTTCTTATTTATACATCTGAAGTTACCAACAACTTCCTTAAATTTAGGGAGGCTTGGTTCCCAAACTCAATATCAACTAGTCTTCAACTATCACTAGCTTGGTTGCCAATTATCTTAATGGCTCGGCTTCTTGTAACTCCGAGATGATGAGATCTGGTGGAGGAATCTTTGAGTGAGTGAGGAGTTAAGGATGGAGATCCAATCTCCTAACATCCCTCTTGCTTGTCTACTTCGAGTTCCTACACTTTAATTAGTGAAATTTTTCTCCAAAACCTGAAATCAATGCACATTAGACCACAAGACATGGTATCTCATCTTTACCCTTCTCATTAAACAAAATATAACAAAACATGTAAATAAATGTGAGAAAAGTTGATTTTAGTAAGCTGGAGAGTGGCATTAAGGTCCATATAATTTACCCATTAATGAGCCTCATCACTCTGCGTAGTCACTGCGTCACTCTAGCGCAGTTGTTGTTGCTCTCGGATTGGAACAACTTCTCCTCAAGCCATCTGACTAGCTGTTGTTTGAAGAAATGTCTCTCTTAGCGTTTGGAACCTCTTCCCAACTTCTAGCACTGAAATTCTGCTTCTCCTCAACAATTCAACGTTGCCTCTAGAGGCTATTACACTGCTCTGCATCAACCTCACTCTGGCTTCTTTGCCTCTCTGCAAATGTAGTCACCGAAACTAGAATCCTTCCTATGGTTTCACTGTCCATGCCCCTCTCTCACTGCTTCGATTTCTCTGGCTCTCTCTCTGGAAACTAAATGCTGCTACTCAGGAAATCAATATGCTCTTGAAATCAAATTGCTCAAGTGATTTCTCCAAGCCTCGTCAACTTCTTCTTATAATCCTCTGTTGAGACTTCAATGACCAAGATTAGATCTTAATCAATGTCTAGTGTTTTCACACAAAATTTTGAGAAGAAGGGGTTTGAGGTCTTATTCCAGGATGGGAAATCAAGACTCAAGCCCAAAGGTTCTAGCTCTGTAGGTATTATAATTGGAATTAGAGAGCATGGTATATATATGCTAACAGGAAACCCTATGGATCATGAGATGAAGAAGCAGGAGGACCGGGTATAGGTTCCAAAGAAGTAGGTGCAGGTGTAGGATTTAGAGGTGCAGGTATAGGTTCCAGAGAAGAAGTTACAGGTTCCATAGGCTTAGGGAGAGTCAATTTCCAGAGGGAGCTTGCAGGTTCAAAGGGAGACTTTGCGACCCAAGAAGAGCACATGGTCATTGGGGAGTAAGGGTGCTTCTATATATACCAAGAAGGAATGATTGAGGGACTGGAAAATGATATAGGAGAATAAGAAGAAACGGGAAGCTTCTAGTGATAGTGACACTTCTGAGAGAGGTGTATTTCATGCTATAGGGATTTTTTCAGTTGTGAGATAAAGGAGTTGGGCGAGCATTGCAAGTAGGTATGATGATGATGAGCTACTTCCTAGTCTTGGAAGTACCTCCCGTGCTAAGAGGGAGTGTTAATTTTTGGTAGATTGGGAGGTACTCCAAGCCCTAGGCTTCAGGGTTTGGAGGTTGGAGCACCACAGAAGTCACTTGTGGGCTTGGAACCCAAGGTTGGGGTTCTACACCCATTGATTTTTGGGCCAAAACTATGGAGAATTTTGGACATATGATGGATGGAGATGATAGAGGACATTGAGGAGAATCCAACGCAATGAAAATCATCAAATTCCAAGTTGTCTATGATGAGTTATGAATTTTTGAAGTTAATAATGGGTTTTTGGACATACAAGTCATGTAGTCTTGAGGTAAATATGTCCAAAAGGCATGTCCCTTAGAGAATTCATGGAGCCCTTGTAAAGAGTATAAATACAAGGTGATGAGAATTAATTTTACTCATAAAAGTGTGCATTTCTCATGGAAAATACACCTCTGATGCAACCGAGCTCTAGAAGGAAGAGGGAAAAGTGTTTGGGACTATTTTAAAGGTAATTTTGTGTCTTTTACAGGTTTGATTTGGACCGGAGAGAAGGCTGCATGCCTCAAGGGAAATATGGGTTGTGTTTTGATGTAATTTTAGTGTGGTTCCCCTCCTTAAAGTAGGCCACAGTTCTTTTATGCTTGCTACAGGTAGGCCACAGGCCAAATTCCTTGGACATAGGGTCATAAGGCTGGAATAGTGGTTCAGGCAAGCTACAAACCTGATATTCCTTGGAACAGGGGGGCTGAAAGGACTTATTTGGGGCTAATATTAACCCAAAACAATAGAGGGTTGTGGGCAAAAATGTTTGGAGGCAAGCCACAATTGTGGGAGAGATTTGGATGTGGAGCAAGAGTGCTAGTGCAGTGTATCAACAACCTTAACCAGTAGTATAACCCTACAACAATATACAACTTATGAAGAAGAAATGTATGATTTGTGTGGTGTATTAAATGTTGAGTTAATGCTAATTGGATGGTAGTCTATGGAAGACAATTGGTTTGGTTTGACTTGGTGGTTAGAAGCCCTCTTTTAGGAGATGATTCCAAAGTGAGGATTGGTGGTTGTATTGGTCATCTTTGGATTCTTGGAGGGAAACGTGTCGATGTCTATGTGTAGCCCTTGACAAGCAGTCATAAAGGGATTTTGAAAGATGAAGTTGGGTGAAGATGTTGAAGCCTAATGTGCAACACTTTGATTGACAAAAGTGACTACTAGAAGGAAGTTGGATAGCTCAGGTATTGGCCAGCCTAGAGGAGTAGATTGGATCAGCCTGTGCTCATTATAGCAGAAGTGACTTGCAATAGTGATAGGTGGTAGCCCTCCTAGAGTCTATATCTGTTGTTTCTTGATGGACTAAATGGCATCGTTTTTTTTGGACAAATGTCCCTGGAAAAGCCCAATGTGGGAAAATTGGTGCAACAGTTATGAGGGTTTGTTATTATTAATCAGTAGAAAATTATGAATACATCTGTGAATACCTCACGAGTTATTCAGTTACAGAGCTAAATACTGGCAGAAATATTTGTGAGATTACCTCACACAATCACTGAGAAAAATCCCGGCAGATTTGGTCACTGGATGAGGTGCCTCTGGTAGGCCCTGCATTACCTCTATGCAGTCCTCATGCAATCCCTTCTTAAAACTCTCTAGGAACTACATATCCCAGCCAAATAATCATTTTGTTTCTCAAATTTAGTGCTCTCAGCCTCCTGGTGTCACACCACGGCTCTCAACTTCTGAAACTGGCTCTGCTACAAAATTTCAGACCCTCTCTCACCCTCCGCATTGCCTCTTCGTGGCCCTACATCAACCTATATGTGAGAGATGTTGGATCGCTCTTTGCCTCTCTCTACCAATGATTCTCCATTTGAGAAAATCTCTCTCTCTCTCTCTGTGGATGCTGCCCCTGCCCCTCAACTGCAAGAAATCTCCTTGATCAGAATTTTCTCCTGAGGACTTCTCACTTAGGAAATTCGATCTCTTGATCTTTCGGTGTGTTTTCAAAATGACCGTCAAGCTTCCTTAAATAATCTTCTCTTTGTAATTCAATGACACAAATTAAAAGTTAATCAATGGCTAAGATCATTTTAGCTTGATCCTCATCTTCTTCTAGAAGTTACACCCACAATTAGATTAATACCCATTAATATTTTTTATTTCCTAAGTTTAGACTTAGGGTCCCATTAAAAAAATATTAATTATTTTAATAGAATTGTTTCTAGGTGTAATTTATCAAAACTCTTTACGAGTTCTTTGGAATACATATTCCCAAGCCTCCCTTCAAAATTTGAGGCCTAGATCACATCTGATGCTATCCCAAATCAACACTCCCTCTTAGCGAGGAATGTGCTCTAACAATATACGCTGCTACATATTGCTCTGACTCTGAAGCATCATTCTCTGCACTGCTAATGTCTGACATGTTGTCCACCAATTACTATGCTGCTACTGCAACTGTACTGCTGCTAACACTTCCACTGTAAACACTGCATCCGTACTACAACTCCCTCTCAAGTGTTGCAATTGTGCTGCTGCTACCACTGCCACTACCAACTGCTACTGCACTGCAAACTGTTGTTGCTACTCCATAAGCAACGGAAAAACATCCAAAATTACTGAACTAAATGTGTTTTGTATGATATCACGTGAATGTTGAAGTCTGACTGGTACTAGTCTCTGCATTGACCCTCTGAATCTACTGCGTTATTGCTGACCTTTGTTCTGTGACATCTCCACTATTGCCAACTCTGCTCTACGTTGTTGCTGAACTGTAGTCCATGCCATCTTCATTGTTTCCAACTCTGCTCTATGCTTCTTAGACCCTGGCGCTCCTAGCCACTGCAACTATCTCTCTTACACTCTATTGACGGTGCTAGACTCGCCAACATTCAGAGGATCACCCCAGTATGAAGTCCCAACTAGACCTCACACCATTTGGTGTGGAAGTCCCATCTAGTATGATGGCCTAGTTTCCATTATCTTAAATGTTTTCCTCAGCTCTTGCTTGTCAGCACAGGAGAGTGGTCTACTTTTTCTTCAAGTAGTGAGTTTCGCATGCCCAGTGATTTCTAGTGTTACTTGTGTCAATGGTTCTTTCATCGTAGATGGAGAGGGTGGGAGTGAGCCCCAAGTCGGATGGGAGGAAGCCCCAACTCTGTTAGGAACACACAACACAATAGGATGTGAGGAGCTGCCGGAGGAGTAGTCCACACGAATGTGGTAATCACAACACACAAGGAAAGATAACATGTACAACACATAGTGGACGAGTTCGCACGAGTGCAATGATCGTTATGGAAATTTTACGTGAAAGGTCTATCTGATGTCTGGGGAGGTAACCAACACAGGCAGGACAACGTTAATAGCTCATACAACACATTTTCATTGATATATATGTATTAAAACAATTGAATGAGTTCAAGTGTTAAACAAAGGTTAAAGCAACATGTATTACAAGTGTTCAAGATTAGTCTTACAACAATTACAACACATGTGTGAAAATGTACTGCCCTGGTAGCAGGCTTCTGAATTAAGTGAAAGTTCCAAGACACATCATTACACCATACATCACTAACCCCGTGGGCAGGGCATTGGAGCCACTACTTACTCCTCAAAGAAAATATTACAGACTCTCAAGGCTATGTGGGAGGAGCCGAGGTGAAAATTCCTTTGCATGTACAAATGAGGGGGTATTTATAGCCAAGGTTGAAACTAGCCCTTGTGGTTGTTTGAATTACCTCATGACTGTTTCACTTCCATGACCTTTTGACTTCACATGACTCTTCATATGACAAGTGGGTCTGTTGGACTTCCACGTTACATTACATTTATTGACAGTATGGCCCATAGTAGATATGTGAACGACATGACTCGTGACAAGACTCGACATCGCAGTGCTGGCACATTCATGCTGCTACTGGTGTGCATGTCAAGCTGCAGTGTTGTTGCATGATGGATGTGTTCATGGTGTGCCATAGCTTCACCTCCACATGGAAAAGTGCATGGAGTCTTCGATGGTTGTTGGGTTTGCTTGATGTTTCATTCGCACATTGCTCCTTGCTTGTATGTTGGCATGCTTGACAGGTTTGTCCGTTCGTGAAAAGTGCATGTTCGTCCATTCATCCATGCGCAAACACATCCTCGCATGTTCACTCATCCATCCGTTCACGAAAACATCTTTGCATGATCATCCCTTTTCGAGCACATCTCTTTGCATGCATCGTTTGTTCATTCGTTGGCCAACATGTCCTTCTGCATGTACTGTCTTTGTTCATCCCATCTGTCATCGTGCCATGTTTGTTTTTGTACTTGTATCTTCAATCACTCATGACGAGATGACATCAAATCCATAAACCTCCTAGTCTACCATTATGCATGATCGTTTCGGATACAGGTGACTAGGAGAAGAAAAGGTCACAAAACTGCACGAGGAAAGCTTCGAGCTGGGATGGATGCTTTGGGCACTGTTGGTGAAAACTATGCAGAAATCACTGGGAGATGGTGACAGGAAATCCCGATCAACAGTGATTGTTCGTGAGGTCTCACTCAGCTGGAGGAAAAATCTACACAATTTTTGGGAGGAGCAGTCTGTGCTACAGGAGGCTGGGCAGACAAAATCTGCGCAATTTTTGGAAGAAGCAAGAAGTGGGATCCTGACAGTGAAAACTACGCAATTCTTGGAGGGAACTGGCAGCTGGCTGTTGGGAGCTGCTAGTAGGAAAAACTACGCTGATGCTAGGAGGTTGGCCTGCTGATCACCTCTGTGTAGTTTCTAAGTTGAGCGGACTGCTAGGTAGCAGAGGGATTTCTCATGAAATTTGCGCAGTTTTCCGAGTGAGCAGCCTAACTCGTGGACTGGCTGGAAAAACTGTGCAATTTTTTGAGGGAGACAGGGATGGTCACTGGGTGTCTGTCCAGCCTGTCTGTGCAATTTTCTCAGTTAGTGGAGCAGGCATGGTCTGCAGCCTCTATGAAATTTTTGAGGGGAGTCAGTCCTGGGGTGACTGTCGGGTCAAACTCTCTAGTTGACTAGCAAGAGGGTTGATTGATCAGCTTGTGGGCAACACAACTTGAAATGGCTTGCTTGGTGCTTCTGTGTTGTTTTGGGTGACAGTTGATCGAGTTGATGGTGGAGGGAAAGTCCGTCTATTAGAGGGTGATCTAGTCGTCAGAAACTTCAGCAAAACGACTAAGTGTGTGAGCGAGTGAAAAGGTGCATACGTGAACTTGCAAACTCACACTTACATGACTTGATGAAAAGACGACTTAAACCATCTAGACACACATGCTCAACATGACAACCGCCATTACAAGTCGACAAGAGTGGTGCTTGTGATTGATCGTTGTATGACCGTGACGACGCTTGCGTGATAGTGTATATGATTCCGTGTGTGAGCACGAAAGATGTTTACATAGCAAACACAATATGTACAAACAAAGTGGAGACCTTGTGAATGACCAGAACATGGTTGCAAGCGTGACATTGTTACCAACACGTAAAAGATGTCTACTGATCGATCAAGCAAGGTGGGTGCGAAGGCTCACACGAGCTCATGGGGTGAACCCTAGTGTGTGCAAACATCAAGTAAAATACTCAAAGGAGGCTCCGAAATTGGGTGCAGGCCAAAATTTTGGAGGGTGTTGCAACCGCTACAACACTTGGTGACACACTAGTAGAACTCTAGCTTCTTTGTTTTGGTTCATTGACATCACAGGGCCTTGGTATTTCAGGGAGTGTTGAATCAATGTGCAGGTTACTTTGGCTTCCACACTTACCCCATGGATAGACATGGTTCACCTTTTTCCAACTTAATCAAACACAACAAAAGTTCAGCTTGATCACAATATTTGGAAATCGGGAAGGGTAGTTTAGCTCGCGAGTTGAAGATTTTCAGAGTATAAGTTTTCATCTCTGGTGTTGCTCCACCGCCATCAGGCCTGGACAGTACCTTAGTGAAGTCACGTAGGAACACACACATTTCTCCACTGCCAGCGAGCCTGTTCAGTACCCTAGTGGAGTTGCACACTTCATCTCTCTGCGTAGGAAGCCTTTCTCTTCTTTCGCCTTTGTATTTTTTCAAGAGGATTGTGCATAGGCACTTATTTATTTTTGGGGTAGAAGAGGGATCCCGACTTATTGAGAGCATAATAGGTTGTTCCTTTAGAGAAGCATGTAAGACCTCTAACATAGGTTTTCTCATTTAGATTTTCCCCTTCTCCGTTTCTACTAGTTGGATGAGCTTGAACACACAGAGCAAAAGGTTGAGTACAGGAATGAGGCTTCCCAGTGTGGACACAGGTGCATGGTTGGACAAAAAATATTGTTGCAGATGGCTCATATTTTCCATCAAGTCGTCATCGGCCGAAGGTTATAACCAAGCACAGAGAAGATAGACACAAGATTGGCCAAGTGTTGCAGCGTTACAAGTCTCTTCATATCTCAGCCACATACTCATTCAAAAGCTAGAACTTAGTAAATGGCAACACTTATTTCTGGCAAAAAAAAATAGTAATCTATTAAGAAAAAAAAAAAAAAAACAAAAATAGTAAGCAAAGCAAATAAAACAAAAATAATAAGTAGCAAGCAGACTATGTACATGACGTGGGGCGCGGCCCTACCTATTGGAAATAGTGTTTGAGATATTGGTCGTTAACAGGAAGGTTGTCAATATTCTCGTCAAGTGATTGCAGATGGTACGTGTGTGGGCCAAGCTTCTCATGGACTGTGTACGGACCAATCCACATTGCTGGAACTTCATATGCTTGCCTTTGTCTTCATGGGATTTATCCCATTTCAAGACCAAGTCACCAACACCGAATTTAGCTTTCCCTACAGACTTCTTATTGAACCATCTCTTGATACGGTTCTGGTGGAGTGTAAATTTTTCTTTTGCTTTCATCCTTTCTTCCTGAAGCTTGTGGTGTGTATCCATCCTACACTGAACTAGCTGGCAAGGCTTTCCTTGGGATTCTTGGGATAGCTAAAGTGCAGGCAAGTATATATTGTGTGGAATAGACCACACGAGGTAGTTGTCTTTGTCTGAGGCGCGGGTCACGTTCCTAAAATCAACACAAAAGCGGATTTCCCCATACTTCTTGCATACAAGAACAAGGTTTGAACCCCAAGTAGAATGACAAACTTTGTATATGATCCGTGCATCCAACAGCTTGGTGAGATCTTTCTATATGAGGGGTTCATGTGACGAATGTACTTTCCTCAGCTTCTACTGATATGGCTTGACCCATTCTTTGATCAGAACAATGTGTTGGATTATTCATGTGTCATAAGTTTTAAAATCATCATACATCCACGTGAACACATACTGGTACTTTTTGAACAGGCGGACAAAGGCTTGCCGCTCTTGCTATGTGCAACATGTGTCGAGATTGACGAACTTTAGATCTTGTTCTGTTCCCAAGTTGATCAGTTCATGCATCATGGTGGAACTGTGGGTTTTTCTATTCCTCGACCCTTGAAAATGTTCTTGCAAGTCGTAAATATTCTCCAATGATGCCACACCCTTCGTGATAAGGTGGCATTTCCTGTTACTAGCTTCTACTTGCAGAGATCGCTCGTGCTCGTCATCGTTTATCACTGCATCTTTGAAGAGGTCAGCATTGGCCATGAAATGTAGTATCTGTTGATCATCATTAAATACACGTAAGTTAGTTATGCTATCTGGGATAGAAGGTTTGTTATAAAATTTCAATAGTAAATCTATCCCTAATCGGTGACATTCTGGAAGTCTCATTTTCTAGAGAATTGGCAGGTGCGTTACGCGTACGTGGTACAACAGTGATGTTAAAAGCTCGGAAGTTAGAGATGAGTTGCCATACCTCTTGTTGGTAAATTTTGAGATGTGGTGATAAACAATGAATTTTGTTACGTAATAGGCATACCACTATCTCCAAATCACCTACCACTTTGAGCGCGACCACGTTGAGGCTAATGGATTTCTATAAGCCCAACACGAGTGCTTCGTACTCAGCAACTTTGTTTATGCACTCGAACTCCAAGCAGCTTGAAACCATATGATTTCTGTGATTTGGGTCAACCAAGATGCATCTGGCTCCTAAGCCATTCTGTGTCTTTGATCCGTCAAAATACATGGTCCACAGCTCGTCTGTACGGAGACTGTTCGACGTGATTGCACTACTTCTACTGTTGTTGCTACTGCTACTACTACTATTGGTACAAAGTATTGTACATGCTTCTTTTCCATCAATTGAGTAAGGAAGGATACCCAACTGCGTGTCTGGTGGGGTTAGAGCTAGTTGTGCGGGATAACACCCCAGCGTTGTTTCCAAGAGGCAGTTGCCAAACATGAGTTCTGTGAAGGCCAATAGTTCATTCTCACCATTGATGGGAGTGACATTGTGCCTCATATACCTCTCGGATATCACCCGGATTTGATTGTTTTTTCCCTTATATGGAAGCCACATGTGCAACTAGTTCGTAGCAAAATATGCATTCAGCTTGCTAGACCAGTCTCTGCTAAGTAGTAAACTGTATGCTTCCAGTATGTCCACAACAACAATGTTGATCCATTGGTGGACTCGACTGTCGTGAGATATTCAGATGATCACATCTTGGAGTTCACCAATGGCTGGTACAAATGTTTGATCAAGTTGGATGATTTGCATGAATGTCTTGCTCCATTGTGCATTGATATTTTTAGCAATGGAGAGTGGCATGACATTGGCTTCCGCGCCAGAATCAACCAAGCAGTTGTGAACATTACAGTTGAAAATTTCAAATGAGAGAAGGAATTGAGGGAAACCTAAGTTTCCTTGTTCCATCCAGAGTGTGTTTAGCACAGTCAAAAGTGATTTGGGAGGTGTTCTTTCTCCCTTGCTGGTAGAGGTTGCGTTGTCCGTTACTGTCTGTCCCAATGCGCACAACAGGATGTCTCACTGACTCTCAATCTTAGCTAGCTCAAACAAAATGATGTTCACGCGAGTTTTATTCATGTCATCGATAATGTTGTAGTATAGAGGGGGTAGAATCACTGATTGGATCATTGTATTGTTTTTCATCGATCTTGATGCTTTTAGAGTGGAAAAAGTGGAGGAATCAGCTCATGGGACCATTTTCACCTGTGGGAGCCAGTTTGGAAAAACAGGGTCTAAAACCTTCTGAGAACATTTTTAGGCCTCAAACAATGTTTTTTGGGGGGTGAAACTTCATTTCTTTAGTGATTTTTTTTTTAACAATTCCACACACAGATATCTTTCCAATGATGCAAGAATCACATCAATCAGAGTTTGTATGCAAAAGTTATGGCACTTAGAAGCTGACCTTCCTATTTTCACCTCCATAATTTGAGAGGATTGTTGGGAATCACAGTTGTTGTTAAACAAAAACTTGTAGGTGTTATGTTAGGTGTGTGTTATATTCTTTCCACAACTAGCCCTACGCGCGAAGCTGAGGGATTTGAAGGGGGGTGACCAGCACTCTGTTGGGTCCCTATAATACTAGTTATTACCCCAATACTATTGTAGTTATACCCCTTATTTATATTGTTGTGCCCCTATTACCCCCATATTGTTATTTCTGTGCCCTTAGAATCCCTCTATTGTTATTTTTGTGGCTTTATATTATTATTGTTAGGTCGGTTGGATTATATTGTGACTCCTTAGACTCCTATATATAGAAAGGAGGTTTTGTCATTTGTATCATCCAAGAATTGTTCATTTATGTAATGTAAAGGAGGTTTCCCCCTCGAAGAGGTTGAATTCTAAGGCGTTGATCTATCTTTTCTATCTTTTCTTGAGCTGGTTTCATAACATTTGGTATCAAAGCTTTGGATTCTAGGGTTTCGCTGCTCCAAACAGATCATCGTGGAATTTTCGCTATAACTTTTTTTCTGTGACGTTTCAGAAGTCGCAAAAAAAAACCCATTTGAAAAGAAATCGCGCTGAACCTTGGGTCCGAATTTAAGATCTTTTCGCGCGATATTTGCGGAGATATGCTCTGAGGAAATTGGTCTTTTTGTAGACTCCTGAATTACATTCAAAACAGGTGACCTAGGGAAAATCATCATAACTTTCTCTCTAGGGATCGGATTGAAATTTCATAAGAAGGTACAGAAAGAGGACGAACTGGAGTTTCTTGTATATCTTTTTCAGAACCAAAGGTCGAAAATTGTACACGTGGTACTTCATACAAGTTCACTCTTCTGGAAAGGTCTATAATCAGGTCATCTTGGGAGATTGTGCATAACTCTTTCTTGGAGAATCCAATTTGGATCAGACTGGTGGCATTGGAAAGAGGACACAGAGAGCTACTACAAGTCACAATTTCAGAACTAGATGATTGGAAAGTACAGAGATACATCAGAGGCAATATCAAGCTCCTACAAAGTGAAAAAAGGTGTGTAGATTTTTTTAAATTTTTGCTTAAGCTTGGTTTGAAAATTTATTTTGAAGGAATTCAAAGGGCATAGTAGAGCATTATTATCGATAACTGATGCCCCAAGGAAAGAAAATGCAAACACCCAGTAAGGAACCTGAAAGCTCTAGCATGACTCATGAAGAAGAGGAAGAAATGCAACATGATATATCAAAATTACAAGACCAAGTGCAACAACTGTCCCTTGCACAAAAAGGAACAGAATCTAAGATGGATGGTTTAAAGAAAGATGTAGAAGCTAAGATGGATGGTTTAAAGAAAGGTGTAGAAGCTAAGATGGACTGTTTAAAGAAAGGCATAGAAGCTAAGATGGATGGCATGGAAGCTAAGGTGAATGGCATGGATGCTAAAATTGATGGCATGTATGATAAGATGGAAGAATTGAAGATAAATATGGATAAGTTTCTACAAGAAATGGTCACTAAGGGTGAAAGAGTACTAAAGGAAACTCATGATGAGAACAAAAGAAATGTTAATCATGATTCCATAGACTCTAATGTTGGATCGAAGACTCACCATGTTCCAAAAATCGATATGAGGAAGTCTGATGGCAAGGATCCCACCACATGGATATTATAGATGGAGCAATTCTTCGATCTCAATAATGTGCAAAACACATAAAAGGTACGTATGGCAACTTTATATTTGGAACCAAATCAGTTTGTATGGTATCAATGGCTTTGTTCTCGTAAACAATTTATCACTTGGGCAATTTTTACGGAAGAATTGATAGCACATTATGAGGATACAAAAAGCAACACTTTTTTTAGCCAATTGATAAGTCTCAAACAAAAGGGTTCAATAATGGAGCACATTGAGGAGTTCCAAAAATTGAACATAAGGGTAAAAGATATTCCATAGGAGCATAGGATTGATGTGTTCATAGGGTCTTTAAAGGATAATATCCAACATGATGTGCGCCTTTGGGAACCTGATTCATTAGAGAAGGCATTCAGGTTAGCAAGAAAAATGGAAAGCAAAATTATGGCAACTAGGAAGCATACCATTCACAATTATAAAGACGGAAGTGTTGTTGCCCATAGTCTTCCACAACCTACAAGGTTGACACCACAACAATTGGAAGAGAAAAGAGCAAAAGGGCTTTGTTACAGTTGTGATAGCAAATACACAAAAGGTCATAAGTGTGCTGAGAAGAAATTATTCTACATAGATTGTGAAGAGGAAGAAGAAAAGGAGCAAGAAAGGTCAAAAGAAGAGGATATATTCCAGGAACAAAGCCTAGATGAAGAACAAATAAATCCAACCATATCTTGTAATGCATTGGCGGGAATTACCACTCCTCAAACCATCAAGATAGAAGGACAAATCAAGAAGAAAAAGGTAATAGTGTTGATTGATTCAGGAAGCACCCACAATTTTATTCATTGTAGGGTAGCAAAAGAATTGAATTGCTTCCTATATCTAGCACCAGAGTGTCAAGTGATGATTTCAAATGGAGGAACAATAAATTGTTCTGGAAAGTGCCATAATATCAAGCTATCCATGGGAGAATATGTATTGACTAGCCCAATGCTTTCCATTCCAATGGGAGGTGCTGATGTTGTACTAGGAGTCCAATGGCTACAATCCTTGGGTACAATAGCTTTTAATTTTCAAGAACTTTTCATGAAATTTTCTGTGGAAGGAAAGGAATTTGAATTAAGAGGTATTGCAGGGAAACCAGGAAAGATAATCAGCTCTAATGGCATGACAAAGCTTCTAAAAAAGGAGAAAAGAGGTGTAATTGCACAATTATGTTCGCTAGATGTTTCCACATTGGAATCATCTATTTCTCCAAATCTCCAAAAAGTCCTGGACAATCATTCCAAGGTATTTGAGACTCCAAAAGTTCTCCCACCTATGCATGATCATGATCCTGCTATTCATCTAATTCCAGGAAGTGTTCCTCCAAACATCAGGCCGTACATCTGCTACTTCTGATACATTTAGCTGGCAAAATGATTCGTTATGGTACAAAGATCGCTTATACCTCTGTAAGAATTCCCAGCTAAAACAAAAGATTCTTATGGAATTGCACACTTCTCCCTTAGGAGGGCACTCAGGATTTTTAAAAACTTATCACAGGGTTAAGAAGGAATTTTTTTGGGATGGCCTTAAATCAGATATTCAAAAGTTTGTGGTGGAATGTTTGGTTTGCCAACAAAATAAAGTTGAAACAATTAAGACACCGGGTCTATTACAACCTTTATCCATTCCAAGCCAACGTTGGGAGGAGGTTTCAATGGATTTTATCACAGGTTTACCCAAGTCTGAGTGAAAGAGTGTCATCATGGTGGTAGTTGACAGACTTACCAAGTATGCACACTTTTGTGCATTATCACATCCATTTAAAGTCAGTACAGTTTCTACTGCATTTATGGAAACAGTTCAAAAGCTACATGGAAACCCAAAGATTATTGTAAGTGACAGAGATCCCATTTTCACTGGAAATTTTTGGACAAAATTATTTTCTTGTCTTGGTACTCAGTTAGCTCATAGCTCATCTTATCATCCTCAATCTGATGGGCAAACTGAGATAGTAAACAAATGTTTGGAAGGATATCTTCGTTGCTTTGTATCTGATAAACAGACATAATGGGTCAAATGGTTGCCTCTGGCTGAATGGTGGTATAACACTTCCTTCCATACAGCAACAAAAATGACCCCATTTATGGCACTTTATGGGTACCAACCACCATCCATCACATCATATTTAAGAGAAAATTCTAGGGTTCAGGCAGTGGAACATCACATCGAACATCAACAACAAGTCCTCCAACTCTTAAAGGATAACCTCGTGTTGGCACAAAACAGAATGAAGCAACAGGCAGATCAACATCGCAGTGAAATAAGTTTTGATGTAGGTGATTGGGTATTCCTACGGCTACAACCATATAAGCAAATGTCCCTAAAGCAAGCTAAGAAGGATAATAAATTATCACCAAAGTATTATGGTCCGTACAAGGTGTTGCAAAAGATTGGTACTATGGCATACAACTTGGAGCTTCCTGCAGCTTCTCGATTGCACCCAGTTTTCCATGTTTCATGTTTAAAGAAGGTTATAGGCGACAAGCTCCCAGTTCAAACAATATTGCCAGAACTTGACGAGGAAGGAAAAATTATATTGGAACCGGAAGCAGTCACAGAAACAAGAACTCGACAGCTACGAAATCGATCAATTTCAGAGTATCTTATCAAGTGGAAGAACTTATCTGCTGAAGATTACACATGGGAGGATGAAAATTTTATGCAGAAGTATCCAGAACTACTCAAGCGTTGAGGACAACACTTTTTTGAAGGAGAGGGGCATGTTGGGTCCCTATAATACTAGTGATTACCCCATTACTATTGTAGTTATACCCCTTATTTGTATTGTTGTGCCCCTATTACCCCCATATTGTTATTTCTGTGCCCTTAGAATCCCTCTATTGTTATTTTTGTGGCTTTATATTATTATTGTTAGGTCGGCTGGATTATATTGTGACTCCTTAGACTCCTATAGATAGAAAGGAGGTTTTGTCATTTGTATCATCCAAGAATTGTTCATTTATGTAATGTAAAGGAGGTTTCCCCCTCAAAGAGGCTGAATTCTAAGGCGTTGATCTATCTTTTCTATCTTTTCTTGAGCTGGTTTCATAACACGCTCGCTTCATTGCACCGGGCGCATTGGGGGGGGGGGGGGGTCACAGGGGGGGTGACAACTCCATTGTCGGGGGCTTCACAAGGGGGGGTAGCCCCCTTGTATAGGATTTGGGGCAGTGCCCCGGGAATTTTTTTTTGGACCCTATATTAGGTGGGCAAACCTACCTATGGTTTTGTACATGGATTTCGCACATGGTTTTGGGCATGATAGTTTTTTGCCCATGGTATTTTGTAGATCCAGTCAAGGGAACTATGGTTATGTTCTAATCCAAGGTTTATGGATGCTTCAACATGTATATATATGTATTGTAACATTGAAAGGAATATAATGAAAAATTAATCTGGTAGTCCCAATTTTGGGATCCAAGGGAAAATCTGTGTGTATATATGTTTTATGTTTTATGCTCTCCCCATTGTTTATTTTTTGTTTTTATAATTCGTATGCGGGAAATTTATGTACAGGGTTAAAACAGACATGTTAGTCAACGATCACATCGCCAGAGATAAGGATCCATGAGAGGCGGTTAGTCCATGTCACGAAACACACGGGGAGCGTTGGTTTATCCAATATCCAACAATCTCTCCCCAACACGGGTCAGGTGCGTATCGAAATCATGACCTACGTTTCGATACCATTTTTTGGGAACCACGATTATCATTAAACCAAAACCTGTAGGTGTTAGTCAACGATCACATTGGTAGAGATAAGGATCCATGAGAGGCAATTAGTCCATGTCGCGAAACACACGAGGAGCGTTGGTTTATCCAATGTCCAACAAGGATGCCACGTTAGCCCCCATTATTCATGAAAAAGGGGCTAGCCACGTGATTATGATGAATAAGACTCTAGAAGATTCTATATTGTAACTTTGGTTAAGAGTTTAGGTAGTTAAACCTAACCACTAGAAGGCTATATGGTTGTGTTATAACTGGGCCACTAGGAGGAAAAGGAGTTCCATTCTTTTTAGGGCGTTTGTTTCATTATTGAGAAAAAATAACCGGGAGGGATAGGAGATAGAGCACGCAATGAGGTTTTTTGCACTATAGTAGCCCACAAGCCACAAACCATACTTATTTGTACTCAAAGACATTTTCTATACAAAGAAAGAGAGTAGAGCGTCCTCACCTTTCAGTTGGGTTTTTCTCCCAAAAGGTTTTCCTAGGTCATATATTGTGTCAAATGTGTGTGTGAGCTTTTATTTAACTATTCTAATTTTAACTCACATGCATATTTTATTAACAATAATCTACAGATATATAAATCTAAAGAGATCGGTTGTGATGAACTGTCCAGTGAGATATCTATGGCAGTTTATGGATCATATTTATATAGTAGATTGCAAAGTCCCTAAATTTGATAAGAAGTTGTAAAGATTGGTGAATATATATTGTAATTTCTTTCTCTGAAATATTAAACATAATTTATTTTTATTTTTTCATTAAAAAGCATAAAAACCCTATTAAATTCTTAAATTCTAATGTAATTGTACCTATTAAATTCTTAATTTCTAATGCGATTGTACCTAAAAAATTCAAGAAATATTGTTATAGCAACACAAATTGAATTATCCTCTCTCTCCCCTTTATGACACCCATCTAAAATAATTTTAATATACTATAATATACTTTAACAAATTCATTTCTCAAAATTTACATACAAATTATTTAAATATAATAACAAATAACAAACATTAACTTTTTTATTTTCCTTATTCATTTATGTCTTTGAATATATTCTTCCTTTAAATTATATATATATATATATATATACAACACATAAGCTCTCATCTCAAAATAGTCATAAAAAAATGTATACATTTTCACATATATTACATATGTACCTGACCTTGCATTAGACGTAGATGTCATTAATATAATGAGCATATAGGTTAATATTTCGATTCCAGTTACCGATCATGCGTAATGGGTATTAAATGCATTGATTTACATTTCATTAAATGTCTAACCTAACCCTAACCAAGGCTTTGGATGGTTCTCGACTTTGAGGCGCCATCCTCCAGGTGCCCACGATTACTTCTATCCACATGTGAAAGTTTCCACCGTTGATCTGAGGGAGGGGTATCGGATGGCTCAGATCATCTCACATGGAATATGGGTAACTACCGACAGGGTAGTCATGGTTAGCAGTCATTTGTTTTGCTACCTCTGCGGGAAGGCTAGCTCCGCCACACTCTTGTCTCAGTCCTTATCGGATTATTGCATGACCCTCCTCAGGTAACCTAGGATCTTCCCATTGTCGCAGCTAATGAGACTATCCTGGTTTTCCATGTTTTGTTTTTGCGGTGCGGCAATGATTCTTGTTTAACCGGTCTCACTACTGCAGGGCTGCGAATGGCCGCCACCTCTTCCTTTTTCCTTTCTAGGAGCAGCTCGCATCGAGTTCAAGTTGCTTTCTTCACGAGTTTGGAAATCTCAGGGTTTCCTTATCGCAGTCTAGTTCATGGTTTTCCTCCGGAGTGTCTAGGTCCAGTCAAAGGAACCCTTCCCTATGTAGCAGATTCAGGTATAAACACTTTCCCCATTTGTTCATTGTTCTGAGTTATGAATTTTTTTTATTTCTTAATAGCTTAACTAGGTGTTTGGCTTCTCATGCAGAAAGAAGAGGAGGTTTTCAAAGCAGCTCCCAAGAAATTCAATTCCCAGGATATCTTCCAGCACTCATACCTTTCAACACAAGTTGGCCAAGTTCCTCTTATTACTGGGAAAATTTGCCTTCTCTTTGATGAGTTTGTTTGAGAAAACCCTTAAGGGGTTTTAACCCATTCCATTTGGGTACAACGTTTTCGATCGAATTACTTTTGTATAAACTATCTGCGTTCTTTTATTTATTCATTTTGTAAGCCCTTCGGGGTTTAATACAATTTCATTTTTGCATCGCATACTCTTATTCGTTTAAACAGAAAGTGGGTTTGGTAGAGTTTTTCAAGCTGATTTAAGGATCATTTTTATTTTGTTTGACTGTTGTCTTCTTTCTGGTTCCTGACTCTACAGAGACAAAATTGTTACTTCGGTTAACATTTAGTCTTGGTAGCTGGTTTACATGCTTAAGCAATTTTAAAGTGTTTTCCCTTTCTTTAATTACTGTGAATATGTTATGCCGGCCCACGATGGCTTGTCGAGGAAAATAATTAATCACCTTAATTTGGAATTTACAGTTTTTCCTAGGTTGAGACTTGTTATATGATAGAGCATTGTGTTGTGTCTCTTCAGTACTTAAATATCTATGATTTTGACTAATGTTCCCATTCAAAATCATTGTTTCTTTTCCACTGCATGAAATGTGAACGAAATGGTTTATGTACTAGCATTCTCGGTCTCACATAGGTTAATTGTTTAAGTTGGCATGCTCGTGTATACTGCAAACTAGCCCACTGGGTAGTCATAGTTCTAGTTTATAGGTTTTCTATCTTAATGTGTAACTGAATCGTTGGCAGGGTTATTCTGTAGTTTTCTTTGAGGGATTTCTTTTCCCTTCAGAATATGCAAAAAGGATATGTACTTTTTTTTTTCCTCACAGCAACTCGATCCTATTATGGGCCGAATGTAAAATATACTACCCTTATGTTTCTCGTAATACCACTATGAGAACTGCAGATAGCCTAGTGACCCTTTTTACATTTTAGGTTATAGTACACTCCCTTTTATTCCTACTATAATGCTCATATAAAATCTACATTGTAACCAGTAATTTGTTGCTTGTTCAGAACATAAAAAAAAGATACTCTTATTGTAGTTCATTAACCTTGTCTAGTTAGTTTCTACAACATTGATAATTATTAGAAATTACTGCCAGGAGGGTTTGATTACTTATCTGTATTATTTGCCATGGTTCAAGAAGATGAATTCAGGTTCCTTCATATAGTCATTTCAGTAGAGAAATTTCTTTCTTATTCATTTTATTTTCATAAAAGAAAATCAATACTATAGGAATCGTAAGAAGAAAAAGTTCCACATTGTTTGTAAAGAAACCCTCTCATCCTCTGTTCTCAGTCAAGTATTACTACCACTATGAACCGGTAAAATAGAACTAATTTACCCATTGAAATCTACAGGAAGTTATATGAATGAATTCTACAGAACTGTTTTTTCCTCTTTTCTTCATTTACTGTTCTAATAGCTATAAACCAACACAATGAAATCATATACTTAGAATACTTATCTGCATTTTGACGAGGAAATTCCTTGGCTACGACCACACCTCCCTTCCAATGAGAATGACTTGATCACCAATTCTGATCCAGATTTAAACAGGAACGCAACAAATTACATATATAACCATAAATACAGATATGCAACAGAAATAACACTTTGTTTCATTAATATCAAATACTGAAATATGCTTACAAACATAATGGAAATAAGACTAGCTCGGGCGATGGTAGCTTATCTCTCAAAAGAGATGTGGTAGATACATGCCTCTAAGCTATGTTATAATGAGGCTCAAAGGCCTATTTATTATTCATAAACAATGGAAAACCCTAAACATTCAAAAACCTAACCCTAGGAGATGAAGCGCCAAACTATGGGCCCCGTTTGCGTAAATTGGTACATCAACTTCTCGGGGTTGTAACTTTGGCATACGATCTCTGTTTGACATGCACAATACCTCGTTAAAAATATCTATCCGAGGACTACAACTTTTAAATGACTAACATTTGTCCAAAAGTCACATTGGTCCCGATTTTCCCAAAAAAACGTCATTCAGGGCCTCAAAATGACTCTAGAAGTTTAGGACCCAAAAAACTGTAAAAAATAGTAAATTGTGCTACAATTAAGGAAACTGAAAAACTGAATGAAACAATGGTGGGGTTCCATGTGGAATAGGTGGGTGGCCACCAATGTCCAACTGGATCATTCCTCCCCCCTTAGGAAGCAATTGCCCCCATTGTGTTGAGTTCCTCCATGAGATGAGGAAGCTTCTACAGAACTTGGTCCTTAGTGAGCCACTTGCCCTGGTGAAGGAGTTGGTCTGCTTTGACAACTTGATATAGTTGGATCCTTTGTTGTCAGGTGTTCTTGATCTGCGTGTCCATGATCCGATCAGTTGTGGCTTGTTCCATGCATTCTGGATTTAACTTTGTAGGTGTGAGTTGTTCTGCAATGTTTGATTTGTCTAGCAATGGTGGGAAGTATGGTCGAAGGCGTTTGATCCAGGTGGCTCTAGACACATGCAGAAGTCCAGAGGGCTCAGAAATGGTCAAAATTCAAAGTGGTCATATTTCTCCCAAACCAGCACCAGATCAAAGTGCTCGTCACCCTGATTCCAATGGTGCAAAAGACACTCAAATCTGAGCTCGTATGGAGGAGATAGGGCTAGTCAAAGTTCAGGGTTGACTTGGCCACGTGGCAGGGTTAATGGTCCTACAAATTGCACCGGCAGCGGTCACCGGAATCTAGCCATCGGAATGGGTGAAATTGGTGCCTCCTTAATTTTCCTAATAACCCTTATTTTTAGCAAATTTGAAAATTTCTATTTTGTTTTGAAAGGAACAAAAAAAATATATTAAAATGGGGGACATGCCATAACCCCCGCCACCCCCATCGCATAATACATCAAAATATGGTGCTCGGCGGGCCGCCCCAGGCGGGCACGACCCACACCCCTCCTCTGGTTGTCACTTATCGAATAATACTGAGGGCGGTGGGGCTCGAACCCGCCCGACCCACCACTCGAGTGCCCTCACCTAAAACAAACACCAATGCATAACAATACCAGCATTCAAAAATATTTATAACCTTGCTCAATGTTTAGCGGGGTTGGTATTTGATCCCCCAACCTCCTGCCTTGGTGGCAACGCCCTCAACCAATGGGTTGTTGGCCATTCTTTGTAAATTCTGTCCACAAAAGTATATTAAACCAGTACTTGTCATTCACACAGGGGAGAGCACGGCGGAACGAAGAGTGACCAAACAGAACTCGAGGCAGAACACTGAGCTCATGGAACCGTGACCAAGGCGGAACCGTGATTTGCAGTGCTAAGGCGGAACTATGTCGTCACGCTTTTCGAGGCAAAATCTTTTGCAGAGAATATTGCTTGTGCCTGAAAGATTCCATGGGGAGGTAAATTTTCATTTTGTCAGAATGATATGAAGTTTATAGTCATTTTAACCATAATTTCATAGGGAACACGATGGTAAAATCAGAATCACCATCTAAGCAATATATTTTCAGATTCCCAGCAGAGCAGAATCTTTGAAGAATCTTGAGGGAATCTTTCAGATTCCTTGGAGGCTGAAATTCGCCAGAGTCAGAATGCAACCAACTTTATACTCAAAAGTATCACAATCTCGCAAGGATCATGATGGTGAGATCAAATTTGTGATTTGAGTAGCAGATCTCTAGTTAGCCCAGAGAAGGGAATCTTTGGAGAATCATAGGGAATCTAAAAGATTCCTACAGGCCTAGATTTTGATGGTGTCAAAATTCGACAAATGGGTAGTCGATTTTACACCTCTCGACGACAAAAATTCAGTGGTGTAGTCAATTTTTGCAACTGAGCCTTCAATTTTTCAACCAACTTCATAAGTGAAGGTACATGAAGGAGTCATGTCATGTTTTCCTTCATAATTGCTGAGATGATGAATTATGTTTTGAGATCCCTGCTTGATGTTATGTTGCGGGATCGCTTTTGCCACATGTCATGCTATGTATTGTTGTTGATATCCCTATGTAACTATGTTGAAGGGATACTCATTGCCACATTGTGTGAGATCATGTTAAGTTGTCGTGCTGAGAGGAAGCCTTCTTGAGTGAGAATTCTTGTAAGCTGAATGTCTCGTGTTTTGACTTGCTGATCTTATCATGTTTCCTCTTGTTTAAGCATGCACATGTGGTTCTTTATTCTCTTTTAAATGCAATTTTAACAACATGACAGAAGTAAAAGATCTTGGATAATTTTGGTAGCTGAAGGAGCCCAGATCAGTGATCCACATTGAACACTAGGTGTAGGCCAAGGAATTGGGAATGTTGAGCTCAAATGTATTGTCTCCCACAGCCTTGGTAATTGTGTAAGGACCATATTGGAGTGGTTTGAGTTTCCGATAGGCTCTAGTAAGACGTTCCTTCTGCAAATGTAACCAAACTTTGTCACCCACCTGAAACATGTGTGGCACCCAATGTTGATCATGTCGCTGCTTGTACTTGACATTTTTCACAATGGAGCGGTGATATATCGGCCTGTTGGGTAGAGGTGCTCCGGGAGTCAGATCGAACGAATGCGTGACCTGACAATGTAAGGGTACCCCTGTGGGTGAGGAGAATATGTCCCTGTATTCTTCCACGACCGTATCCACCTCCTTCTACTGTTTGGAGGAACCCTTCCCCAGGGCCATAGATGTGGTTACGCTCTTCCCCTTACTTTGCCAGCAAACCAGAAAGAAAATAAATTTCCTGGTTTGTGAAATGATCTTACTACATTGCTTTGCAGTGATCGAAGAGATGGCGGTAGGTGGGGATACCTCCGGTATCCTGTATAACATAGTACCCCAAGAAATAATCACAGAGAGAGGTCTCGACTCATATAAAGCATGTCGCTTCCATAGGTATGGTTGTCCTAATAATACATCACAAACTTCGAGAGGAGCAACATCACACAATACCTCATCTATGAAGGGATTGATGCTATAGGGAAGGCGACACTTCTGGCTGACTCGGAGATATCGTCCTTGGTGAAGCCACCCGATGTTGTACGGCTACAGGTGTGGTATGGTTAGTAAGCCTGAACACTTCACGATCTCTACTAAAATGAGGTTCTTTTGGCTGCCACTGTCAACAATGAATCGTAGCGACGAACCCTTCACCCACATTCATGAGTGGAAAAGATGCTCCCCCTCCTCTGGATCTTCGGGCTCATTCTTCTAGATCTTGGCGGTGGCAATAGTGCCACTGGGCTCTGCATCAATAATCTGCTTCCATTTGTCATTCCTCTTGTCGAGTTCTAACTTAGGGTGGGAACATGCATCTGATTCTTAAGCCTTCAACTCGGCCACCAGCGACTGCTTGGCCCGACACTCACTTATGCTATGAGTGGGGCTCTTATGGAACTCACACCACTTCCCTGTGTCCTTCTTTGACTTTGTGGTGGTGTTATTTTCTTGCAGCTTCGATGGGTTGTATTGGGTCACCCCGTCTTGGCTTTGTCCTTTGTTCTTCGAATTTGCAAATCCAAAGTCTCGCTTCTTTTGTTTAAACTTTTGCTCGATTTTGACAGCGTATTGGTACGTTGTACCAAGCGAGGAGATGTATAGGAACTTCATCTCGTTTTGGATATACCTGTGTATGCAACCGTGGTATTTGAGTACCAAATGCCGCTCAGAATCCTTGATACCCAACTTTGTGCGAAGGGTATGAAAAATATTGGTAAACTCTAGCACGTCTTGGTCCCTTCCCTGCCGCAATGTGGTCCACTTTATGTATTTATCCTCATAGCTCCCGACAGGGTAGTACTACTCCTTGATGGCATCCCAGAATGAATTCCAAGTGGGTGAGGCTGAAAACAGTGAGGGCTCCCTCTCGTCCTTCTTCTCACAGTGGGTTTCCCACCAGTCCTCGACGTGGGGGGTGCCTTTGAGAAGTGTGAAAGTGATCTTTTCCAGGCTAGAAAGATCATGAACAGAAAAATATTCATCTAGCATATTTAACCATTTATCTATGACATCCGCATCTATCTGACCCTCAAATATGGGAATGTCAAAATTAACTTGTAACTTAAAGGGTGTGGCACTTCTAGAGCAGCTGCTGGAAGTAGATGCATCACCCCTGGGTAGTCGTTGAAGGATCTGGACAAAGTTGTCCATCATCGCATTCCTTTGTCTCTCGAGGGCTTCTTCGAGCAAGATTTTGATAGGATATCTTGCCCCCTCATCTTTCTTTTCATCCGCAATGGGAGTCTGTCGAGATTTGCGATGTTAGTCCTGCAAAGTCTCGACCAATTCAAGCCTTAACTCCTTATATCCCGACCTTGTTGGGGACATGCAAAGAAAAAACAGAGAAAGAGAAGACCGCTTTGATACCACTGATCCATATTTAAACAAGAATGCAACAAATTACATATATAACCATAAATATAGAGATGCAACAGAAATAACAGTGCATTTCATTAATATCAAATACTAAAATATGTTTACAAATATAATGGAAATAAGACTAGCTCGGGCAATGGTAGCTTATCTATGAGAAGAGATGTGGCAGCTACATGCCTCTAAACTATGTTACAATCAGGCTCAAAGGCCTATTTAATATTGAGAAACAATGGAAAACCCTAAGCATCCAAAAACCTAACCTTAGGAGATGAAGCGCCAAACTATGGGCCCCGTTTGGATAAATTGGTACATCAACTTCCCGAGGTTGTAAATTTGGCATACGACCTCCATTTGACGCACACAATACCTTGTTAAAAATATCTATCCGAGGAATACAACTTTTGAATGACCAACATCGGTCGATAACCCATGTTGGTCCCGATTTTCCCAAAAAACGTTGTTTAGGGCCTCAAAATGGCTCTGGAAGTTCAGGACCCGAAAAAACTGCCAAAAATAGTAAATTGTGCTACAATTAAGGAAACTAAAAAACTGAAAGAAACAATGGTGGGGGTCCAAGTGGAATAGGCGGGTGGCCACCAATATCCACCTGGATCAAGTTCTCCCCCCCCGCTCTCCCAACTCCCAAACAATTGTGACAATGGAGGGTTTTTCTTTACAACTTAGTCAATGGCAATCAAGGTCTCACTTGACCCAGCTTGACGTATATCTGTGGCACAGTTTGAGCCTTCCACTGGTCCTTACCAGCTCAGGAACCTAGCTCTTGGGCAGCAGATCATATCAACCCATTTCTTTGTTTCTACTGCTAACTTTTTCAGAAAGGAGAAAATACCAACCCCCTCCTCTTCCCCTTATTCCTTTTTTTAAAGGGAATCCCTTGGAATAAGGAGTAACTGTTTCCTCCAATTGTCTTGGGAGTTAGGAACTCTTGTGGTCCTCCATGAGTTTTCCTTTGCTCAGATAACACACAGTCTTGTAAATCCTAATCATTGGCTTTAAATAAGAATTAAAAAGTCTTTCCTAACTTAGTTAGGTCTTTAACTAACCAAACAACCTATCAACTTCCATAATAGGTAATTACTTAACAATTAAACATGTTTGTAAAAGATAGAAATAAAACCAAGGTAACTAGAGGTGTTACAAAATATATATATATATATAATTTTATTTTAAAAGTTATTTGTAACTTAAATTCTTAATGTTTAAATCATTTTCTTTTATAACTATTTATCATAAATTTTTTAACATCAATTATTTTCACAATCTATTTTTAAAAATATTCATTTATATGATATAAAAGTATAAATAAAAATTAAATGTAACAAAAATTCAATACCTTCATCGCGAAGAAGTCAAACAACAATCCAAGAAACTATCAAATTGGACATAACTCGGTTTCTTAATGAGCTAAGGTCCATTTGCCAACTAGTTTAAACGTAAATTGTCAAAGGAATAGAAACAATCAAATTGGACATAACTAGGTTTCTTAACGAGCTAAGTTCTTTTTGCTAACTAGTTTAAACATAAATTGTCAAAAGAATGAGTGATATGGAAAATGTTTCTTATCTCCAATTATATGGTTTAAGTTTCTAGAGATAGTTGTAAGTTAGTCTTTGTAATATTTATGAAATAATTGTTTTATTAGGTAATTATTTTACTTAATAAAATAATGGTAATCAATGTATTAAGTGAAATGTACTCATTCCACTTAAAGAAAAAAAAAAAAAAAAAAACTAATTTAAATATAAATTATATAAAATAAAAATAAAAAGTTATTTCATATTCACCTACACAACTAACATAAATTCAAAATTATTTTCTTTCATAATTATTTATTATTATATTTTTTCCACCATCTATCTTTACAAATATATATTAATAAAAAGCAAAAATATAAATGAAAAATAGATGTAACAAAATATCAATACTTTAACCATGAAAAAGTCCAAGGAAAACCCAAGCCTAACAATCAAATTGGGAAGAAGGATACTAAGGGAGGAATTGCCCAGACGGTCAAGAATCTGGGCAAAAAAAAATTCAAAAAATCTTGTAGTAGACCTCTTTGAATCATGTTTTCGATGGTGGAAATAGATTCAGCATCATCAAATGACAAATGTTACCTAGATTTACAAAAATCCATTTTAATTTCTATGATTTTCCCAACAAAAAAACAATCTGTTTAGACTACTGCTCAAATTAGGCATAGAACCTCTCAATCGGTTAAGGTCCCCTTCCAACTAATTTAAATATAAATTAAACACGTTAATTATTTGTTAAAAGTTTGGTTTTAATTTAAAGGTTACATTATTATTTTTTTGGTTTGACATTAATAATGTTAGCCTCTCAATGGGTTAAGGTTCCCTTTCCAACTAATTTAAATATAAATTAAATACGTTAATTATTTGTTAAAAGTTTCATTTTAATTTAAAGGTTACATTATTATTTTTTGGGTTTGACATTAATAATGTTAGCCTCTCAATGGGTTAAGGTCCCCTTTCCAACTAATTTAAATATAAATTAAATACGTTAATTATTTGTTAAAAGTTTCATTTTAATTTAAAGGTTATATTATTATTTTTTGGGTTTGACATTAACACTGTTAATTATATAAATATCTTTCAAATGTATTAATATACATTATTTTTATCTTTCAAATGTATTAATATACATTATTTTTTAAAAGTTTCATTTTAATTTAAAGGTTATATTAATATTTTTTGGGTTTGACATTAATAATGCTAATTATATAAATATCTTTTTAGATCTAAGACTTTTGTGATCCATATTGTAGATATAAGTCTTTTGGATTAATCACATCGTTAATATACATTATTTTTTAAAATTTTCATTTTAATTTAAAGGTTATATTATTATTTTTTGGGTTTGACATTAATAATGTTAATTATATAAATATCTTGTTAGATCTAAGACTTTTGTGATCCATATTGTAGATATAAGTCTTTTGGATTAATCACATCGTTAGGATTTGGTGGACGTTTGAACCAACTAATGTGGTTCATCCTCAGGACAAGGTTCAAAATGTGGACCAAATCTTAACGATGTGATTAATCCGAAAGACTTATATCTATATAAATATCTTTCAAATGTATTAATATACATTATTAATTTTGAAGGTGAGGATTATAATTTTTGTTTTTTATTGATTAAAATGGTTAACATTAGTTTTATATTTTTAAATAATTCAAGTTTGAAGGTTTTTCTTAAGGAATTGTCTTTAGTTTGATTTTTTGAACTTTCTAGTGATCAATCTGGTGGAAAATTTTGAGGTGAAATCTAGATTTGTGTTATTTAAACTGGTTTTTTTACTGTATATATGGATTAAGCGCCCTAAAACCCCCTAGGCCACTTCGATTGTGCAAGGGTTACCCATCAAACTTGTGATTTCAAAAAAAAATTGTCGGATTTTAGAGAAATTAGACCACAAAAACTCACTGAAAAAGCTTCCAAAAATTCGCACTAAAAACAACTCCTTTTTTTAATGGAGTTTTTTTTATTTCATTACATTAAATATTATGAATAAATATCATGGGTGTATAACTTTAATCTACAAATTTATCATAAAATCAATTACTGTTCTCTTAATTACTTTATTATTAAATTACAATACAATTTTATATTTTTAAATAATTTTAATGCAATTTTATGTTTTTAAATTATCTAAGTTTGAATGTTTATTACACAACTTTAAATTCATCGCATCAAATACCATGGGCCTGTAAACTTGAAATCATCATGTATAAATATCATGGGCGAATATGATAAGCCTATAAACTTTAAACCATCAATTATAAATACCATGGACCGGTAAATTTTAAATCATCAATTGTAAATATCATGGACTAATACCATGGGCCTATAAACTTTAAACCATCAATTGTAAATCCGTCAATGACTAAATCAAGGTTATGTTAATAACTTTACCATCAAGTAAAGACAATAACATGATTAGTTCTAACTAACAAGAATTATTGCTCCCTCTCCACCTCAATATGTTAGAGATATTGTAATGTTTAACATTTTGACTCAGTCAAAATAAAAGAAAATTAAAAGGAAAATTAAAAAATAAAATAAAAAAGATAATATTCTCCAACCCATGGTATTCTTAACCCATGGTTTTTTCCCGTGGTATTCTTCTCTAATGTGGCCTATTTAAAGCAAAATAATTAAACCAACCTAGATCCATCATAGCTGATCTAGCAAGTGCCTAGAGGGATCAAATCTCTTTTTACTCTAAAAGAGGTTTGCACCTCAAGAGAGAGATTTGATCGCTCTCGACACTTGGTATATGAAGTAAAAAGGGGATATTATATATGTTGCCATCAAATTAAGATGGATCTAGGCTGATATATGAAGTAAAAGGGGATATTATATATGTTTCCATCAAATTAAGATGGATCTAGGCTGGTATATGAAGTAAAAAGGGGATATTATATATGTTTCCATCTAATTAAGATTTATCTAGACTGGTATATGAAGTAAAAAAGGGATATTGAAGTAATTTCTGTGAGGTTTAAAAACTTGTTTCATGTCACAATTTAGAGCTTGATGTTCCCCCATAGGGGATGTATTCCTAGATTCTTGTTGCATGCTTCTACATCTATGTTTTAAAGATAGTTTCTAACTTACAGGGTTAAAGGTTTGCTTCAAGTCTAAATGAATCTGGGCACATGTTTACATGTAATACAGGAATTTGAATGCGTTCAGTGAACATAGACAAGTTACATGTATATATAGGTTACTGTAATTTGGGTGCACATTGGATGGACATGTATATATGTGTCACTGTAGTTTGGGTGCATATTGGATAGAGCAAAAAAGATACAACGTGTTGCAAGTAACCTTATGCAATTCAATGTAAGAGTTTCACACTGTTATTGGAATTAGTTTTAAAAATAATGTAACAAAGACATGTGGATTAGGTTTAGTTTTTATTGCCATGAGAGGCGCTCTCCATCCCGGTATGGTATAGATGTTGTAATGTCATGTCTTGTCTTGTTTAACACTTTTCACTTGATAAAAATAAATATAATATCTTTATTTTAAAATATAATATAACAGTTTTTTATTTTTAATAAACTTACTCATTTTTTTCATCTACCCAATGTGGAAGAGATATTGTCATGTCCTATAAACAATAAAAATAAAAATATTGATACGTTAAAATAAAACAAGAATATATTTTTGAGTAATTGTATTCACCCATGGTTTTTACCATAGTATTCTTAACCCATGGTATTTTTCTCTAATGTAAGTTATTTAAAAGCATGATTTTTTTGTTTCTCCAAATCAAAGGATTTCACTGGGACTTTGAGTGGCATCTATCTATTGTATCCCCGCACATTATAATAGTCATTTCTGATGTTCCATGGTTAAACCATGAATCAAAACAATAATGAGAATCAGAGTCATAGTTATAATGATCATTCCTTTCCCATGTTCCATGGTTAAACATTGAAGCCAAAGAATAATCAAAATCAAAACAATAAAAGGTGAAAACTCCATATATCTTTATCTGTTCACTTGATTTACGCATAATTTTGCTCAAATTTAGCATTTAAATTTCTTTGTTGCAAAACTTTTTATTACCAAGAGTAATAACAAATAACAATTATTTTCACCCATTAACAAATGAGTTATGATAAGCTCTACCATCTTTTTGAAAAGGCAGAAATTAAAGTTGTAATAAATTACTTTAAAATATAAATACAAGTAGTTATTTGTATTTTATTAATTAAAAATTAATACTTACCAGCCTAGATCCATCTTAACTCAAGATCTACCAAGGGTGAAAGGGTTCATATATCTTGAGGTGCAAATCTATTAGTGAAAAGATATTTGATCCCTCTTGCACTTGGTAGACCCAAAATTAAGATGGATCTAGGGTGGTAATTAAATTAGATCACATCTTGTTTATGTGTAAAATCTACCACGTTATAATGTTTAAAAATATGTGTTTTCTCTTGAAAAGTCATCAGCTCCAATTTAAAAAAAATAAAAAAAAACAAATAGGGCACTCAAGATCTACAGTGAACTCCTCACCTCTTGAATAACAGAGACCCAATTTGGCATAAAAGAAAATCAGATTATAATCCGATTCGCTTAAATTCCCTCCCAACCCTTACAATTCCTTGCTCAGACATCTCCTCAGCCTTACAATTCATCATAAAATATTTTATTAAAAATATTTAATATTAATTTAATATTTTTCTGTTTTACCACCGCCCTGGGTTCTAATCAGAACGCAAGAAAATATTAAATTAAATTTGAATTTCTTTAATAAATATTTTATTGGAATTCATAAAGCTGGGGAGAGGCAAGAAAATATTAAATTAAATTTGAATTTCTTTAATAAATATCTTATTGGAATTCATAAAGCTGGGGAGAGGTCTACGAGGGAAGCGAATCATATTGTAGTCATGAGGCAAATTGAACGCGAAGCACCAAGAACAGTGATGATGGTCACTGGAAGCTGAAGAATCTGAATTTTTTTTATGCCAAATTAGGTCCCTGTTATTCCAGAGGTGAGGAATCCGCCGTAGATCTTATTTTCTTGTAACTTGCAAAAATTCTACATTCTGGACTATTTGCACCCATCGCTACATAGATTGTAATATCCGCTTAATAAATTCTCTTTTTCAATTTACCCATTTTGGTACCATAATGGCACCAGGGTTTCTAATCTCTTCAAAAATTGCCAGAATGTTTTTTACTAAAACCCCATCAATTACTTACCCCTCACGCTCTTGCCTAATAAGTGTCATGGGGAAAGTCTTCACTTTAATCCGCATTTCATGATCATAGAGCATGTCATGGAATAACAGAAGTCCAACTTGTGTGAGTGTGGGCAGGGAGAGTATTGGAATGAAGGTGGTTTCCAAATGGTGAAAAAACTTTTTCATGTACCGGACCATCACTTTGTAAATTTCCCATCTTCTAACAAGTTCTCTCAACATTAACTCATTACTCTGAACTTTGTTTAAAGCTGGTAAAATTATAGAAGCGATGTACTCTTTGATTGAATCCCTGTATTTGTCATACACTTCTTCATGGGGTCTATGCATGTCGTAGATAGTAGTATAAAGCGAAATGCACTCCTCTACAGACAACACATTGCTCAGAGCTCCCTCTTCCAATCTGCTTCTTAACATTAAGATACCATCGTAAACAGTAGCCCATCCTCCTTCCATTTCCATTTCCATCAAAATATGTGCACTGTACCCAACTGTTTGCTCGAATAACCAAGGATCCGAATCACTTTTTTTTATGGTAATGATCAAAATATGTGCACTGTACCCAACTGTTTGCTTCATTTTATTTTGTCTGGAATGGCTTGGTTTGTGCCATGACTGTGTGGTGTGACTGTGCCACTACTATGACCTCTATGCAACTAATAAATAGTCTTTTAGGGAATGTTTATTTAATGACAACTTAATCCCTTAATTTTGTTCCAAAACCTATGTTGGTTAAATTGTGCACCAACATTTCATGCAACAAATCATTTAGTCATGTAGCAAGTTAACATGATTGTCTTTCTTGCACCCACTTTTTAGTTCGAACTATCCTCCTTACAATAAATTGTGCATTGTTATGTTTGTTTAGTGGATGACAACACTTGATAGTCCCAAGTGATGTGTGTGCGCACGCATGTCTGTGTATATGTTCACCCTCTACATGGGTCGTGTCATTCCAAGTGTAGAATGAGTCGATTGTTCCAACTCGTCCACCTGTGTTTGTTGGTTCAGGGTGACCCATCATCCACCTTACATCGACCTTTTCAATGATTCGACCTCATTGCGCATGAGTTCATTATGTGATGTATGACCTACCAAATGGGTGGCATTGACCTCTCGATGTTACATGCATGCCCACTCATCTCTTTCCAACCTCATCTAACGAAACTTCTTCTCGTGCAGGCATGATGTGTGTGTGCACTTTCGTGCAAGTGTTGGGCATGGGTGGCTTGCCATGTTTCCACACCCAAGGCTTCCAACCCTCCCAATCTCTTAGCAAGACCTCTCGGTTTATGTTGGGAACCTCGCCATCATGTGAGCATGCTCATGGCACAAGCCCAGTTGGGTACAATGCACATATTTTGATCATTACCATAAAAAAAAAGTGATTCGGATCCTCGGGTATTCGAGCAAACAGTTGGGTACAGTGCACATATTTTGATGGAAATGGAAATGGAAGGAGTATGGGCTACCATTTACGATGGTATCTTAATGTTAAGAAGCAGATTGGAAGAGGGAGCTCTGAGCAATGTGTTGTCTGTATAGAAGTGCATTTCGCTTTATACTACTATCTACAACATGCATAGACCCCATGAATAAGTGTATGACAAATACAGGGATTCAATCAAAGAGTACATCGCTTCTGTAGTTTTACCAGCTTTAAACAAAGTTCATAGTAATGAGTTAATGTTGAGAGAACTTGTTAGAAGATGGGAAATTTACAAAGTGATGGTCCAATACATGAAAAAGTTTTTTCACCATTTGGAAACCACCTTCATTCCAATACTCTCCCTGCCCACACTCACACAAGTTGGACTGCTGTTATTCCATGACATGCTCTATGATCATGAAATGCGGATTAAAGTGAAGAATTCCCTGATGACACTTATTAGGCAAGAGCATGAGGGGCAAATAATTGATGAGGTTTTAGTAAAAAACGTTCTGGAAATTTTTGAAGAGATTAGAAACCCTGGTGCCATTATGGATTTCTATACAGATAAAGCTAATTCTCTTTTTCAATTTACCCATTTTGGTACCATTAAGGATTTGCAATATTTTGCCAATTTTTGAAATAGTGAAGCCAATTTTTCATTCATATGTTTCTTTTTCTCTCCTTTTCGAAGATGCCATTCATAAATTGTAGTAAAATCACAGAGCTCAAGCTTTTGAATGGCATGGCTGATCCCAAGAAATTTGATTTTATCACATAGTACAATACCCAACAATGACAATTCAACATAGTATCAACCCTAGTTTTTATCAGGTTTTCCTCTTAAGAGGTGAGAGGTTTTGGCCCTGGCTGGAGAAGCCTATATACTGTGTCACTTGTCTTTATTCTTGATAATTGTCTTGATGAAAAGAACACACTAAGAAGATAACAAAGAAACATCATAAGTTAATAAGTAAAAACATATCACAAGAAATTATCAAGTAGAGAAATTGTTAACATTGGATGCCCTAGATTTCTCAACATGGTATCGGAGCTATGGTGCTTAAATCAAAGGAAAGGTCATAAAAGAGACACTCAAGGATCGAGTTTCAAGAAAGGCATCAAAGCAAGTCAAAGGTTATCCAAGAAAAAGATCAAGATATACATCGAAGGATAAAACCCTAGATCAAAGAAGTAGTCTACAACAACAAAAGTTTTTGGATCCTCTAGTCCTCATCAAGTTTTCTACAAGGAAAGATAGATCGAATTAATTTAAATATGAAGATCACATCATCTTAGAGAAATTCATCTTCTGGACATCATCTTCTAGGTATAGTGAAGATTATTTTGGGAAGTGCGAAGTCTGGGCAGAAGATTCTTCTAGTAAGTGTGAAGTATGGGTAGCGGATTCTTCTGGGAAGTGTGAAGTTAAGGCAGTGAAATTCTTCTAGGGAAGTAAGAGAGAGACTCTACTAAGTGATCAAAGTAGAGACCGAGGTTCTCTCTAGAAGACCTAGAGACCGAGATTCTCTAGGGAGGTTGTGAAGGTGCAGTATAAGAGATAGAGACCGAGTTTCTCTAGGAGGAAAGGAAAAATAAGGAAGAGGAAAAACATCAAGGTGGGTGACAAGGTTATTGGACGGATACTATAGTCAAGGGTCTGAGTCATGATCTTGGTACTTATCAATTGAAGGTCTAGAAGAAGAATTTTATCGGGTTTTCCTCTTAAGAGGTGAGAGGTTTTGGCCCTGGCTGGAGAAGCCTATATACTGTGTCACTTGTCTTTATTTCTTGATAATTGTCTTGATGAAAAGAACACACTAAGAAGATAACAAAGAAATATCATAAGTTAATAAGTAAAAACATATCACAAGAAATTATCAAGCAGAGAAATTGTTAACATTGAATGCCCTAGATTTCTCAACATGGTATCGGAGCTATGGTGCTAAAATCAAAGGAAGGGCATAAAAGAGACACTCAAGGATCGAGTTTCAAGAAAGGAAACAAATCAAGTCGAAGGTTATCCAAGCAAAATATCAAGATATACATCGAAGGATAAAACCCTAGATCAAAGGAGTAGTCTACAACAATAAAAGCTTTTGGATCCTCTAGTCCTCATCAAGTTTTCTACAAGGAAAGATAGATCAAATTAATTTAAATATGAAGATCACATCATCTTAGAGAAATTCAAAACCCTAGAAGCATGTCTAATATACACTACAAGAGAAGTCGAAGTATATTGAAGGCGAGAAGACATTGTCGTCATTTTCAAGGTCATAACGCTAGCAAGGATCCTCTCCTTGTCCTTGAAGAAGTTCATCTAAAGAAGCAACAAATCATTCTCATCAAAAGGAGCAACCTTCTCTACTGAAAAATATTTTTTCATTTGGAAGAAGATCATCCAAGAGGGATCTCTAAAACATCTTCTTCAACCATCATCAAAGTGATCAAGGTGAAGATTTCATCTTCACTTGTCAAGTAAGTATCTTTCATTCTTTAATCAATTTGGTAAAATGACTTTGTGTTTGCAAGGAGATCTATAAGTTGGATGGGTCATCTAAATTCCTTGCATGAAAAAGGAGGATACACATAGTCCTCTAAGAAGGTGAAATCAATGAATATATTAAAAGGTATCCTCTGAATTCATGGAAGGGGATTCTTATTAAATATCCCCTCATATAGAAATATTGGAGACATCAAATAGATATATATGATAAACGCATAAGAATACTCTATGAAAATGCGAGAAAGAAGGTCACATGACTCAGATCTGATCTACACAAAAAGTAAAGGTATCAAAGGATGAAGGATATCTTCATAAGATCTCATCTACAAGATCTAGCAAATAAGATAATCATCATTGATCTATAATGCACTAACTGATAATCAAGGTAACATATATCCATGGGATAAGAAAATTACCTCATTCAACAACTTGTGATTTCTATGAAAGATAGAAGAAGACAAGTTGAGGGAAAAAGTTTTGAAGGTTAAGGACTGAAACATTTGCTGGAAGGAAAGGAAGTTTGGAAAATTCTAGTTCTTAGAAAGAAAAGAAGAGCATAACTGAGATTCAATGCTATGGATGCAAAGGCTATGAACATTATAGGAAAGATTTTCCTTAGCTTAAGAAGGGAAATCACAACAAGGATAGAGAAGAATTACATTTCACTGAAGAAGTGGAGGAGGCTGAAAGAAGAAAGTCCAAGGAAGAGAAGCATTAGAAGCAAGAGCTTGTGACATCACCATAGGGAAACATGAAGGACCGTAGGAACAAAATCTATGATAGTCAACTTTGAAGGATATAGATCTTGGTAACCTCATTGGAAGATCAAAGGAAGAAGTCATTCAAGATAAGTCTCATCATACATTAGTTTAAAAGGGTAACATCTGCGGAATAAGGATGTGCGAGATGGAATCCCCATTGAAGGATTCACTAATCTAGAAAGGAAGCAAGGTTTTCATCAGGAACTCGAACTTTTGGAGTTCATGGGATGATGGTATGATGACATGAGAGTTGAAGAAGATCAAGGGGTTGAAGATATTTTCAATCAAGGAAGCTACTGAAAGAAGCCTAGATGACCTAAAGGTAAAATAAGGTATGTAAGCTTGTATTTAATATTATAAGGTCTTGTCATATGGTTGCAGGTAACAAGGATCACTACTTATATTTTGAGAAGCATGATCAAAGGAAAGGAATCTCCTCATATGAAACAATGTCGGAAGGCATGAGTCACACTAGATGAAATCAACATAATATGTCCTCATATGAAGTATGAGGTGGTTGACTACGATTGAGGAACTCTGATTGGAATCCCTTGGGAATGAAGTGTGTGAAAAGGTAGGAAGAGATCGTGATAATATGCAACGAAGGTAGAAGGCATTAAACATCCAAAGTCCAAGAAGATTTGACCAGAAGATCTCCTGAAAGGATGTGAAGACTCTGATGGAAGTCGGAAAAAGATAGAGATCCTTAGCAATGAACATATGTGGGAGTTGTGTCAATTTGCATGCAGGATGATGATACTTATAGGAAGATGTCATGGTGAAAGATCATCACAAAGGTAAATTTGATTTGAAGTGTTCAGTGATTATTTTTGAACTAACATCTGGTTGGGCTTATGTAGGATAGTCAAAGGGAATATCTGTGAATGACTTCCAAGTAGACCATATAGAAGGATGTAATGTCCTTCCGAGAAATATGGCATGAAAGCAGAATGACATGAAGCAAATCTAGATGGAAATTTTGATAGAACACTTTCTGATGATTTAAGGACATGACTAACTCATGGGTAAAAGTGATGGATGATCTGTGCCCTTTATATAGAAGTTCACAAAAGTTGAAGACTCTTTAAAGAAATTCACGACATCGAAGAAAGGAGCTCTTCATGCAGCGGATTGTTTCAGGATCTCACATGAAGAGCTGCTATAGGTCCCTGGTTAAGAGGGAGCCTGAGAAGAATTTTCTTACTTGGAAGAAACTTGGAAATTCCTAAGATGGAAGCTTAGGTACATTCGTCTGTGATAGGAATGAGTACATTCCTTTAATGGAATAAAACCTCTTGGTATAAGAAGGAGCGATAGACATGTTGTTATGTGCTTCACCTGAGAAGACAGAATGGAGGATTGTGTAATCATTTGGCATCTGATGCTCTTGTGGGATGACATAAGGAATCCCATGAAAGAGTAGTTGTGGAGGACTGATATTCTTTTGGGACTAGGGAGTCCAAGAAAAGAATAGTCCTTATGGAGCATATCCTCAGAAAACTTGGGTGGGTTATGTTCTAAGAGAGACAATGATAAGTATCTTTCTTTCTTCCCAGGCAGGTGTAACCTCTCGTTGCAGCGCTCGGCGAATATTTTTGGACCTCGATTTAGAGTGAAACTTTACCTCTTTTAGCAAGTATTGTTGGGCTAGGGTTCAACCAAGGTTTGTTCTCACACCCTGCCATATTGAAGGGAAGAAACCCTCTTCCAACCTTTATGTTTCAGAGTCTTTCGGAGTTACCACCGTCGACTCGCAATGCCATGTTGCTTGCTAGAGGTTTTCAAATGTAATTTTTGGTCTTGATCTGTACGTTATCACTGCTTCTCTTTACCCATGTGTTAACCCTTATAAGGTTTGATCATCTATAGATGGAAATGTTCAGTGAGTTTTTTTACCTGAAGGTAATTTCAAAAGTACAACCCTTTCCCTTTTCTCCAGTGATTTTCAAACCTCTCAAGGTGGAGTTTTCTAAATGATTATACAACAATTGGAATTCTTATGCTTCTTTCTCCCACAGTTCAATTAGTTCTTCCAGGTTCCCTTAAACGTGTTCTTTATCTTTTGATGACACAAGATCTATTGTTGGTCGATCAACCCAAGTTTTCTACTAGATGCACAATAATACATGTTTTATTACTTGTTCTTATATGACCCGGCCCTCTCCGGGATCTTATGATTGCTACATGAGACTTGAGTTGGATTGATTATATTACCAGGTCTGATTAAAATACTCTATAGGGTTGTAAAGTAATCTTTATAATCTTAAGTTTGGATACTTTTGTGTAAATTGTCACTGATAAGGGTATTTGATACCCATAATTGATGCCAAGAACTTCTCTTGTATTATGGAACTCTTAATATTTTCGGTTAATTTATGATGAAAGGAACTCCACTCTATTCAGCGAAAGTTTCTTTGTTTGATACTTAAGATCCTCAACAAGATTCCATATTAACTTCCTTTATCGAATTACTATTAATAATGTTATCTCTTTTTGGCCAATGACGCACATAGTTCTATAGAATAATTATTCTATTATATCTCCTTATTATCGAAGAAATGAACTTGCAGATGTTAATTTATGGAAAAGTTGTCATTTGTTACAGTTCATGTCTCAAACCTGGGATTGCCCATGATGTTGTTGGAAACATCCTGGCCTCAAGGGCTAACACGGTTGTTTAATGCATATTTCTAGTTTTATCTGATACAAATAGGGTTATATTACAATTCTTTATGAATTCTAATTAGTTCTCTGATGTAGCAAGTTCTTCTCCTATTTTACATGTCTAGTTATTAATGTGCCAACAACTCATTTAATTACTTATTCATATTTCTTTGTATATATAATGATAGTTTGTTCATGTTCGACTATTGCCTACAACAATCATTCTATTCTTTACCGGTTACATGATGTAGTCACATTTGGAGAAGGCTTTAATCATAATAGTTCAACCTCTACTCCCATTCCAATTCATTGAGAAGGGCCTTTCGAGTCTTTTCTCCGACCCAAATTTGTTTATTTACAAACATATCACATATTTTCTCAATGCATTGGACTCAAATACAATTTGACAATCACCATAATAATTTTATTTCTAACCAAATCTTGTCACACATAACCATTAAACTCAATACATACAAAATAGATATAGATTCAAAATTAATAATGTAATTATCTAATTCGATTTAGACAACCGGGAAGTCTACTCAGAAGAAGACTCCTCCTGCCAACCAATGAGGTTGGCAATCACATCCAACTCTCCCCCGAGCCTTTTCAATTGCTAGAATAGTTAATAGTCAACGCTTTATTCTCAAGACTACCCAGTTTAGCAAAGAAATCAAAAACTTTAGGGTTTCCATTAGCTCCCAGTCCAACTCAAGAACACCCTTCCAACAATGTCTTGCTTCAACTTGACAACACCCTGTTCAAGGTTCTCAGTTTTTCTTTCTCCTCTTAGATGCCTCTAACCTCTTTCTCTTTCCCTTCCTTGGCTTTTGGTCCCTTCTGAGATATTTTATGTCAAGGGAAGGAGGAAGTAAGTGACTCAACTATTTGGGAACTGGAAATTTTCATCTACGGTCTTTCTCCCATGAATTCCAAAATTTACCATAATTTTTTTATATAAAATTAAAACAAAATTTAAATATTAAAGTTTCTCACTAAGCTTTCCACCTACCCCATGACAAAAGTAAATTAAATATTTTACTTTTCATCGAGGGGTGTTACTTTTCATGTGGCAATACATACGTTCACTCTTTATATCTCAGTGCCATCATTTATGTTAAATCAGTGCAGCCCAAATTATACATTAATGTCTAGCTCGTTTCCCGTGGTTCAAAGTATACATTGTAGTGCGGCTCGTTTTACACATACACAGTAGATTCGCATCACGCTACTCAACGACCATGAGTGGTTTCACAGGACCACATACACCATGATCTCTGTGGCACGCAGTCATGGAATTGTATACTTCTTGCACCTCATTACAGTTTGGCACACAATAATATTGTGGCTCGATCTTACAGTCCTATAGCTCACACGCCAAGATCTTATAGCTCACATGCCTTTATTAACGGCTCGTATAAACATTCTCTATAGCAAGGATCAGTATTTGTGGCAAGATCGTTATCTGTGGCAAGTTTGTGTTTCTATGGTAAGCTCACTCTCTGTGATCTCATACTATATTTTGTAATCTATAGTGGTTGTGCGGAGAGGTGCTCTAAGAGATGTTGTCAGGGACTATAATTAAAATATTTTAATTTGCACCTTAATTATAAATTTATATAGTGATATAAAATAAAGGAAAGTAAAAAAAATAATTTACTTTTTACTAAGAGGAAGAAGTGTAATTTTTTCACTACTTAAAATGGAGATGAGTAAGAAGAAATGTAATTTCTTCACTACTTAATATGAACATGACATGAAATGGTAAGTATTATTGCTATTACATGATGTGTAATTCATTCTTTGTTTAGTTTACATGTGATATTTAGAACAAAAAAATATTTTACTCTTAACCATAAGTAAAATATTTCAATGTCCATATTAAATAACATAATTTTATATCTATTTTATATAGAGAAAAATAAAGTAATTTAAGTGAAAAAAAAATTCTTATATTTTGACTTTCCATTGTTGAGAAATCTAGGGCGTCATGAATTAGGTGATTTCTCTTTATTAGTAACTCCCTGTGAGTGACCTTTACTTTATTGGATTAGGATCTTCTAGTTTCTAAGTAAATTAAATAAAAAAATCTTATATTTTCACTTTCCATAACTAAGGAGATGTGTAATTTATTGTATTTTTAATTTGGTGTTGATATAAAAGATTTTTAAAAATCAATAACAACGAAAAGTTTAACATATGTTAAATAGGTTGAGTAAAAGATTTTAACATGAAACATATATAATATTTCAATAGGCAGGTTGAGAAAAATATTTTAACATGAAACATATATAGATTGAGAAAGACTGATAGAATTCTTATTTCATTAATGGTTTCTTTCTAATTCAATGTATGAAGGATATTTGTAATTCTTTCAATGCTTAATATGGATTTGATATGTAATATTTTATAAAAATTTTAATAATAAAAATAATCAAATGTATCCATTCAAGGAAAAAATACGAGGGAGCTTGTTTTAACATTTTAATTTGGAGAAAGTAAATTACAAATAAAATATTTCAATCTCAATTACATATATGTTATACTAGCCTAGATCTATCCTAAGTCCAGATCTACCAGGTGCAGAGAGGGATCAAATCTCTTTTCACTTTAAAAGATGTTTGCATCTCAAGAGATTTCATCCCTCTCAGCGTTTTCATCTGTCTCAGCACTTGGTAGATCAAGTGTTAAGATGGATCTAGGCTGGTAATATCTCATTAAGGAATCACCATAAGGAATCACACAAGTTATAGATGCACGACATCATTACTTTGACTATGTGGGAGGGGGGCACGGGGGCATCATCACTTTAGTTTTACATATATGTGTGGCATTATTACTATGTACATTGCATAGTCATATATATGAATTTTCTGATGGCATTCGCTTAACAACATTACCTCACATTATGTTTACTAAGGAATGTGTATAGATCTGTGGTTCAAACAATTCTGAGTTATATGCAGAGATCTTGCCACTAGTGACCCTGAAGAAAAACCCAAATAATGACAATACTCTTGATTTAGTTATATGCATAGACTTTGTCACCAATGAACTTGAAGTTTGTATAGTGACTAACATGACTTTGATTTTGAGCAGTGATCTATGTGTTTCGCAGTAATCTTGTCGTATGGCACAGACCTTGATGAAGACAAGACAATATATCTTTTGATGACGACAATTGACAAAAATGGCATGGATGTAGTTGTGAACTGACTTTGGTTAGATGGACTGAAGTGATTGATGTATATCGTTTGAATTGTACTTTTTATGTCAGTTAAACAATTGATGAATATCTAATAGAAGAAGAATTGATTGAGGGTTTTCCCCCTTTGTGGATTTTTCCTTGATTTCTGACCAAATCGTAGTGTCTTTAACAATGTAAACTTTGAAACGGGAACCCATACTGTTACGTGTTTTGTAGAGATAGCAAAAAAGTGACCCGATTTCGAAAAGGGGTTATGCAGAACACACGTGTTTTTTAAAGCTTAGTTTTTGGCACTATAAATTTTTTTATGTACATTGTGTTTTATAATGGTAGTGTTTTTTATGCTGATTTAAAAACGTGGTAATTCTGCACCAGACCCTTTTTTTAAAAGGTTTTTTTTTTACTTTTTTAATTTTCTAATGTATGAAATGTAAATAATTATTTTGTAAACTTAATAATTTTTGAAGTGGTCTTTTTCTTCATATTTTCTTGTTTTTATTTTAATTTTATTTTTTTTGTAGTGAGGTTTTTATTGTTTCGCATATTTAAAGAAGAAGGTTGATATTTTGAATTTTCGATATTCTACATATTTATACATTGTTAATTAATTTTTCAATCCACAAGAAATAATTGTTTCTAAAAACAATATTTTCTAACAATTGACATAAAAATAGCCATTTTTAACATAAATATAATTAAAAAACTACACGTTTTGATAATTTTTTGCTACAATTAACATGTGAAAATCACAATTTTTATATGAAAATTTTAACTAAAAATAGTTAAATAATAGTTTTTTTTATGAATTTCATGTCAAAAAAATAATAATAATCACTTTTTTTTCAAAAAATAATGGTTAACTTAAAAATTAATGCGAAAATCACATATTACAAATATTGAACGCATAACAACCTTAATTGAGTGTATATTCTTCTCATAAAATGTCAAAGTCAAAATATTGCAAGTACAACTACTTAACAGTTACAAAAAATGAGCTTGATTTCCAAGCATAACCTAAATTTAATCAACAATGTCACGTAATCCAAACTCTTCGTCCTTTAGAGTTTCATCATTGTTTTCTTCCTCAATATTTTCTGCGTCATTTTGCTCATTTTCGTCTTCTAATGGATCTTTCATATCTGTCAATCTCCTAATGTATGTCTTTCCAAACATCCCATGTAATGGTGGTTTAAGTTCCTTTACCTTTTTGGCCACACATGATTCACTAAAGTCTCATTTCTTCAACCCAATTTCTTGCATTGCATCTGGAAGAAATTGAAGAGCATTAATTCTTTGCTGAATGAAATTGCATTGTAATGGATCTTTTTCAATTGCAATCTAATTTCTTCCTTTTTGAAGGCATCATGCTAGTGTTGTACCTAGTTATCAGGCACAAAAGAAATAATGAAGTAAATTAGTACAATGACATATTAATTAAAAAAATAATATATTGAAATTCAATTCTATATAATAAAACTTACCTGAGCTAGAAAATAAATCCAGAACCCAATCTCCTTCATTTGAACATATGTCTATAAGATAGTTAATCAATAATTGTGGTTTTCAATAAATGTTAACTATCTCTCATTTTGTTTCTGTCTTCATATGTTAGTTTTCTCACAACAACATCATAACTCAGTGTTTGGCGATGACTCTTTCCGTCCACCCGATTAAAAATCATAGACATATAACTATCATCTTTTGCCCAACTATCAATATGAATGAACTCACAATCATTTATAAATATTTGATCATCACGGTTACGAAGATTTGACTTTTGCCTGTAACATGAAATAGTAAAAGTTCAATCAACTTGTACATAAATGAATTTTTCAACATTAATCAAATATACATTTTAAACGTCTTACCATGTAAGCTGCATCCTTGAATTTGTTTTCCCTTTGAAGCTTGACAATATCATTGCCAATTGTGTGTCTGAATGAAATGTCACAAATCTCCATAATGGTGATGACGTGACTTCTACAAATCCTGCAACCAGTTTACTAAAAGCTTGATAAGTATAAAGGTCACTATCAGAGTTAATATTTGGAATATTGAAACCATGGGGAATATCTGCAATAACTAGGGCATACTCTCTTTTAGGTATGAGTTTAGCAATGTCTTCACAGTCACCTTGTATTACTTGATATTGAACAGTGTCTAGCTCATTCCAAATGAAATGAGTAAGAGTTGGATCAAGTTAAACATTCTTAACACGTTGCTTCCTCAGTCTTTCGGTCTTTATTTCTTCAATAAAGGTTCTGAAGCTAGTTGGCGTTCCATTATCATCCTTCTTCTTTTATAAAATAAACAAATATATGTGTAAGTTATAAATTAAAAATAGTACACAAATGAATAAAAACGAATGTGTAAATCAAGATACCTTTTTAAATGCAACATAAAAAGATTTTAATGTTGATGTAGAACATGAATCTGGATAGTTGCGTACGACATCATCCCAACTATCTTCATTCAACAATCTAACCATTTGTTCTTGAATTTTCATATAAACTTTATGACTACATAGATAAAGTAACAAAAATTCAATATAATGATATGTATAACAAATACTACCAAGAACATGATGTTTTATTTAAAAGAAAACTATAATCTAGAAATAAATAAAAATAATTCAATAAACTTACTTTTGAAATTCCTCGGACATTTCCTCCAATGATAATTCCCCTGACTTCACACGAAATAATATTGTTTTGACAATTTTTTCATCTTTCACTCCATGCAATGCTCTCCAAGGTGTGATAGTCATATATTCTGGAAGTTGCTTCAAGTCAGGACCTAATTTACTGCCGCCACATATCAATGGCTTAGACTTTTTAACCTTCTGGTTTTTAATGCCAATGTTTTGCCACATGCTAAAAATCTCATCAATCAAGTTCCAAACATCTCCAGTTCTAAATGCCAATTGGAAAATGTTATCAACACCTCTGAATATATCACTAGGAAGGTTGCGTTTTCCACCTTTTGAATTGGAGTTCTCTTCAATTTGATAGCCTATTTCCATACAACATTCCCTTCGGAAATCTGCAGTAACATTTATCCTATCCCCACCACATTTTTCTTGAAATTCACTATGAATAAATCTAACCCTTTGGATGAAAGTCATAGACATCTTATATTCATTATCTGAATTATGATCCCATGCCACTAACTTTGCTTCTGTATTCAATAAACTAGCATAAATGATACATTTAATTGTTTCAAAACATAGGTTATTGGGATATTCCTCCCTCAATTGTCTTTGAGCTTCTACAGAATGGTTCCCCCCAAGCACATAATAATTGTATTCAAAACACTTTGACTTATCAAATGCTTCTTTGTTGGGAACTTGAACTGGATCAATAAGAAGCACATAATTAACCACATGAGCATATGGATTATACCTCATCAATGTCTTCAAGTTGTGAACATGCAGATGGTGTGGTTTTCTGACTTGATATTGACATTGTCCTTCACTTGCCTTATAGGTTTGTCTGACATTAAGCTGAAATGTACGACCACCATCAATTAAGTTTTTCTTTGTCAAATTCTGCGGAATGGCATTTTGTTTTGTTTTGATAATGCCATCCTCTAAATCAAATCCTGGTGTAATGATTTCTCTGCTTTCTTTTGAAGTTTCACTAGGTTCTTAACTGCTGGTAATGACTACTTCAAAATCTTCAACTCTACTTTTCTTCGTCATAACATTCTCAACAGAGTTATTTTTGGGCGTTGTTACTTTTGGTCTTTTAAGGCTCTTCTCAGTTCCAATGTCATCTTCAGTAACGGCAACATATGCTTCACTGTCAGTTTCAACTTCATTGCCCTCAAAAGAAACTTATTTACCTTTGCTAGATTTATCCACTAGAGGCCTTTTTTTCTGATCCTTTGAATGTAGTTTTGTAGCAACATCAATTACTACATTTTGCTTGTTTTCCATATCTTCTTTTGACACTGAATAAAAACTGCTGACAACTTTCATGATATCATGCTCTATGAAATGAATGCCTCCCAACCTAATTGAACAACTTTCAACAAAATTCTGCCAAACAAAATATCATATGTCAATAAAAACAAAATTAAAAAAATATAGTGAGACACTTTCAAGAAAAAAATACAAATATAAATAACAATACTTACGATGTTTTGTTTCATCTCATTTATGATTTGTTTACACAACTTTGTAGATACCTCTCTCGTGTCATACAATGAATATGTTAGTTGATATTTAATCCTTTCATGTGACTTGGGAGCTTTTGTAAGTATGTAAACAACTTCAGTGTCCGGTACCAAACACATATCTATGACTCTTCCCATCAACTCAAAAATTCTATTTTCATTCGGTATATCAATATATAGATATATGTTCACATTTTGGCTTTATCTTTCTTTTACATACCAGATTCTTGATGGGAATTTCACTTCTTTTGAATTCTTCTAGTCTGAAATCATCTTCTTATCATTTGAGGTACTTGGAAGATTTATAGCCATGAGCTCAGGTGGAGTTCGTTCACCAATGTTTTTTGAAGTGCACCTTTAAGTGTCTTTGGTCCAGACATATTCACAGAAATCTTTTTTGATCCCATTTTCCTGAAAAATAGAAACACATAAATTAGTAAACAACAAAAACATGTTAACTTAAATCCACAATGAAAATATATCCTAAATTTTTAATTTGTATAATCAGATAATTGAAATTAAAAAAATATTAACACTAAGAAATGGCAGAAGCCCACTGACACCACCCCATCCATCTACAAAGTGGCGGGCGATTTCCCCACTCCTTATCCTGCATGCCCCCTACCTCTCTTCCCCCTCAATCGACCGACACCACCCCACCCCACAATCGGACGGCCATCCAACCACACCCTTACCCCCCTTCCACACCCCCCCCTACCCCCACGCCACGCCACCCCACAACCACTTTCCCTCCACGCCCCCCTCCACCCCCTAGCCCCCCTACTGACCCACAACTCCCATGCCACTTCACCCCCTTCCCCCTCTCCCCAACCCCCAACAACCTACCCCCTTCCCCCCCAACCGAGGCACCCACCCCGCAATCGAACGGCCACCCCAGCACACCCTTACCCACCTTCCACCTATTCCCCCTACCCCCCTTGCCCCCAACTGAACCACCCCTCCCCGCAATTCGGACGGCCACCCCAGACCACCCTTACCCTCCCTCTCATCCGCGCCCCCTCCCTCCCTCTCACCTCACCCCCCCCTTCTTCCTACCCCTCCTCCTCACTCCCCTTCCCCCCCACTACCTGCGCTCACCCCCACCCCTTGTTCCCCCTCACCCCTCCCCCTCACCCCTCCTCTCACCCTTCCCCCCCCGTCACCCCTTCCCCCCTCACCCCTCCCCTTTCCTGCCCCCCTACCCAACCCCCTCTCTCACCCTCATCCCCCTCCCACCCTCTACTCCACGCCCCCCACCCTCACCCCTCACTCCCCTCACTCATCCCCCCCACACCCTCACTCCCCTTTCCCCCCCTCTACCCCCCCCCCCCCTCACCCCTCATTCCCACTCACTCTACCTCCTGCCACCTCTCATCCCACCCCCTCACCTCACCCCTCATCCCCCCCTTTACCCAAGCTCCCCCCTCACCCTTTGTTCCCCCTCATCCACCCCCCTCACCCTACCCCTCATCCCCCCCTCTACCTAGCCGCCCCCCTCACCCCTCGTTCCCCTTCACTCTCCCCCCACCTCGTATCCCTCCCCACCCCTCCCTCCTCCCTCATCCCCCCCGTCCCACCCCACTCCCTTCCCCCCCTCTACCCAGCCCCACTCCTCATTCCCCCTCTCTCTACGCCCCCCCCCCCCCGTCCCCTTCACTCCCCCCCCACCTCCCTTCGCCCTTCCCCACCCCTCCCTCGCTCGCCCCCCGTCCTCCCCCTCCTCCCCCCCCCCCCCTCCCCCTCCTCCTCCCCCCTCCCCGCCCCCCCCCCCCCCCCCGCCCCTCAACCCCCTCCCCTTCCCCCCCCTCCCTTCCCCCCTCGCCCCTCCCCCTCCTCCCCTATCCCCCCCCCCCCTCCCCCCACCTCCCCTCGGCCCTCCCTACCCCCCTCCCTCCCCCTCCTCCCACCCCCTTCCCCCCTCCCCTCCCCCCTCGGCCCCCGACCCTCCCCCTCACCTCCCTCCCCCCCCCCCCCAACCCCTCCCCGCCCCCTTCCCCCCCCCCCCCCCCCCCCCCCCCCCCCCCTCACCCCTTGACCCCATCGCCCTTGCCCCCCTCTCACCATACACTCCCCCGTTCCCCCCCCCCCCCCCCCACCTCACCCCTCCACCCCCTCCCTCCCCTGCCCCTTCGCCTCCTGCTCCTTCCCTCCCCCGCCTCCCCCTCCTGCCTCCCGACCTCTGCCCCCTTGAACAGCCACCCGGGTGGCCGTTCGAGGGGGCAGAGGTCGGGGTGGCCGTTCGAGGGGGCAGAGGTCGGGAGGCAGGAGGGGGAGGGAGGGGGAGGCAGGGAAGGGAGTGTTATGAAACCAGCTCAAGAAAAGATAGATCAACGACTTAGAATTCAGCCTCTTCGAGGGGGCAACCTCCTTTACATTACATAAATGAACAATTCTTGGATGATACAAATGAAAAGACCTCATTTCTATATATAGGAGTCTAAGGGGTCATAACATAATCAGAGCTGACATAACAATAATAATGTAAGGGCACAATAATAATAATAGTGGGCTTCTATGTGGCACAATAGTAACAATATGGGCACTACATGAATACATCAATATAATAAGTGGGTTGTACTAATAACAATAAGGGGTTACACTAGTAGTATAGGGGCCTAACATGCCCCTCTCCTTTAAAAAGCGTTGTCCTCAATGCTTGAGTAGTTCTTGATGCTTCTGTATAAAATTATTTTCCTCCCATGTGGAATCTTCAGTGGGTAAGTTCTTCCAGTTGATGAGATACTCTGAAATTGATCAATTTCATAGCTTTCGGGTTCTTGTTTCTGTGATTGCTCCAGGTTCCAATATGATTTTTCCTTCCTCTTCAATTTTTGGCAATACTGTTTGAATTGGGATCTTTTGCAACTTTTGAATAAGTGGCCATACTCCTTCGTCCTTCTTCCATTCATCCCTTGCTTCATTTATCCAATCTGGTTGGATAATAGAAATAGCACAAAACAATGCTTCCACACCCTCATCCTTGAAGAGTCTTCCCATTCGGTAAGGTCGCCATTTTTAAGTGCATGTAGTATTTCCGACATTTCCTTCTCATAAATAGCTTGCTTGAGATGTAGCAGTAAAAATACCCAATCACCTACATCAAAACATTTTTCACTACGATGTTGATCTACCTGTTGTTTCATTTGATTTTGCACCGAAGTGGCGTTATCCTTTAAAATTTGGAGAACTTGTTGTTGTTGCTCGATGTAATCTTTCATTGCTTGAACCTTTTTCTTCTTGATATGTCCTCCTATCTCTAGAGTTTGAGGAGTGGTAATTTTTTTCAATCCTTTACAAGATATGGTCGGATTCATTTCTTGATGCTCGATGTGATCTTTCACTTCTTGAACATTTTTCTTCTTGATATGTCCTTCTATCTTGATAGTTTGAGGAGTGGTAATTTCGACCAATGAATTACAAAATATGGTTGGATTCATTTCTTCTTTCTCGATGTGATCTTTCACTTCTTGCATCTTTTTCTTCTTGATATGTCCTTCTATCTTGAGAGTTTGAGGAGTGGTAATTCTTGCCAATGCTTTACAAAATATGGGCTGATTCATTTCTTCTTTCTCTGGGGTGGGGTCCTGGCGTATATCTTCTTCTTTTGATGTTTCTTGATCATTTTCTTCCTCCTCTTCATATTCTATGTAAAATAATTTCTTCTCAGCACACTTATGACCCTTAGTGCATTTGCTATCACAATTGTAACAAAGCCCTTTTTCTCTTTTTTTTCCAATTGTTGTAGTGTAACCCTTGTAGATTGTGGAAGGCTAGGAGAAATCACACTTCCATCTTTATAGTTGTGAGGGGTATGCTTCCTGGTTTCCATAATTTTTCTTTCCACTATGTCACAAAGCCCTTTTACTCTTTTCAATTGTTTTGGTGTTGCTCTAAAGAAGGTGTTGCTCTTTGTATCCTCATAATGTGCTATCATTTCTTCCATGAAAATTGACCACGTAACAGGTTGTTTACGAGAACAAAGCCCTTCATACCATAAAAATTGATCTGGTTCTAAATATGAAGATGCAATACATACCTTTTGTAATAGTGGTACACCATGTAGATCAAAATATTGCTCCATCTGAAGTATCCAATTTACCGGATCCTTGCCATCAAACTTCCTCATCTTGCTTTTTTCTTGATTTTAGGAGCTCGATCTTGAAATGACTGTAACTCTGTACTTTCAGATCTTTAAGTTCTGAAATTGCAACTTGTGGTGGCCCTCTTTGTTCTCTTTCCAATGCCACTAGTCTGATCCAAATTGGATTCTCCAAGAAAGAGTTATGCACAATCTCCCAAGATGACTTGATTATACACCTTTCCAAGAAAGCGAACTTGTATGAAGTGCCACGTGTCACTGTTTCAACCTTTGGCTTTGAAAAATATCTACAAGAAACTACAGTCCATCCTCTTTTTGTACCTTCTTACGACATTTCAATCCGATGCTCAGAGAGAAAGTTATGATGATTTTCCCCAGGTCACTTGTTTGGAATGTAATTAAGGAGTCTGCAAAAAGACCAACTTCCTCAGATCATATCTCCGCAAATATAACGCGAAAAACTCTGAAATTCGGACCCGAGCTTCAGCGCGATGTCTTCTCAAATGGGTTTTTTTTTAACTTCTGAAACGTCGCAGAAAAAAAGTTATAGAGAAAATACCATGATAACCTGTTTGGAGCAGCGAAACCCTCGAATCCAAAGCTCTGATACCAAATGTTATGAAACGAGCTCAAGAAAAGAGAGAAAAGATAGATCAATGACTTAGAATTCAGCCTCTTCGAGGGGGCAACCTCCTTTACATTACATAAATGAACAATTCTTGGATGATACAAATGAAAAGACCTCATTTCTATATATAGGAGTCTAAGGGGTCATCACATAATCAAAGCCAACATAACAATAATAATGTAAGGGCACAATAATAATAATAATAGTGGGCTTCTATGTGGCATAATAGTAACAATATGGGCACTACATGGGTACATCAATATAATAAGTGGGTTGTACTAATAACAATAAGGGGTTACACTAGTAGTATAGGGGCCTAATAGGGAGGGAGCGGGAGGCGGAGGGGCGGGGGAGGGAGCGGGAGGCGGAGGGGGGAACGGGGGAGTGTAGGGTGGGTAGGGGGGTTACGGGGGAGGGTCGAGGGGTTGCGAGGGGGGGGGTAGGGGCGAGGCGGTTGGGGGGAAGGGTTTAGGGGGGCGGGCTGAGGGGTGAGACAGGTGGGGGGGAGGCGGCGGGGGGCGTTAGGGCGTAGGGTTGGAGAGGGGGCCGAGGGGTGGAGGGGGTCAGATTAGGGGACGGGCCGAGGGGTGAAGGGGGGGTAGGGGGTAGAGTTGGGGAGGGGGGCGGGTTTTGAGGGGTGAGGTGGGGGGGTAGGGGCAGGGGGGCGGTGGGGTGGGGGCACGACCGAGGGCTGGGGTGAGGGGGAGGGCATAGGGGGTGCAACCGAGGGGTGAGGGTAGGGTTGTGGATGAAGGGGAGTTGGGGGGCAAGAAGTGTGAGGGGTAGGGGTAGGGGTCGCACGAGGGGTGAGGGGTAGGGGTAAGGACGGGGGGGAAGGGGTGAGGGGTAGGGGTAAGGACGGGGGGGAATGAGGGGTGAGGTGAGGGAGGGGGGAACGGGAGTCGGGAAACGAGGGGTGAGGTGAGGGGGAGGAGGAGGGGAGTCGGGTAGGGGGGCAGGTGGGTGGGTCCAGGGGAGTGAGGTAGGGGGGCCGGGTAGGGGTGAGGGGGTCGTGTGGGGTAGGGAGGTGGGGCAGAAGGGGGGGTGAGGGGGAAAGGAGTTTCTGAGTTTGGGGAGGGGCCCGGAAGGGTGTGCGGAGGGAGTGGGTGGCCGGCTGATTGCAGGATGGGGTTGCCTTGGGCCCACCATGCTCACGGGGGAAATATTTGTTAATTTGGTTGACAAAAAATTTTAAGTTTGTAAAAAAAAATCTGGTGGCCAGTCGATTACAGGATAGGGTTGCTTTGCACCCACTATGCTCATGGCGGAAATATTTCTTAATTTGGTTGACAAAAAATTTTAAGTCTAGAAAAAAATCTACTTCGTTAAACTAATTTAATATGAGAAATTTCAAGGAAAAAAATTTAACTGACCTTTCAATTGAGGGAATTCTTCGTTGAATATGTTGTTGATCCCAATGTAGCTGCTCCACAAATTCATTCCAAGTCTTTTAACGAACCTTAGAAACCTTGATGTAACGTGAGTAATAGTGATAATGGAATATATAGGTGAAACTATGGAGATGTTTTACTGTACGGTGAATGCGGGATTAATTAGTTTTAATAAATTTTAACATGTTAATTTTTTTATGACGATGAATGAAAATATGATAAAGCGAATAGTATGAAATTGTTTTATAGCGGGGTGAATGCGGGATTAAATTGTTTCAGAATGTATTATAAAAATTTAAAAAAACATTCAATTGTTTAGTAAATATTATATACTTTGACTATTAAAATAATTTAGGTAGAAGTTGTAGTTTACAATTTTAACTTTAATGATTTATTTCATAAAAGAAATTAAGTTTACATTTTTCATTAAATTGCTTAATAAAATAATGAAATAAAATAAATCTCACAAACTTTTAGGAGGGAAATATTTTCGCGAAATTTTTTGGGTGGAAAATTTTTCGAGGGAAATATTTTCGCGAAATTTTTTGGGAGGAAAATTTTTGGAGGGAAAATTTCATTCTCTAAGCTATATAATATCTTTAGGAGACTCTCCATTTGTATCATTCAACATATTCTATTTGAAAGGGATGGATTATCCTGATACTGAAGTTTCGATTTATATAGCATCAACATCTTCATTGCGTAACAACTCTATTCATATGGATGAATATATCGGGAATTCTTCCACTATGAATAGAAAGTCAATTCTTCCACTTAGTCCTGATTCTAAGGACTATGAGAGCAGCACTGATGAAAGAGGGGATGGAGAATTTCAAATAAATAAAGAGTCACAGATTCCACTTAGTCCGAATTCGAAGGACTATGAAAGCAGTAGTGATGATGAGCTTGATGACAAATTTCAAAAGAATGGAGTCTCACGGTGTCCACTTAGTCCTAATTCTATGGACTATGAAAGCAGCAGTGATGAAGAGCAAGATGGTGAAGTTCAAAAGAATGGAGTGTCATGGTGTCCACTCAATCCTAATTCTAAGGACTATGAGAGTAGCAGTGATGAAGAGCGTGATAACGAATTTGAAAAGAATGGAGTGTCAAAGTGTCCACTTAGTCCTAATTCTAAGGACTATGAGAGCAGCAGCGATGAAGTGCATGATGATGAATTTCAAAAGTATGGAGTGTCACGGTGTCCAGTTAGTCCTAATTCTAAGGACTATGAGAGCAACTTTGATGAAGAGCGGGATGATGAATTTCAAAAGTATGGAGTGCCACGGTGTCCAGTTAGTCCTAATTCTAAGGACTATGAGAGCAGCTTTGATGAAGAGCGGGATGATGAATTTCAAAAATATGGAGTGCCACGGTGTCCAGTTAGTCCTAATTCTGAGGACTGACAGCGGCAGTGATGAAGAGCGGGATTATGAATTTCAAAATAATGGAGTGTCACGGTGTCCACTTAGTCCTAATTCTAAGGACTATGAGAGAAATAGTGATGAAGAGCGCGATGATAAATTTCAAAAGAATGGAGTGTCACAATGTCCTCTTAGTCCTGATTCTAAGGACTATGAGAGCAGCAGTGATGAAGGACAGGATGATGCACTTAGTCCTAATTCTAATGAGTATAAAGGTAGCAGTGATGAAGGACAAGATGATACACTTAGTCCTAATTCTATAGACTGTGAAAGCAGCACTGAAAATGCACATGAGGAAGAATATCCAATAAACATAGAGTCAAAATTTCCATTGAGTCTGAAGTCTATGGACTATGACAGTAGCACTGAAGAAGGGGAAGATGAAGAATATCCTCCAAGTCAGTATTTGAAAAGCACAGTTGATCATAGTGTGGATAACATTCCTCTTAATGATGATGAAAATCCTTATACAAATGATGATCTAATGATGTAGATGTTGCCAAGAAATATTGTATCGAGGAGTAGGAGCAGACCTTTTTGTATGAATACAAGATGTTCTAGTTATACAAGGGGTAGAGAAAAATATCTGACGAGAAGAATTTCTATTAGCGCACTCATTTCAAGTGAATGTTGCCAAAAAGATTGCTTGAAACATATGGATTTCAAATTTGCATTAGAGAGCAGGAAGAGATATTTGTCAATGAATAAAAGCATGCAAAATTCATATTTAGTTGGGTGCATGCAATCTACATTGTCAGGTTATGATTATCATATTAAGACTTTATTTATCTGTAAAAAAGCTTTCAAAATGTTTCATTCAATTGGGAATTTTCGCCTCTCGAGAATTCAAGAAAATTTGGAAAAGGATCCCACATTTTATTCTGAAGTACGTCATAAAAGACAGTTTGGGCCATTATCAAACACTGCAATGTCATGGATGAAAGATTTCTTTTCAAAGCATGGAGAGTGTATGCCAAATAGAGAGACAATACATATTCCAGATAATTTTTCGAGACGCGAAATCTACAACTTATACAAAGAATATGCAGAAGGTGCTGAGGGACATGGCCATTTATTACATATCAATATTTTGTGAAGATATGGAAAAAAGAATTCAACAAGGTCTGTATTCCTAAGAAGACAAGGATGGGGATTTGCAGTACATGTGCTTCTCTTAAATCAAAAAGGGACAATGTGAAGGGTCAGAAAGAGGTAGGAATTCATAACTTTAACTTTTAAAATTGTATATTCATCAAGTATGAAAACATATTTCTTAATGGCTTTCTTTTATGTTGTGTAGATTCAATTGTCAAAGAACTTCAGGAGTATCACGAACAACAAACAAATGAACAGAAAAAGTTGTACAAGCATCGAAAGAAGTGTTATGATAATCTGAATAAATATTTGGGTTTGATAATTGATGGTGTGGACCAGAAGAAAACACTTTTACCACATTTTGTTTGCACACCCAAAAATTTACAGGAGGAAAATTTTATTCAGTATCACTTGGTCGGTTGTATGGTCTTCAATGGGAAAATGTTGCCAAAGGTGTATTTCACAACTCCAAATATTCATAATGATGCAAATCTGACCATAACCATAATTCATGATGTGCTTTCTCATTGTTCTGGTAATCTTCCTAACGTTTTGTATCTACAATTGGACAACACTTGTCGTGAAAACAAAAATCAGGTTGTTTTTGGATATCTAAACATGCTTATTGAATTGAGAATTTTTAGAAGGTAAAGGTTGGTTTCCTTCTTGTTGGGCACACTCATGCCCTGATCAGATGTTCAGTGGTTTTTCAGTCACATTGAGGAGGAAGGAAGCTGGGAGCTTGCCATCATTAATTGAATGTATTAAGAAATCATACATGCCAGAGCCTACTTTTGATGTGTTGGAAGAAACTATTGACATGCGAAGGTTTATTATGGGATCATATGGTGAGGGGAAATGCATTGAACAACTTAATGACATTAGCTTCCAACATCAATTTCATATCAAAAAAATTGATGGGAAAACACTAATATGGGGCAAGAAGTATTCAACTACTACATAATGGGCACCGTCATCGGGTTTGCAATTTTTAAAGTTTATTCCAGATCATTCAATATTTGCATCGAAAATATTGTTATTATAATCAGTTGGTGAAGTTCATAATGCACGCAAACAAAACAGATATATAAATTATTCTGATTGCCTAGAAGAAATAAAAAAATGTATTAGATATACATATAAGTACTTTGACATTGCTGATTCAGTTTGGTGGGAGTCATTTTTCAATAATCAAAGTGATATCATTTCAGCAAGAACAAATGAAGATATACCTTTGAAAAATCCATTTATTTGGCCACAAAATGTGTCGAATGCACATGAGGAAATAAACATTGTTGAACAACAACAATCTCAAGGTATCATTAATTCTTCACAGGCAGAGGAAAGAGAGATGTATATTGGTTCCAGAAGATCTCGTGCACAACGTGAAGCCATGGAAGAACTTTACAGGGGTTCAATACAGGATATTAAGGAGGGTTGCATGATCGCAGTGCTAGCAGATGGAGATCTCAATGGCTATCCATTCTAGGTTGCTAAAGTTATAAAGGTCTTTACAGAAAATGAGGATGTTACAAGTGTTGAAGTACATTGGTATGCCACAAATACACACCCATTCAATGGTGTGTATAAGCCAGAGATGGTAGTTGACAAAAAATGGCGGAAAGAGAAAAAGAAAGGGTACGAATATAAATCGTCGCCGCACAGACATATTGAAATTGGAGGATGTTGACATACTTGTTTATGACTTCAATTTAACAAAGAGGGGAACTCTTTGCTTCAAGACGATAGAGATTCTGAAAATGTTGTTACCAGAAGGAATAGTATTGAGATGGGAATCCGCTAAAACTAGTCGTAGATCTAGAAGAATTTTGAAACCTGAAATGATGGGCATGCATGTGGACTCAGATGTGGCACTAGTTGATGAAAGAGAAAAATATGGAACATCTTCATCAGCATCCAGTCACTCATCTGAAAATGTGATGATGGTGTGCAAAAAAATATGAGTGATTTTGAATAATTGTTTAAGACAGTTTATCTAACTGATGTCTGCATCATATCTTGAAATAAAATTTTTGATTTCCATATGGTGTTAAATGAGAAGTTATGAGTCATTTTTATGTTGTTAGATCATTTTACTAGCATTTTTTTAAAATTTTGAAGATTGACCCTAAAAAAAAATCATCGTTCCAGTATAATCACTTTTTCGTTTTCAAGCTATATTTTGCACGAAAATTTTGTTTTTATTGCCATTTTTAAAACATGTTCAAAATTGTCCCTAAAAAAAAACCATCTTTCCAGTATACACACTTTTCGTTTTTAGCACTATTTTTTATGTTGTTTTTTTTGTGTTTTTTGGCCAGAGTTCCCATTTCAAAGTTTATATTGTTATTTATTTATGCATGATTTTCTTCTCTTGTTTCGTTGCATTGTTGATGCTATTGTTCTTTCTATATAATTGTTAATGATGTTATGATGTTATGGGGTAAATGGAATATGTGAATGATGAAATTTTGTAAATAAAATTATCTAAAGAAAAGAACAATCAAGCCCTAAGAAAATTAACACCTTAGAAGACATTCCTATGTGATGGATGCTCAGTAGGATCTCCTTGGTGTGAGCTAGGGTTTTCTTGGTTTTGTCTAGCTAGGGTTCTATAGAGCTAGAGGATGCACTAGCATTACAATAACGCTATGGTATGTGAATGAACTACATATTTATGTGTATTCATGACATTTTCAGCTATACAATACTTGTGTAAATTGAAAATTTGATTGTTAGTGGTCTATATTTTTCATGGTTTGAAATATCAAATACTATATGTCATGTTGATTTGATATAAGTTGAGGGATGTGTTAAGTGATTTAGTATTATCAATAAAGAATATAAGGATTGTTAACCACCCAAGTGGGTAACCCCTGGGCGGAAATCAATTTCTCTTATTTGATCAGCTTGCTAGCTAGAAACCCTGTGGATGACTTATTGATAGTTATGCCTCAAAGCTCTCCACATGTGTCTAATCAATGCTTTCTTCCTCACCTAGCATACTTTTTGAAGGAAGGTGGGTCATCTACTACAAGATGCATTAACAATTTATGTAATCATGTGATTTCATTTATTGTTAAGGCCATTCTAATATGAATTACAGGTTTAGTTGGATGATTGACCACTCTTGATTGTATCCTTGTTCCCATGTTTCAACTAGGTGGATATCCCCATCTACCCCTTGTCAAGTGTGACTTTCCTTGAGGCTTTTCCCTTTCCTCTATTCAAGAGGGACATGAATAAGAAGTGTTGATTGATACAATGTGCCCAAGCTAATCCATAATTATCACTTTCCATCAATTCCTTGTATCCAACTCCACTCTTTAGGTTGTTTGCCATTTGTCACCAGTACTAGACCCTTCTTGTCATGTTTGAGCAAGGATAAAGGGAAAGGGCCCATAAACTCTTTTCCTTAAGAATTTGATGTAGCTGAAAGAAAAATAAAAGCATGTATAGACACAAATGAAAGAAAAAGTAAAATGCAACAGATGGTAGGGACAAAATTAAAAGTGCATCAACAAAGTCCTAGCTTGAGCTCTATCCCCCTCATCAGTTATCACCCAGTTCCAAGCATATCATGCTCTATTTAATAAAAGGAACTTACGAATGTCCCAACCCTAATGAGAAATGAACCACCACATCTATGAGGGGTATTGGAAAGCATTAAGCAAGCTATTTTCCCAAGTTACACAAAAAAGAAAAAGGAAATCATTAAAGTAAAACGCCGATGCAGGAGCATTCAGGCCTAGTCAACAATGTGATGGCATGATCACATGTTGTGACTAACAAGGGGTTGGAAGACAATAGTTTAGTTAATTTTATTTATTTAAATGTTTGAAGGTGTTTATTTATTGTAAAATATGAGAAAAATGGCATAGTGGCTAATTGATCCTCTCTGTGTGGAGATTAGACCAAACAATTAGATAAATTGGTTTGAATAAGATATGAGGGATTTCAAAGCTTAAATTAGCATTTGTTTTAGATAAGAGTGGAGCTGAAGAGATTCTTTAGGAGAGAGTGAGAGATTTCTAGATCTGAACTACAATTGGTTCATGAATCGATTCTTGTATAAATTATGATCTTTTTGCATAATTAAGGAGGTTAGCTAGGTTAGATTCAAATGGAAAGATAGGATGGTTGAGCGAGGGGAGAACTGAAACAGTCGAGTGTGACTGTTTCTTTTGTAAATATTATAATACCAAATAGTGTGAATTTCTCTGTATTATGTGTGAGAATTTGTATCTATATGTGTTTTAATAACCTTATGGTGTATTGACTGTGAACCTAAGAAACCTGTGAAATTGTGTGTATTGAACTGTTGAACCTAAGAAACACTGTGAAATTGTGTGTTGAATAACGATGATAAAGGACGATAAAGAAACAGTGAAGGCGAATGGATGGTGAGGACTAGATCACATTGTTGAAAAAAAAGGATGGACGGCTCAGATTTAAGCGCAGATTGCATATTATATTGTTTAACACTTCACAAGTCAACAGTCGCAAGAGTGTTGTGATCGTTGATCAATGGAGATCTACGGTCATCGAGTAGTGAAGACGCGCACACATGAAACAAAAGAGTAGTTTCCCAAAGATGGTAAGCAAATTATCAAGCGGCCAAAAAATGGTAAGTGGCATTTAGGGTTGGTCACCTAATACCATTCATCGATCGACATGTGGCAAGAAACTAGAGAGAGAAAACCACTTTATCGGGCAGTTATTCCTCTCGCAAGTTATCCACCCGAAATCAATATCAACCATCAGATCAAGCGGGGTTGATTGAACGGTTGAGATTGAGCGTTCTGTTTTGTTGATCAGGTGAAGTCCTACCGTCGGATCTAAAGATCAGATCGACAGTCCTGGTTTGATCGGCGATCGGAGAATGGAGATTGCAGCGGGAAGGAGATAGATCGAAAGCGGACCTGACGATTTATGGTTGCGGGTGTAAAATATTTGAAGTCCGGCCTTAAGTGGTTCGGTTCGGGTTTCCATGTTTCCGTGTACATTCCTGTGCATTCCGAGTTTTGTATGGTTCGGGTTTTAATGTGAATTACGCTTATAATAGCACTTCCAATGCAAATGTGGGTCTAACTCATAGGCTACATGCAGATATTAGTAAAATCGCAATTTTGCTGCATCATTTTTGGTATCAGAGAGATGAATGCTTTGTAGAGATTGGTTGAGAGACTGAATTTTAATTCTAGCATATGTATAATTGCATTGAAGTGAATTTGATACAGATGGGGATCATACTACAAAGGACACTGAGATCAAAATGGGAAAGCAATGAATTTCTGAGGAAGGTCTGGTAATAATGTTTATGTTTATGATTTTGTAGAGATATGTTTTGAACATCTAAAGAGCAACAAGAGATTGAAATTTCAAAGGAAAAGATGTTTTCCTTTCAGGAAAATAAAATTTCTGTGTAAGTTGATTACATGATTGATTTGATTTAAAAGGTAAATTGGAGTGAATGAAGATTGTTCAAAGTATTGTTGAAGGCAATAATATTGATGATTGAAAGAACAGAGATTGGGTTTAATAGGACTGAAAGAAGAACCACTACAAGGAATGAATTTTGGAATTTGTAGAAGCAAAACAGGATTTGCTTATAAACAGGTTATCATAAGGAATTGATAGTGTCTGTCATGAATTGGTAAAAATAATTGAAATTCAAATCTAATCTTAATTGATCTTGAAAGCTGAAGAGTCCATTATGAAAAGTAAACTGGGAAATAATTGTTGGATGTATGGAGTCTTTTGAATGGAAAGTCTAAATGAAATAGTGAACAAATGAATCTTTTGGCAAAGATTTAACTGATGGAATGGGAATTAGTTTTAAGACATATTTGAAGGAAAAGTTGCAAGTTTAAAAGGTTACTTTGATGTATCTTGAGATAAGATTGTGCAGGTCAATAGAAGCAGTGGAATTGTTGAAAGGTAGAATGAGTTGTACCAGCATCATAGCATATGAGCTATGTTAAAGAAGATAGAGCAAGAAGAACTCTCAGATGAGTAAAGGTGACAGTACCCAACAATAAATGAAATTACTGAATGAAAGAAGGAAGTGAGCAATTAAAGATGCAAAGCCTAGAGTGAGGAGTGTTCAAGAGGAGATGAGAACAACTTCCAACTGTGGTTGAGTAGAAGTTTTTGAGGCAGCTCCAAAATTGTGATTGTGGGTAGAGTTGTCTTAAAAATAACAATTCTAACGAAAGGAGTGTTGGGTAGAATTGTTAGTTAGTGAAAGGTTCGAAGAAAGAACCAATAGGTGCCAAAACGCTGAACTCAGAAAAGTTTGGTGAGGCATGAAGGAGACTTGTTACCAATGAGAAAGGCTAGTTGCAACTCACTAGCGAACAAAGAAAGTTCACCAAAGGAAGAAATGGAACTGACTATTGGTAGTTATGATAGGGGTACAGGGGAAAGTCAGAAGCAGAGGAAAAAGAGTGTTGAAGCAGTTGGACTCAAAGGAATGAGTAAAGAAGAAAGGAACACAGAGTTGGATGAGATGAAGATAGAACTCAGTCATTTGAAGAAGCTGGTATTGAAAGGAATTAGAGAAAAATGGAAACAAGGATTTTATGTGGGAAAAAGAGTTAAATGGCCTGTCAGAGAATTGTTCGCTGAGAAATTAATACTCTGAACAATTGAAGATGAAGGAGTAGAATATAATCTATGAACCAGAGAAAGGATCTCTTCTTAGGGAAGGAGACAGTGATGAAGAACTGATCTATGCAGATTAGAATGAGAGGAATGTGTTGGTAACATCTTCACAGACAAGAAAATCTCATATTTTTGGGATTAATTATTTTTGTAAATGCAAAACTATAGGTATGCAACCTAATGAATTTGAACACGTGCCTGAAAAGGTGAAAGAGGTAGAGGCAAGAAAAACATAAAAGGAGGTGCATAAAGACTTTCAAGACTTCAATTGGTGAAGGAAATTAAAAAGTATGGCTGAATGGTTGTGTCTTCTCTTAGTGAAAACTTATTGGATCATATTTGAAGGAATTTTAGCATGGATAGAAGACCAATGGGAAATGGAAAAAGGAAAAGGAACAGATGCAGTGCAGATTTGTGAAGTGAAGAGAAGAAAAGTTGAAACAAAGAACTTAGTTGAAGAGGTTAAGTCAAGGAAATCTTTGAAAGATCAAAAACTTATCATAGAAGAGGAAGAGGCATTGTTGTCTTATTTGGATAAACTGAGTGTTGGAAGAAATTGTGCAAAACAGGAAGGTATTCTACAAACCTATGATGAAGTTGCCAAGCATAGTCAAAACGCTGCAATCCCATAAGTTTTCTTTGATGAGAAAGAAATCAAAGATGTTGAGGAAGAATTTCTCAATAACTTAGTGAACTATCATAAAAGTTCAGAGAAGCATGAGGATCTAATCATTGAGGCTTCAAATGAAGAGCCTTGTAATTTTGAAACTGACATGTTGTGTATGTTTTCAGGTTTGACAGGTGATGTACATCAATTGGACAATGTGCTTATGCATGTTGATGAAGAAGTGAGATTACTGGGAGAGATGGCTGAAACAAAAAGATATTTTGAGCATGTATTTAATAATTTTGAGAATGATGGTATTGACAGGGAAATTGTCATGATTAAAGAAGCTGAAGATAAGAAAATGAAAGTTTGTGATGATAACTAGAATGAAGTATCTTCAGTAGAGAATCAAAATGAAAGTACTATGGAAATTATGAAAGAATATATGATGATGTTGACAGATGCAGAAGTTCAGGAATTCTGTGATTTTAAAGTGGATTATTTTTACGAATCTGTAAACCATAAAGAAGTCTTAGAAAACCAAAATTTTGTTTCTGAAGTAGGAAAAGATGAAACAACATCATTTTGTTGCAACAGTGTAAGTATAGAAGAGGAAAGGGTACTTCATAATGATATGCTCCAAGAAATCCTAGCTATTGAATTGTTGAATGATAGTCTTGTGTTAGAACAAGGAACACTGTGTAATGCAGAGGAAAGTATTGGAATGAGAATTGATGACAGTTTCATAACTTTTGCAGAAGGACAATATAAAGATTTGATGGAAGAATTACCTATGAAGATTGAAAACCATAGTTATTTTGAATCTAACAATTGTGATGGAAATTATGTCTTATACAGGAAGGAGGAGTCATATGTAATTGACATGCTTATTGAATATGAAGGAAACTGTATTTTGTTGGAAAAGATATTAGATGAACCTAATAACATAGAGGAAAGGATTATCATTAATGATAATGAAAGGGAAGTTGTAGAGTACAAACAACAGTTTGTAAATGGCAAAGGCGAAGAAGAATTGGACAGAAATTTCATAATTTCTATGGTGAGAAGAAATGTACAGTAGGCAGATGTCAGTGGAGTTCAGTTAAGAACAAATTGTAAAGAGGAAGTTGAGAAATTGTGGAAGATGAAGACAGTTAAAAAGAGGGACAATAAAGAAGAGAAATTAACAAAAGGAATTTGTATCAGTAAGGAAAGAGAACAACAACAAAATAAGATTTGGAAATCTGGAAGAATTGAAGTGACAGTGGCAAAATAATTGAATCAACATCATGATAAAAGTGATGACTAGTTACAAAGTAAAGTTTGGGATACTGGATGATCAGCAGAAAAAACACATGATCAGGAGGTCATGAATACTTTCAACTTTGGGAGTCTGATGCAGGAGCATTCAAGCCTAGTCAGCAATGTGAAGGCATGATCACATGTTGTGACTAACAAGGGGTTGGAAGACAATAGTTTAGTTAAATTTATTTATTGAAATGTATGAGAGTGTTTATTTATTGTAAAATATGAGAAAAATGGCATAGCGGTTGATTGATCCTCCCTGTGTGGAGATCAGGCCAAGCAATTAGATAAATTGGTTTGAATAGGACATGAGGGATTTCAAAGCTTAAATTAGCATTTGTTTTAGATAAGAGTGGAGCTGAAGAGATTCTTTAGGAGAGAGAGAGATTTTTGGATCTAAACTAAAATTGGCTCATGAATCCATTCTTGTATAAATTATGATCTTTTTGCATAATTAAGGAGGTTAGCTAGGTTAGATTCAAATGGAAAGATAGGATGGTTGAGCGAGGGGAGAACTGAAACAGTCGAATGTGACTGTTTCTTCTCTAAATATTATAATACCAAATATTGTGAATTTGTCTGTATTATGTGTGAGAATTTGTATATGTATGTGTTTTAATAACCTTATGGTGTATTGACTATGAACCTGAGAAATATTGTGGAATTTTGTGTTGAATAACATGAATGTATGCTGGAGTTTTCCTTTACGGGATTAGTATTTAATTGTTTAATAAACCCTGTGTATAGGCATGTAGAAATGGGATTCCTTTTTGGAATGAATGGAGGGATCAATCGGAAGTGAGCGCAATTGGGTTTTACAGTAACCAGAAGAAGATTGAGAATATCTTCTAAAGCGGAGAACACAAACTTTTCCCAAATTCCTAAAGGATGATAAAGAAACGGTGAAGGCGAATGGATGGTGAGGATTAGATCACATTGTTGAAAACATAGGATGGACGGCTCAGATTTAAGCACAGATTGCATGTTATATTGTTTAACACTTCACAAGTCAACAGTCGCGAGAGTGTTGTGATCGTTGATCAATGGAGATCTACGATCATCGGATAGTGAAGACGCACACGCATTAAACAGAAGAGTAGTTTCCCAAAGATGGTAAGCGGATTATCGGGCGGCCAAAAAATGGTAAGAGGTATTTAGGGTCGATTACCCGATACCATTCAGCTACTGACGTGTGGCAGGAGACTGGAGAGAGAAAACCGCTTTATCGGACGGTTATTCCTCTCGCAAGTTATCCACCCAAAATCAATATCAACCATCAGATCAAGTGGGGTTGATTGAACGGTTGAGATCGAGCGTTCTGTTTTGTTGATCGAGTGACATCCTACCATCGGATCTAAAGATCAAATCAACGGCCCTGGTTTGATCGACGATCAGAGAATGGAGAGTGCAGCGGGAAGGAGATAGACTGAAAGCGGACCTGACGAATTATGGTTGCGGGTGTAAAATATTTGAAGTACAGCCTTAAGTGGTTCAGTCCGAATTTCCATGTTTCCGTGTACATTCCTGTGCATTCTGAGTTTTGTATGGTTCGGGTTTTAATGTGAATTACGTTGATAATATCACTTCCGATGCAAATGTGGCCTTGACTCATAGGCTACACGCGGGGTTTGGAAAAGACGTGGTTTTGCTACGTCAAAGGCACACCAGAGAGGTGGTAAAAATAGATTAACGAAAGGGGTAACGTAGGTCCACACAATTTCTCCCTCTTCACATCATTACACTAAAGATGTTGGACCCCATTTAGCTAGTACCGTGACTATGACATCTTCCTTAAAATATTTCCCATTCCATGCTCATCTTTATCACACGCACTTGTGGATTGATGTGCCTTTCTAGGAACTTTCCTTCCCATTGGTGTTGGAAGCACCTAATAGGGATAACTGGATTCTCATTTCAAACATAATTTGGTAACTTGTTTAAAAGTCATCAGCTAGAAAGACATTTGAAAGCAAGGCTTTTGTGAAGTATTTTTGTGCCCCTAACATTAAATAGGGTCTAGTATGAGACTTTTATGGAATTTTACCTATTGATGTTGATCTCACTTGATCTTGAGGGTATGTTTTAGGTGGTTTATTTTAAATGCATGGGATATCCCCTGTGGGATGGACGAACTCTTCAGTAGCACACTGAAGAAGACGTCTAACCCAACATAAGAGTGCTTTTGACCTTGCATCGATAATGTTGCCACTCCATAAACAAGTGGTGGTCCTTGGGTAGCCTCCACATGGATGTATGAGCCCTTCGACATTTCCAAATATTGAAATTTTGTGCAAAGCAGTCAAGTCATTGGTAGGATTGATGATGTGCCCCAAAGGACCTAAGATGCCCCTAGGCTAGCCTTGCACTTTCTTAATGGGTGTTTCTTTGGTCCAAAGCCTATATGAGGATAGTGATCATTTCACTTTGTGATGGATGGAACACCTTCTTTTGATGATGACATCATGCACTAGGGTTTCCATGTTACCCATGTGAACCCTAAGATGATAACACATGGCTTGTTGGACAAGACATCTTGGATGAGAACTTATGGCTTGGAGATACACCTGTTCACCTCGATGAGATGTTTTGGAGTGAGGAGCACTCTTGGACCATCTTTTCCACCTTGATTGATGAAGATACTCACTTTATGAGCAGGATGTCATGCTAGAGAACTAATCCTGCATGTGTGAGGAAAAGAAAGTTTTTTACTATTTTTTAATTATTATGTAAATTTATCTCTAGGTCAGTTTGTGACTTATTAGACTTGTTGAATGCTTAAAGTCATTTTTTAGTGCTTTTACTTGTAAATTAGAACTAATTCGACTTGGTTACCCACATATAAGTAGAGGGGAGCTAAATTAGTTTAATCATGGTCACACACTCATTTATTTCTATTGCAAAGAGTGTGCACTAGTTTATCTTCTTCCTCTTAGACGCAATGGCTAAGTAGGAGTGTGAATTGTCATGGGGAGGATGGGTTTTGCATGGAGAGGATTTTATTTTATTGATAAAGTGATACTTGCTTGAATGGTGTAAGTTTAATGCTATTTTCGTCCATTTTGCATGAATTGTTGAAATTAGGTTTTGTTATGTGCCATATTAAAATTGCAACAACTTTCACGAACTATTACTTCTTATTATGCAAAAATTGTCAAGTATCCATCAAAGGGGCTAGATTTGCACCATTCGACCTTAAATCTAAGAAGGAAGTTTCTAGGGTTTGGAGGTCAAGTGAGTTCTCTCTCTCCCCCCTCTTTTCCTATGGTCCTCTTGCATAAACCTCATCTTATTGACTCCATTGCACAATTGACTAAAGGAACTAGTCTTTATTTGTTGAACAACATAATTTTTCCATTTTTATTTGTTTTATGGTAAACTAGGGTTAGGGTTTGGTTACATTTGCATTTTATAACATAATTACACTTATATGTTATTTTCCTTAAGTATGTATTGCATCTATTAATGTTTAAAAAGAAAACTCTATCATTAAAAATAGTCTTGACCTCTCCCTTATTTATCCCCTCCAAAAACCTTAGTTTGTTGTTGATCACAACTTGATTAAGCCTTTTCTCTTCTTCTTGTAATGGATTGCATGTTGTAAACTTACATACTATTGGAACCTAAAATTACAATAACATTATATAAGTTGATGGTAGCTAGTGGAAAACTTACTTGAGAATCCTTAGATATTATCTTAGCATCCAAGATTTTGTTGATAGGTTCCTCCAATCCATCATCTCTTTTCACCTCAAGCCTTTCTGAATTGAAGATCATTCTAGGGTGTATGCTTTGCAAGCTCCTTAAGCAACGATTTGGCCTAGGATCCTTAGTCATCTAACCTCTAAGTCTTTCTAGGAAAGCCTCCCTTTTGAGGATAATATAATACCACAAAACAACAGGGGAGAAGCCATTGAGGTGATAGTGGTGGTTGTTCTCTTTAATTCCCTAAGATCTAGAATATCTAGTGAGGCTTTGCACCAAGCAGATAGATTTTTTGGTAACAAGGACAAATGTTCAATTGTCATAAGCATTCTTAGATCTATTATATGCATGCTAAGATTGTCATGGAGAGTTGAAACTTATTACCACACCAATATCTTATCTCTTGAATTGTTAAGTAGAATGGGGTTTTTAAGAGTTGAAATATCATTCATTGTTGCTATTGTTTTGTTTATATTTCAACACAACTCTAAGATTGGAAATTCATATGGTTAAGATCTAGGAAACCTCAAGAATAGGGGTGAAATTCTTGTTTTTTCTCTAAAAATCATTTTTATTAGCAATTTTTACACACATTTGTTGCACAAAAGTATCTTTTCAATATTGAGAATATAACTTCTTTAATTAATAATGCTTAACTATTCATAACGTGTGGATGTAATATGTAAGGTCCCTACAATACTAGTGATTACCCCATTGCTATTGTAGTTGTATCCCTTATTAATATTGTTGTGCCCCTATTGTCACCATATTGTTATTACTGTGCCCCATAGAATCCCTCTATTGTTATTTTTGTGCCTTTATATTATTATTTTTAGGTCGGTTGGGTTATATTGTGACTCCTTATACTAGTATATATAGAAAGGAGGTTTTGTCATTTGAATCATCAAGGAATCATTCATTTGTGTAATGTAAAAGAGGTTGCCCCCTCGAAGACGCTGAATTCTAAGGTGTTGATCTATCTTTTCTATCTTTTTGTGAGTTGGTTTCATAACATTTGGTATCGGAGCTTTGGATTCTAGGATTTCGCTGCTCCAAATAGGTCATCGTGGCATTTTTGCTATAAATTTTTTCTTGCGACGTTTCAGAAGCGAAAAAAACCCATTTGACACGAAATTACACTGAACCTCGGGTCTAAATTTTAGAGCTTTCCGTGCTGTATTTGTGGAGATATGATCTGAGGAAGTTGGTCTTTTTGCAGACTCCTGAATTACATTCCAAACAGGTGACCTGGAGAAAATCTTCATAACTTTTTCTCTGAACATCGGATTGAAATTTCGTAAGAAGGTACAGAAAGAGGACGGACTGTAGTTTCTTATATAAATTTTTCAGAGCCAAAGGCCGAAACAGGAACACGTGGCATGTTGTACAAGTTCGCTCTACTGAACTAGTCTAAAATCAGGTCACTGTGGGAGATTTGGTATAACTCTTCCTTGGAGAATCCAATTTGGATCAGACTGGTGGCATTGGAAAGAGGACACAGAGGGCTACTGCAGGTCAGAATTTCAGAATGGGATGATCCGAAGTTACAGAGATACATCAGAGGCAATATTGAGCTCCTACAAAGTGAAAAAACGTGTGTAGATTTTTTTTAATTTTTGCTTAAGTTTGGTTTGAAAAATTATTTTGAAGGAATTCAAAGGGCATAGTAAAACATTATTATCGGTAACTGATACCCCGAGAAAAGAAAATGCAAACACCTAGTGAGCAACCTGAAAGCTCTAGCATGACTCATGAAGAAGATGAAGAAATACTACATGATATATCAAAATTACAAGACCAAGTGCAACAAATGTCACTCTCACAAAAGCTAACAGAAGCTAAGATAAATGGTGTGGAATCTAAGATAAAGGGTGTGGAAGCTAATATGAATGGCGTGGAAGCTAAGATGGATGATTTGAAGAAATACATGGCAGATTTGAAGACAGATTTGACCAAGAAATACTTACTAATGGTGAAAGGGTAGTAAAGGAAACTCATGATGCGAACAAAAAAAAGTTAATCATGATTTCATAGACTCTAATGTTGGATCGGAGATCCACCATATTCCAAAAATCGATATGAGGAAGTTTGATGGCAAGGATCCCGCAACATGGATATTATAGATGGAGCAATTTTTTGATCTCAATAATGTGCAAAACACACAAAAGGTATGTATTGCAACTTTATATTTGGAACCAAATCAGTTTGTATGGTATTAATGACTTTGCTCTCATAAACAAATTATCACTTGGACAATTTTTATGGAAGAATTGACAGTACATTATGAGGATACAAAAAGCAACACTATTTTTAGCCAATTGATAAGTCTCAAACAAAAGGGTTCAATAATGGAGCACATTGAGGAGTTCCAAAAAATTGAACATAAGGGTAAAAAATATTCCAGAGGAGCATAGGATTGATGTGTTCATAGAGACTTTAAAGGATAATATCCAACATGATGTTCGCCTTTGGGAACCTGATTCATTAGAAAAGGCATTCAAGTTAGCAAGAAAAATGAAAAGCAAAATTATGGCAACTAGAAAGCATACCACTCACAACTATAAAGATGGAAGTGTTGTTGCCCCTATTCTTCCACAACCTATAAGGTTGACACCACAAAAATTAGAAGAAAAAAGAGCAGAAGGGCTTTGTTACATTTGTGATAGCAAATACACTAAAGGTCATAGGTGTGCTAAGAAGAAATTATTCTACATAGATTGTGAAGAGAAAAAATAAAATGAGCAAAAAAGGTCAAAAGAAGAGGATATACTCCAAGGACAAAGCCTAGATAAAGAAGAAATGAATCCGACCATATCTTGTAATGCATTGACGGGAATTACCACTCCTCAAACCATCAAGATAGAAGGACAAATCAAGAAGAAAAAGGTAATAGTGTGGATTGATTCAAGAAGTACCCACAATTTTATTCATTGTAAGGTAGCAAAAGAATTGAATTGCTTCCTATATCCAACATCAGAGTGTCAAGTGATGGTTGCAAATGGAGGAACAATAAATTGCTCTGGAAAGTGTCATAATATCAAGCTATCCATGGGAGAATATGTATTGACTAGCCCAATGCTTTCCATTCCAATGAGAGGTGTTGATGTTGTACTAGGAGTCCAATGGCTACAATCTTTGGGTACAATAGCTTTTAATTTTCAAGAACTTTTCATGAAATTTTCTACGAAAGGAAAGGAAGTTGAATTAAGGGTATTACAGGAAAACCAGGAAAGATAATCAGCTCTAACGGTATGACAAAGCTTCTAAAAAAGGAACAAAGAGGTGTAATGGCACATTTATGTTCACTAGATGTTTCCACATCGAAATCATCTATTTCTCTAGATCTCCAAAAAGTCTTGGACAATCATTCCAAGGTATTTGAGACTCCCAAAAGTCTCCCACCTATTCGTGATCATGATCATGCTATTCATCTGATTCCAGGAAGTGTTCCTCCAAACATCAGACCGTACAGATATCCATATGCCCAAAAAAGTGAAATTGAACGTATGGTTGCAGAAATGCTAGAGGCTGGTATAATTCAAGCTAGTCAAAGATCTTTCCCTGCGCTAGTAGTATTGGTGCACAAGAAGGATGGATCATGGTGCAAGTGTCTGGATTATAGAGTGCTCAACAAGCTCACTATTAAAGATAAGTTTCCCATTCTTGTCATTGATGAATCACTGGATGAATTACATTGATCAATTTACTTCACCAAGTTGGATCTTCGTTCAGGATATCATCAAATCAGAATGAAGACTGAAGACATTCCGAAAACAGCGTTTAGAACTCATGAGGGTCATTATGAATTTTTGGTCATGCATTTTGGCCTTACCAATGCACCATCTACATTTCAAGGTTTGATGAATTCCATTTTCAAACCCTTCCTTAGAAAATTTGTGTTAGTATTTTTTGATGATATACTAATCTACAGCAAGTCTTGGAAAGATCATGTTGAACATGTTGACAGGGTGATACAACTATTGGAGGAGAAACAATTATATGCAAAAAGATCCAAATGTTTCTTTGGAGTACAATGTTGGAAATAATACTGAGAGGGGGGTGAATTAGTATTATCAAGTTCTTTTAATAAATATTCCTTATTTATACTTTGAATTATTTTTGCATGTCAGTACCATAAAATAATGAGCATGAATAAAGAAAACAGATAGTCACACCAAAGAACACCAGATGTAAGGTGGAAACCCAATGTGGGTGAAAACCACCTGCTGCAATATGTCTCTATCTTCTTTCAAATTAGAAACTCCTTTTACAATGGTTTTGTACTGGTGCAGTCCTTTACCAGTACGCAGGCTGCAACCTGCAGAGAGCTACAACTCTCTCTCGTTTTCCAGTCTCTCCTAGAAGGGAGCTACAACCCCCTACTTCTTTTCTTTCAAGGACCACTTTTCATAAATTTTCAAACTGGATCCAAGAACATCAAAAAACCCATCAACTACACTTGCATCATCAATCTCTGATTTCACCAAAGCCAACCCGCATACAGATCTGCAAATATTTCCTTATAACTTTGCAGTTGTTACATCAGACATACCCAGATCATAACATGTGTAAAATAAAACATGCATCAATAATTCAGACCCAGATTATTAGATTTATAGATCAAGCATATGCCACATATCACAGATCAAAATTATATAGAGATACCACTATTCCAGCCTTAAGATTTTGACCCATCAATAGAACTTATCCTTCTCCTTACACTCAGGTTCCTTCTTCATTCAGATCCAGATCTGCACCAAAACCCAATCACAATATTCCAGATCTAGCACTTTATCAGATATTCGATAATTCAGAAGATGCTTTGCCAAATGATCTCCTTCCTCTTTTATAGTCTTAGGCCTTTCACAATACCAAGGGCCAAAACCATAGGATCAAAAAACTGTTGGACTAATACCATGAACCAACCATGAAAGTGCGTGAGATCAACACTTTTGACGAGGTACCATGGTCCAAAACCATAGGTTCAAATACCAAGGACTAACTACCATGGACCAAAGGTAAGTTCTCCAACATATACGCGCTTTTCCTTGCATGAAAGTGCGTACCATGGTTCAAAACCACAGGTTCAAATACCAAGGACTAACTACCATGGACCAAAGGTAAGTTCTCCAACATATACGCGCTTTTCCTCATAGGTTCAAATACCAAGGACTAACTACCATGGACCAAAGGTAAGTTCTCCAACATATACGCGCTTTTCCTCATAGGTTCAAATACCAAAGACTAACTACCATGGACCAAAGGTAAGTTCTCCAACATATACGCGCTTTTCCTTGCATGAAAGTGCGTGAATTTTTTCTCTACATGAAATAAACTTTTCTCATAAAAGTGCGTGAACTTTTCTCTACATGAAATAAACTTTTCTCTGCATAAAAGTGCGTGAACTTTTCTTTACATGAAATAAACTTTTCTCTGCATATAAGTGCGTGAACTTTTCTCTACACTATAATTTATTATCTGAGATGAGTGGGTTGCCATCAAGTACAATATATGTATCATAATGCCAACAATCTCCCCCTTTGGACTTGATGGCAACAACAACCAATCACTCTCCCCCTTTGACATCAAGGGCAAAGGGTTATGATCCCCCTAAGAACATGCTCCCCCTGACTATAAACCAGATCTGCAAAGAAGAACCATAATCCATGACCATGAAGGAGATAGAGACGTATTGCAGCAATATTCAAACCAGCATCCATGATCTCCTTCTGTACTTCCTCCATAATGCCAACAATGCATGATATGCTCCCCTTGAACCTGTGCCATTCGATCTTTGACCAATCTGCAACCCAGCACATGTATGCATATACTTCAGATGAACCTTGCGTACAACCAACAATCAGAAGAGATTCAACAAGATGAAGCATCAACAACCCCCAGCTTTTGCCTGAGATATTCAAAGGTCTCCCTGGGCAATGGTTTGGTGAGTATATCGGCACTTGTTCCTTAGAAGGAACATACTCCAACTTGACCTTTTGTTCAAGTACTTGTTCCCAGAGAAAATGATACTTGATCGGTATGTGCTTGGTCTTTGAATGCATGACTGGGTTCTTTGAAATGCTGATTGCACTTGTGTTATCACATAAGATGGAGATAGGTGGTGTACAAGTGATTTGAAAGTCCTGCAAGGTCTGCATCATCCAAAGGAGTTGAGTGCGGCAAGATGCAGCAACAACATATTCTGCTTCAGCTGTAGACAAGGCAATCGAACTATGTTTCTTGCTGAACCAAGATACCAATCTGGAGCCCATAAAGAACGCACCACCACTTGTGCTCTTCCTATCATCCACGCTTCCTGCCCAATCTGCATCTGTATAAGCATGAAGTGTGAGATCTGTATCTCTAGGATACCATAAGCCATAATTTTGAGTCCCTTGAAGATATTTAAAGATTCTCTTCACTGCCTGAAGATGAGTTTCCTTCGGATTTGCTTGAAATCTTCCAACTATTCCTACTGCATGCATGATGTTTGGTCGGGTACCTGTCAAATAAAGTAGACTTCCAATCATAGATCTGTAGGTTGGTTGATGCACTGCTGCTGATTCATCATTTGCACTAAGGCTACATCCTGTGACCATGGGTGTACATACTGGTTTTGCATCTTCCATGCCATATTTCTTCAAAATCTGCTTGAGATACTTGGTTTGAGACAAAAAGATCCCTCCTTCCTTTTTTTGGATTTGCAATCCAAGAAAATATGTCAGTTCTCCCAGCAAGGACATTTCAAATTCTTTCTGTATCACCAAGGCAAAGCTTTGACTCATAGCTTCTTCATTGCTGCCAAAGATAATGTCATCTACATACACAACAAGTATTAGCAATTTGTCAATTTCAATTTTTATATAAAGATTGCTGTCTGCTGATCCTTTTGAAAAACCTCGTTGATGAAGATATTTGTCCAAACGATAGTACCAAGCCCTTGGAGCTTGTTTGAGACCATAGAGAGCCTTTTTCAATCTGCATACAAGAATTGGATCTTGGCAAAGCTTTGACTCATAACTTTTTCATTGCTGCCAAAGATAATGTCATCTACATACACAACAAGTATTAGCAATTTGTCATTTTCAATTTTTATATAAAGATTGCTGTCTGCTGATCCTTTTGAAAAACCTCGTTGATGAACATATTTGTCCAAACGATAGTACCAAGCCCTTGGAGCTTGTTTGAGACCATAGAGAGCCTTTTTCAATCTGCATACAAGAATTGGATCATTTCCAAGAATGAAACCATCTGGCTGCTCAATGTATACTTCTTCTTCCAAGTCTCCATTCAGAAACGTTGATTTCACGTCCATTTGAAATACTTTGAAGTTTTGAAAGCTTGAGAGAGCAAGGAACATTCGGATGGCCTCAAATCTTGCAACAGGAGCAAAGGTTTCTTCAAAATCTATTCCTTCTTGCTGCGCATACCCTTTACAAACAAGTCTAGCCTTGTTTCTAATTACTTCTTCATTTTCATTCAATTTATTTTTGAAGGCCCATTTTGTCCCTATAACGTTTTTATTCTTTGGTCTAGAAACCAGCTCCCAAGTGTTGTTCTTTTCGATCTACTCAAGTTCTTCATCCATTGCTTTGACCCAACATTCATCTTTGCATGCCTCTTTCACATTTTGTGGTTCAGTGGACGAGAGTAATGCCAAATAGCTTGAAGCTTCTGCAATTGTTCTTCTTGTTTGTACCCCTGCTTCTTTTTGTCCCAAAATCTGAGATTCTGGATGATTCTTCTGAACATATCTGGATGGAGTCTTCTCTTCTATCCTTATCTGCTCCTCTGGTTCTTCTTGAGGTTCTTCTTCTTCATCATTCTGTCTTTGAGGATGGCCTTCATCTTCTTCGATATCTTCATGATTTACTTGCCTAGGAATGTATCCTTTCTCATCAACCACTACATCAATGCTGTCAACAATTCTTCCAAGTCTTTTATTGTAGCATTTGTATGCTTTGCTGTGTGGAGAATAACCAAGAAGAATGCCTTCATCTGCTCTAGGTTCAAGTTTGCCAAGTTGCTCATCAGTATTTTTAATATAGCATTTGCTCCCAAAGATTTTGAAGTGCTTTACCGAAGGAGTCTCACCATACCAGAGCTCATGAGGGGTTTGAGTGATGTTCACCCGGACATTTGTTTTGTTGAGAATAATAACCGCAGCATGTGCTGCTTCACCCCAGAAAGTTGCGTGAGTTCCAGACTCATCAAGCATAGCACGAGCCATTTGTTGGACAGTTCTGTTCATTCTTTCCACCACTCCATTTTGCTGAGGAGTTCTAGCTGTAGAGAATTCTCTTCTTATCCCATGTTCTTCACAGAAATCGAAAAATTCATTTGAGGTAAACTCCCCACCTCTGTCGGATCTAAGGCACTTAATTTTGTATCCTTATTCATTTTCAACCAAGGCTTTAAAGGATTTGAATTTTTCGAATGCTTCATCTTTGTGCTTCATAAGTCCTAACCAGACAAACCTGGAGAAATCGTCAATGAATAATATCAAGTATTCTTCTCCTCGAGGTGTCCTTTTCCTGAATGGACCACATGTATCTGTATGTACTAGCTCAAGAGGCATGCTAGCTGATCCTTCCTTCTCCGGAAAGGTAGTTCTGGTTTGCTTTCCAAACTGACATGATTTGCATATGGTGTTGTCTGGAACTTTGATATCTGGAAGATCACGAACTGCCTGAAATTTGCATGCTTTCCTTATTTGTGAAAAGCTTAGATGCCCCAACCTCCGGTGCCATAACCAGTGCTCATCATCCTTGCTCAGATAGCATTGTTGTTGTCCTTCTTCAAATATGTATAGATTATTTGGAGTTCTTTTACCTTTGATCACTGTTTTACCTGTATCAAGATCACGAACAAGACATCCATTTGATCTGAATATCACCTCGGTTCTTTGATCACACATCTGGCTGACACTTAGAAGATTATGCTTCAATCCATCAACATACAAAACATTTCCAGCTTTGACCTTTTCTTTTAACTGAGCAGTGCCTTTTCCTTTTATAGTTGCAGGAGTATCATTTCCAAAAGAAACTTTCTTTCCTTTTTCTAGAGCAGAATATGATTCAAGTTTTTCTTTATCACCTGTCATATGCTTCGAACATCCACTGTCAATGTACCATAGATTTTCCTGTCCCTCTGCATAAAATGCTATCCCATATCTTTCTGTTTGTGGTTCCTTTATTCTCCATGTTTTGGTGCTTGAGGCTTGTTCCTTTGTTTGCTGAAACCTGCTCCTGCATTCAGAATCTTCATGACCAAAATTATTGCAAATAGAACATTCAACTTCATTTTCAAGAACCGAAAAGTTGTTATAGGTCCTTTTTGTAATCCCGGTCATACTTCTTTGTTTTTGAGCTTCTCTAGTCATGATCGTTTTATATGCAACACATTGAGCTGCTTTGTGACCAAAATTATGGCAAGAAAAGCATTGTCCATTGAAGAAACTTCTGCGGTTATCAAATCTTCCGGCCAAACGATTGTAATTTCTACTGTCATTCATTCTTGAAGCAAATTGAGAGGATTTTACCTGTGGCTGGTTGTAGCTTTTGTTCATCCTTAAGACGGATTACCCCTGATTTGCCTGATAGTCATTGTTTGTAATTGGTCCCTGCTTTACCTGGTGATCTCCATTGTGCTTTTGATCATTCCTTCTTGCTGCATCAAGATAACTCTTTGAGGTGGATGCTTGAGAAATTTCTCCATTATAGCCCAGACCTGTCTTGTTTAGAGAAGAACGTTGTACATTGATGATCTCATCCAGAGTTTCAGATCCTTTGACAAACTTAAGATTAATAGCCTTTGTTTTCTCAATCTCTTTTCTAAGACCAACAATTTCACCTTCTAACTTTTCAAGATATTTTTCTTTTTCATCAATTTGAAGTTGTAAAGTATCAATGATCCTATTCTTTTCTTCTATACATGTCTTGAGTCTAGAAATTTCTTCACAAAAGCTATCCACATCTATAGCATCCATGTAATCATCATCTTCAAATGCCATTAAAAGTTTATAGTCATTACCTCGTTCATCTTCATCACTATTTGATAGACCATCACTATCTTCATGAGTGTAGTAGCTTTTCTTATTTGCAATCTGTTTCTTGTTCCATTTAGCAGGTTCCTTTCCTTTATCCTTATGAGGACATTTCGCAGCATAATGACCTACTCTTCTACAAGCAAAGCATTTAAAAGGTAACTTACCTTTGAACCTTCCAGTACCCCTTTGAAGATTTCTGACAAAATTTGATTCTTCTTCTTCTTCTTCTGGCACGTGGCTTGCTTCATAATAGTCTTCTTTGCCTGAAGCCTTGAAAGCAGCTTCTCTTCTGTCTGATGGACCTCCCTTTCTCATTTCATAAGCAGTTAGAATTCCATGTAGCTGAGACATAGTAAGAATTCGTAGATTTTCCTTTTCTTCTATTGCAGACACTTTAGATTCAAACTTGGGGGACAATGATCTTAGAACTTTTTCAACCACAATAGCCTCTTTTATTTCTTCACCCAAGTTTTTCATGCAATTAACAATCTCGTCTACCTGAAGGAAATAGTTAGCCACACTTTCATCATTATACATTCTGAGATTCTCATACTGAATCCTGAGGGTTTGAAGTTTAGCACGCTTTACCTGTTCATCTCCTTCGTAGCTCAAGACAATCTTGTCCCATATTTCCTTTGCGGATTTATATTGCATAACCTTTACGAATTCTATTTGAGATAAACATCCTAGCAGAGTATTGACTGCTTTAGCATTTGTTTCATATTTCTTCTTCTCGGCCGAATCTGTAGGAGTAGCTGAAGGAAAAGTGTAGCCTGTATCTATGATATCCCAAACTTCTGTACCAAGAGATTGAAGATAGGCAGTAACTCTTACCTTCCAATAATTGAAGTTTGTCCCATCAAAAATTGGTGGCCTGATTGATGCTTCCCTCTCGTAGTTGCTCATGATGAGTGATCTTCCTTCAAGCGATCAAGCTTCTCTGAAGGACCTGCTCTGATACCAATTGTTGGAAATAATACTGAGAGGGGGGGTGAATCAATATTATCAAGTTCTTTTAATAAATCTTCCTTATTTATATTTTGAATTATTTTTGCATGTCAGTACCATAAAATAATGAGCATGAATAAAGAAAACAGATAGTCACACCAAAGAACACCAGATGTAAGGTGGAAACCCAATGTGGGTGAAAACCACCTGCTGCAATATGTCTATATCTTCTTTCAAATTAGAAACTCCTTTTACAATGGTTTTGTACTGGTGCAGTGCTTTACCAGTACGCAGGTTGCAACCTGCAGAGAGCTACAACTCTCTCTCGTTTTCCAGTGTCTCCTGGAAGGAAGCTACAACCCTCTACTTCTTTTCTTTCAAGGACCACTTTTCATAAATTTTCAAACTGGATCCAAGAACATAAAAAAGCCCATCAACTACACTTGCATCATCAATCTCTGATTTCACCAAAGCCAACCCGCATACAGATCTGCAAATATTTCCTTATAACTTTGCAGTTGTTACATCAGACATACCCAGATCATAACATGTGTAAAATAAAACATGCATCAATAATTCAGACCTAGATTATTAGATTTATAGATCAAGCATATGCCACATATCACAGATCAAAATCATATAGAGATACCACTATTCCAGCCTTAAGATTTTGACCCATCAATAGAACTTATCCTTCTCCTTACGCTCAGGTTCCTTCTTCATTCAGATCCAGATCTGCACCAAAACCCAATCACAATATTCCAGATCTAGCACTTTATCAGATATTCGATAATTCAGAAGATGCTTTGCCAAATGATCTCCTTCCTCTTTTATAGTCTTAGGCCTTTCACAATACCACGGGCCAAAACCATAGGATCAAAAAACTGTTGGACTAATACCATGAACCAACCATGAAAGTGCGTGAGATCAACACTTTTGACGAGGTACCATGGTCCAAAACCATAGGTTCAAATACCAAGGACTAACTACCATGGACCAAAGGTAAGTTCTCCAACATATACGCGCTTTTCCTTGCATGAAAGTGCGTACCATGGTTCAAAACCATAGGTTCAAATACCAAGGACTAACTACCATGGACCAAAGGTAAGTTCTCCAACATATACGCGCTTTTCCTCATAGGTTCAAATACCAAGGACTAACTACCATGGACCAAAGGTAAGTTCTCCAACATATACGCGCTTTTCCTCATAGGTTCAAATACCAAGGACTAACTACCATGGACCAAAGGTAAGTTCTCCAACATATACGCGCTTTTCCTTGCATGAAAGTGCGTGAACTTTTTCTCTACATGAAATAAACTTTTCTCATAAAAGTGCGTGAACTTTTCTCTACATGAAATAAACTTTTCTCTGCATAAAAGTGCGTGAACTTTTCTCTACATGAAATAAACTTTTCTCTGCATATAAGTGCGTGAACTTTTCTCTACACTATAATTTATTATCTGAGATGAGTGGGTTGCCATCAAGTACAACATATGTATCATAATGCCAACATACAAGAGGTGGAATACCTGGGTCATATTGTATCTCATGAAGGAGTTAAGGTAGACCCTAGCAAAATTAAAGCCATTAAGGAATGGAAAATCCCCACATCCATAAAGCATCTGCGAGGATTTCTCGGGTTGGCAGGGTATTATCGCAAGTTTGTTAAGAATTATGGGAGAATAGCAGCACCTCTAACAACATTATTGAAGAAAGATGCATTTTCATGGACTCCAGAAGCAACAAAGGCCTTCGAACATCTTAAAGAGGCAATGTGCCAAGCACCAGTCTTAGCTACACCAGACTTCACAAAAACCTTTATTGTGGAATATGATGCTTCAGGAAATGGAATTGGTGCTGTTTTAATGCAAGATGAAAGACCCATTGCTTTTGAAAGTCGTCCAATCAAGGGAAATTTTTTACACAAAGCTATTTATGAAAATGAAATGTTGGCAATACTACATGCACTTAAGAAATGGCGACCCTACCTAATGGGAAGACACTTCAAGGTAAAAACGGATCATGATAGCCTTAAATAGTTTTTAGAACAAAGATTATCCTCTGAAGAGCAACAAAAGTGGGTCACAAAGATGTTGGGTTATGACTTTGAAATCATCTACAAAAAAGGGAAGCAAAATGTGGTGGCAGATGCACTCTCAAGAAAGGATGAGGGTGTGGAAGAATTGTTGTGCGCCATTTCTATTATCCAACCAGATTGGATAAACGAAGCAAGGGAGGAATGTAAGAATGATGAAAAAGTGTGGGCACTTATTCGAAAGTTACAACAAGATTCCAGTACATCTGATACATTTAGCTGGCAAAATGATTCGTTATGGTACAAAGATAGCTTATAGCACTGTAAGAATTCCCAACTCAAACAAAAGATTCTTATGGAATTGCACACTTCTCCCTTAGGAGGGCACTCAGGATTTTTAAAAACTTACCACAAGGTTAAGAAAGAATTTTTTTGGGATGGCCTTAAATCGGATATTCAAAAGTTTGTGGCAGAATGTTTGGTTTGCCAACAAAATAAAGTTGAAACAATTAAGACCCCAGGTCTATTACAACCTTTATCCATTCCAAGCCAACGTTGGGAGGAGGTTTCAATGGATTTTATCACAGGTTTACCCAAGTTTGAGGGAATGAGTGTCATCATGCTGATAATTGATAGACTTACCAAGTATGCACACTTTTGTGCATTATCACATCCATTTAAAGCCAGTACATTTTCCACTAAATTTATGGAAACAATTCAAAAGCTACATGGAAATCCAAAGATTATTGTAAGTGACAGAGACCTCATTTTCACTGGAAATTTTTGGACAGAATTATTTTCTTGTCTCGGTACTCAGTTAGCTCATAGCTCATCTTATCATCCTCAATCTGATGGGCAAACTGAGATAGTAAACAAATGTTTGGAAGGATATCTTCGTTGCTTTGTATTTGATAAACAAACACAATGGATCAAATGGTTGCCTCTGGCTGAATGGTGGTATAACACTTCCTTCCATACAGCAACAAAAATGACCCCATTTATGGCACTTTATGGATATCAACCACCATCCATCACATCATATTTAAGAGAAAATTTTAAGGTTCAAGCAATGGAACATCATATCAAGCATCAACAACAAGTCCTCCAACTCTTAAAGGATAACCTCGTGTTGGCACAGAATATAATGAAACAACAGGCAGATCAACATCGCAACGAAAGAAGTTTTGATGTAGGTGATTGGGCATTCCTACGGCTACAACCATATAGACAAATGTCCCTCAAGCAAGCTAAGAAGGATAATAAATTATCACCAAAGTATTATGGTCCGTACAAGGTGTTGCAAAATATTGGTACTATGGCATACAAATTGGAGCTTCCTGCAGCTTCTCAAGTGCACCCAGTTTTCCATGTTTCATGTTTAAAGAAGGTTATCGGCGACAAGCTCGTAGTTCAAACAATATTGCCAGAACTTGACGAGGAAGGAAAAATTATATTCGAATCGGAAGCAGACACTGAAACAAGAACTCGACAGCTACAAAATCGATCAATTTCGGAGTATATCATCAAGTGGAAGAACTTATCCGCTAAAGATTCCACATGGGAAGATGAGAATTTTATATAGAAGCATCCAGAACTACTCAAACGTTGAGGACAACACTCTTTTGAAGGAGAGGGGCATGTTAGGTCCCTACAATACTAGTGATTACCGCATTATTATTGTAGTTGTATCCCTTATTAATATTGTTGTGCCTCTATTGTCCCCATATTGTTATTACTTTGCCCCATAGAATCCCTCTATTATTATTTTTGTGTCTTTATATTATTATTGTTAAGCCAGCTGGGTTATATTGTGACTACTTTGACTCCTATATATAAAATGAGGTTTTGTCATTTGAATCATCAAGGAATCATTCATTTGTATAATGTAAAGAAGGTTGCCCCCTCAAAGAGGCTGAATTCTAAGGCGTTGATCTATCTTTTCTATCTTTTTGTGAGTTGGTTTCATAACATAATATGCTTGAAATAATAAAACTATAAATAAATGATACAATCCATTCACATTAAATATGTCCTCATATGGCATTAGATGTAAACATATCATGTAAATTAATAAGGCATCATTACATTATTATTTTTTATCATATTTTAGGATGCTTCCACTTATCATGGTGCAACATTGCACATTGTTATTTGTTTATTTTCAGAAGCTTCTACTTATTAGAATGCAACACGGTGCAACCACATTTACTTTGGTGACCTTATCAATGCCTTGATAAGCAAATGACTAGGAAAACCTACAACGAGGAACTTTTCCCTACACTCTACTTGCTTATGTTGGCCTTAGAGGTCCTACAAATATGATGAGAGTGACATGTTGTTAGGCCCCTATAATACTAGTGATTCCCCATTACTGTTGTAGTTGTATCCCTTATTAATATTGTTGTGCCCCTATTGTCCCCATATTGTTATTGCTATGCCCCATAGAATCCTTCTATTGTTATATTTGTGCCTTTATATTGTTATTGTTAGGTTGGCTTGGTTATATTGTGATCCCTTAGACTCCTATATATAGAAAGGAGCTTTTGCCATTTGTATCATCCAAGAATTGTTCATTTCTGTAATGTAAAGGAGGTTGCCCCCTTGAAGAGGCTGAAGTTTAAGGCGTTGATCTATCTTTTCTATCATTTTGTGAACTAGTTACATAATATTTAGTATCAGAGCTTTGAATTCAAGGTTTTCATTGCTCCAAATAGGTCATCGTGGCATTTGCGTTATAACTTATTTTTTTTCTGTGATGTTCAAGACGCTAAAAAAAAAACCCATTTGGGCCAAAATTGTTTTGAACTTCGGGTCTGAATTCCAGAGTTTTTTGCGCTATATTTGCGGAGATATGATCTGAGGAAGTGGGCCTTTTTTCAAACTCCCGAATTACATTCCAAACAGGTGACCTAAAGAAAATCCTCATAACTTTTGTTTTCAGCATCAAATTAAAATTTCGTAAGAAGTTACAGGAAGAGAACGGATTGTAGTTTTCTGTGTATATTTTTTAGATCCAAAGGTTGTTGGCATTATGGCACAAGTTTGGAGCTATGGCATAGGTGTTGTCCTTGATGGCAACTCTCTTTGGTAACAGATCTCAGTTCAGGCTTTCAGAATGAAGGAAAAGACATATACGCAGGTTCATCTAGACGAAGACGCGTATACACGCGGGTTAGACATTTCAAAGGCGCGTGTGCGTATACACGCACTTTCATGCAAGGAAAAGCGCGTATATGTTGGAGAACTTACCTTTGGTCCGTGGTAGTTAGTCCTTGGTATTTGAACCTATGGTTTTGGACCATGGTACCTCGTCAGACGTGTTGATCCCAAGTATTGGGTCCGTGGTATTGGTTTATTATGGTTTTGGACCATGGTATTGTGGAAGGCCTAAGACTATAAAAGAGGAAGGAGATCATTTGGAAAAGGATCATCGGAATTATTGTTGAATATCTGATAAAGTGCTAGATCTGGAATACTGGTAATTGGGTTATGGTGCAGATCTGGATCTGAATGAAGGAGGAACCTTAGCGCAAAGAGAAGGATAAGTTCTATTGATGGATCATAATCTTTAAGCTTGAATGATAGTATCTTTGTATGATTTTGATCTGTTATATGTGGCGCTTGCTTGATCTATAAAACTGATAATCTGGGTTAATTAGAATATCTGAAAGAGCGAATTATCCTTTATAGATCTGTACGCAGGTTCAGTGAAGCGAAGGCGCGTATATACGCTGGTTCAGTGAAGGCAAACAGCGTATACGCAGGTTGTTCCATACGCAGAAGCGTATGCACGCAGGTTTCAGGCTATTAAAGTAGCGTATATATTTTGAGTTGTGATCTTGCTGCTTCTGTTTATTGCTGCAGTGTTTTGGGTTCAGTTTTGGTGTGTGGTTACTGTTACTGTGATCTGGGTACAGTCGTCAGAGAAGTGTTTATTTTGATTCAGTTTTGATTGGTGAAAAGGTGATTGGTTGATGCAGAAACTCTTGATGTTTGATTGATGCTAATTGTGGATCCAGTCTGAAAATTCATGAAACGTGGTCCCTGAAAGAAAGAGAAGGTTGTAGCCTTCTGTAGGCCAGCACCTACGTACTAGTATCTTGGCTAGTGCAAGAGCTAAGGGGGTTGTAGCTCCCTTCCAGGAGAAGCTAGAAAACGAGAGAGGGTTGTAGCTCTCTGCAGGTTGCAGCCTGCGTACTGGTAAAGGACTGCACCAGTACAATTGTAAAAAGAAGTTTCTAATTAAAGAGAAGATAGAGACGAATTGCAGCAGGTGGCACATTGGGTTTCCACCTTATATCTTGTGTTCTTGTGTGCGATTATCTTTCTGCTCTGTTTACTGTTTCTGGTTACTGGTTATTTGATTCTCAAACACAGATTAATAATCATCATCAGAAAGATAAAGTCATTTAAAAGTTTGCATTGTATACGTGGGTTTCCTTCTGCATAGTTGCGTATATACGCTGGTTTAATTAACTAAAGTAGCGTATATCATTTGATTTTGAAAAAAAAAACGAATATTTGACTTGATAACACTGATTCACCCCCCCCTCTCAGTATTATTTCCAACAATTGGTATCAGAGCAGGTCCTTCAGAAGAAGCTTGATCGCTTGAAGGAAGATCTTTCATCATGAGCAACTACGAGAGGGAAGCATCAATCAGGCCACCGATTTTTGATGGGACAAACTTCATATATTGGAAGGTAAGAGTTACTGCCTATCTTCAATCTCCTGGTACAGAATTCTGGGATATCATAGAAACAGGGTATACTTTTCCATCAGCAACTCCTACAGATCCGGCTGAGAAGAAGAAATATGAAACAAATGCAAAGGCGGTCAATACTCTATTAGGATGCCTATCTCAATCAGAATATGTCAAGGTAATGCAGTTTAAATCCGCAAAAGAGATATGGGACAAGATTGTTCTGAGCTATGAAGGAGATGATCCAGGTAAAACGAGCAAAACTTCAAACCCTCAGGATTCAGTATGAAAATCTCAGGATGTATAATCATGAAAGTGTGGCTAACTATTTTCTTGGTGTAGATGAGATTGTTAATTGTATGAAAATTTTGGGTGAAGAAATAAAAGAGGCTGTTGTGGTTGAAATTATTCTAAGATCTTTATCCCCTAGGTTTGAATCTAAAGTTTCTGCAATAGAAGAAAAGGAGAATCTACAAAACCTTAAAATGTCACAGCTGCACGGAATTCTAACTGCTTATGAAATGAGGAAAGGAGGTCCATCAGACAGGAGAGAAGCTGCCTTCAAGGCTTCAGGCAAAGGAGAGTACTATGAGTCAGGACACGTGTCAGAAGAAGAAGAAGAATCAAATTTTGTCAGAAATCTTCAACGGGGTACTGGAAGATTCAGAGGTAAGTTACCTTTCAAATGCTTTGCTTGTGGAAGAGTAGGTCACTATGCTGCCAAATGTCCTCATAAGGATAAGATTGACAAGGGAAAGGAACCTGTTAGATGGAACAAGAAACAGAATGCAAATAAGAAAAGCTATTACACTCATGAAGACAGTGATGGACTATCAAATAGTGATGAAGATGAACGAGGTAATGACTATAAACTTTTAATGGCTTTTGAAGATGATGATTACATGGATGCTATAGACGTGGATAGCTTTTATGAAGAGATTTCTAGACTCAAGACATGTTTAGAAGAAAAGAATGTGATCATTGATACCCTGCAATTTCAACTTGATGAAAAAGAAAAATTTCTTGAGAAGTTAGAATGTGAAATTGTTGGCCTTAGAAAAGAAATTGAGAAAACAAAGGCTCTTAATCTTAAATTTGTTAAAGGATCTGAAACTCTGGATGAGATTATCAATGTACAGCGTTCTCCACTAATCAAGACAGGTTTGGGTTATAATGGAGAAACATCTCAAGCATCCACCTCAAAGAGTTATCTTGATGCAGCAAGGAGGAATGAGCAAAAGCCCAATGGAGATCATCAGGTAAAGCAGGGACGAATTACATCAAGATCAAACAAAGACTACCAGGTAAACCAGGGGCAATCCATCTTAAGGGTGAACAAAAGCTACAATCAGCCACAGGTAAAAACTTCTCAATTTGCTTCAAGAATGGATGACAATAGAAATTACAATCATTTGGCTGGTAGATTTGATAATCGCAGAAGTTTCTTCAATGGCCAATGTTTCTCTTGCCATAACTTTGGTCACAAAGCAGCTCAATGTGTTGCCTATAAGACAATCATGACTAGAAAAGTTCAAAAACAAAGAAGTATGACTGGGATTACGAAAAGGACCTATAACAACTTTTCGGCGCTTGAAAATGAAATTGAATGTTCTATTTGTAATAACTTCAGTCATGAAGATTCTGAATGCAGGAGCAGGTTTCGGCAGACAAAGGAACAAACCTCAAGCACCAGAACATGGAGAATAAAAGAACCACAACCAGAAAGATGTGGGATAGCTTTTTATGCAGAAGGACAGGAAAATCTATGGTACATCGACAGTGGATGTTCGAAGCATATGACAGGTGATAAAGAAAAACTTGAATCATATACTGCTTTAGAAAAGGGAAAGAAAGTCTCTTTTGGAAATGATACCCCTGCAGCTATAAAAGGAAAAGGCACTGCTCAGTTGAAAGAAAAGGTCAAAGCTAGAAATGTTTTGTATGTTGATTGCTTGAAGCATAACCTACTGAGTGTCAGTTAGATGTGCGATCAAGGAACCGAGGTAATATTTCGATCAAATGGATGTAGTGTTCGTGATCTTGATACGGGAAAAACAGTGATCAAAGGTAGAAGAACTCCAAATAACTTATACATATTTGAAAAAGGACAACAACAATGCTATTTGAGCAAGGATGATGAACACTGGTTATGGCACCGAAGGTTGGGGCATCTAAGCTTTCCACAAATAAGGAAAGCATGCAAATACCATGCAGTTCGTGGTCTTCCAGATATCAAAATTCCAGACAACACAATATGCAAATCATGTCAGTTTGGTAAGCAAACCAGAACTAACTTCCCTAAGAAGGAAGGATCAGCTAGCAGGTCTCTTGAGCTAGTCCATACAGATGTATGTGGTCCATTTAGGACAATGTCACCTCGAGGAGAAGAATACTTTATATTATTCATTGACGACTTCTCCAGGATGGTTTGGTTAGGACTTACGAAGCACAAAGACGAAGCATTCGAAAAATTCAAATCCTTCAAAGCCTTGGCTGAAAACGAATTAGATCACAAAATTAAGTGCCTCAGGTCCGACAGAGGTGGGGAGTTTACCTCAAATGAATTTTTCGATTTTTGTGAAGAACATGGAATAAGAAGGGAATTCTCTACAGCTAGGACTCCTCAGCAAAATGGAGTGGTGGAAAGGATGAACAGAACGGTCCAACAAATGGCTCGTGCTATGCTTGATGAATCTAGAACTCTCGCAACCTTTTGGGGTGAAGCTGCATTTGCTGCCGTTGTTATTCTTAACAAAACAAATGTCCGAGTGAACAGCACTCAAACTCCTCATGAGCTCTGGTATGGTGAGACTCCTTCGGTAAAGCATTTCAAAATTTTTGGAAGCAAATGCTATATTAAGAACAATGATGAACAACTTGGAAAACTTGAACCTAGAGCAGATGAAGGCATTCTCCTTGGTTATTCTCCTCACAGCAAGGCATATAAGTGTTACAATAAAAGACTTGGAAGAATTGTTGACAGCATTGATGTAGTGGGTGATGAAAAAGGATACATTCTTAGGCAAGTAAATTATGAAAATATCGAAGAGGATGAAGACTACTTTCCAAATCAGACTGATGATGAAGAAGAACCCCAAGAGGCACCAGAGGAACAGATAAGGATAGAAGAGAAGACTCCATCCAGGTACGTTCAGAAGAATCATCCAGAATCTCAGATTTTGGGGCAAAAAGAGGCAGGTGTACAAACAAGAAGAACAATTGCAGAAGCCTCAAGCTATTTGGCATTGCTCTCCTCCACTGAGCCACAAAATGTAAAAGAGGCATGCAAAGATGAATGCTGGGTCAAGGCAATGGATGAAGAACTTGAGCAGATCGAAAATAACAACACTTGGGAGTTGGTTCCTAGACCAAAAGATAAGAATGGCATAGGGACAAAATGGATCTTTAAAAATAAGTTGAATGAAAATGTAGAAGTAATAAAAAACAAGGCCAGACTTGTGTGTAAAGGGTATGCTCAACAAGAAGGAATAGACTTTGAAGAAACTTTTGCTCACGTTGCTAGACTTGAGGCCATCTGAATGTTCCTTGCTCTCTCAAGCTTTCAAAAGTTCAAAGTATTTCAAATGGACGTGAAATCAACCTTTCTGAATGGAGACTTAGAAGAAGAAGTGTACATTGAGCAACCAGATGGTTTCATTCTTGGGAATGATCCAAATCTTGTATGCAGACTAAAAAAAGCTCTCTATGGTCTTAAACAGGCTCCAAGGGCTTGGTACTACCGTTTGGACAAATATCTTCATCAACAAGGATTTTCAAAAGGATCAGCAGATAGCAATCTCTATATAAAAATTGAAAATGACAAATTGCTAATACTTGTTGTGTATGTAGATTATATTATCTTTGGAAGCAATGAAGAAGCTATGAATCAAAGCTTTGCCTTGGTGATGCAGAAAGAATTCGAAATGTCCTTGCTTGGAGAACTGACATACTTTCTTGGATTGCAAATCCAACAAAATGAAGGCGGTATCTTCTTGTCTCAAACCAAGTACCTCAAGCAAATTCTGAAGAAGTATGGCATGGAAGATTCGAAACCAGTATGTACCCCCATGGTTACAGGATGCAGCCTCAGTGCAAATGATGAATCAACAGCAGTGCATCAACCAACCTATAGATCTTGGAAGTCTACTTTATTTGACAGGTACCCGACCAGACATCATGCATGCAGTGGGAATAGTTGGAAGATTTCAGGCAAATCCAAAGGAAACTCATCTTCAGGCAGTGAAGAGAATTTTCAAGTATCTTCAAGGAACTCAAAACTATGGCTTATGGTATCCTAGAGATACAGATCTCACTCTTCATGCTTATACAGATGCAGATTGAGCTGGAAGCGTGGATGACAGGAAGAGCACAAGTGGTGGTGCATTCTTTATGGGTTCCAGATTAGTATCTTGGTTCAACAAGAAACAGAGTTCGATTGCTTTATCTACAGCTGAAGCGGAATATGTGGCTGCTGCATCTTGTTGCACTCAACTTCTTTGGATGATGCAAACCTTGCAGGACTTTCAAATCACTTGTACACCACCTATCTCCATCTTATGTGATAATACAAGTGCAATCAGCATTTCAAAGAACCCAGTCATGCATTCAAAGACCAAGCACATACCGATCAAGTATCACTTTCTCCGGGAACAAGTATTGGAACAAAAGTTCAAATTGGAGTATGTTCCTTCTAAGGAACAAGTTGCTGATATTTTCACCAAACCATTGCCCAGGGAGACATTTGAATACCTCAGACAGAAGCTGGGAGTAGTTGATGAATCATCTTGTTGTTAAAACTTGTCTGTTTCAGAGAAAAATGGGTGTACGCGAGTTGCCTGAGGAGGATCCGCGTACATACGCCGGTTTGTGCAGAGACAGTCGCGTATATGGAGGTTTGATGGATATCAATAGGAACAGGCTCTGGTTGAAGATATTCTGATATGGGTTTGATAGAGACCATCCGGCACAGGTTCAGGGGGAGCAGATAATCTTCTAACAATGCATTGTTGGCATTATCTTAGAAGCTTTTGGTTCTAGTTCTCAGTTGTTGTTGGTTTCAGGTGGAACAGAGGCAGAGGGAGAACAGAAGGAAATCTTGGTTGCTGATCTGAATGGTGATTGTCAGATGCTGCTGCTATCAGTTATTGGTGACTTTCATAAGTCTTGTTCTAGATATTTCGTCTCTATGTCATGTATCTCTTTTGTGGTATCTCTTTTATGGTGTCAAGGTCATGTAACGGCCTATTTTGGTTTCCCCACTATGCCTGGGATGAACATGTAATGAACTTGGTTGTCATATATCCCCACATGGTTGGGTGGATGATCCCCACTTGGTTGGGTGATGGATGTATGTATTGAGTCTTTTGGTGATAGGAAGGTCTTTTATGATGTATAAGTCATGGTTCTTCTTGAAGAACATCTTTTGCAGATCTTGCCTACAGTCAGGGGGAGCATGGTCAACACAGCAGGGCAGAAATTTCAGCATGTACTCAGAGGGAACACAACCCTTTGCCCTTGATAACAAAGGGGGAGAATGACTTTGAGGATGTTGAGTTGCCACCAAGTCCAAAGGGGGAGATTGTTGGCATTATGGCACAGGTTTGGAGCTATGGCATAGGTGTTGTCTTTGATGGCAACTCTCTTTGGTAACAGATCTCAGTTCAGGCTTTCAGAATGAAGGAAAAGACATATACACAGGTTCATCTAGACGAAGATGCGTATACACGCGGGTTAGATGTTTCAAAGGCGTGTGTGCATATACACGCACTTTTATGCAAGGAAAAGCACGTATATGTTGGAGAACTTACCTTTGGTCCGTGGTAGTTAGTCCTTGGTATTTGAACCTATGGTTTTGGACCATGGTACCTCGTCAGACGTGTTGATCCCAAGTATTGGGTTTGTGGTATTGGTTTATTATGGTTTTGGACTGTGGTATTATGGAAGGCCTAAGACTATAAAAGAGGAAGGAGATCATTTGGCAAAGTATCATCGGAATTATTGTTGAATATCTGATAAAGTGCTAGATCTGGAATACTGGTAATTGGGTTATGGTGCAGATCTGGATCTGAATGAAGGAGGAACCTTAGCGCAAAGAGAAGGATAAGTTCTATTGATGGATCATAATCTTTAAGCTTGAAAGATAGTATCTTTGTATGATTTTGATCTGTTATATGTGGCGTTTTCTTGATCTATAAAACTGATAATCTGGGTTAATTAGAATATCTGAAAGAGCGAATTATCCTTTATAGATCTATATGCAAGTTCAGTGAAGCGAAGGCGCGTATATACGCTGGTTCAGTGAAGGCAAACAGCGTATACGCAGGTTGTTCCATACGCAGAAGCGTATGCACGCAGGTTTCGGGCTATTAAAGTAGCGTATATATTTTGAGTTGTGATCTTGCTGCTTCTGTTTATTGCTGCAGTGTTTTGGGTTCAGTTTTGGTGTGTGGTTACTGTTACTGTGATCTGGGTACAGTCATCAGAGAAGTGTTTATTTTGATTCAGTTTTGATTGGTGAAAAGGTGATTGGTTGATGCAGAAACTCTTGATGTTTGATTGATGCTAATTGTGGATCCAGTCTGAAAATTCATGAAACGTGGTCCCTGAAAGAAAGAGAAGGTTGTAGCCTTCAGTAGGCCAGCACCTACATACTAGTATCTTGGCTAGTGCAAGAGCTAAGGGGGTTGTAGCTCCCTTCTAGGAGAAGTTGGAAAACGAGAGAGGGTTGTAGCTCTCTACAAGTTGCAGCCTGCGTACTGGTAAAGGACTGCACCAGTACAATTGTAAAAAAAAGTTTCTAATTAAAGAGAAGATACAGACGAATTGCAGCAGGTGGTTTTCACCCACATTGGGTTTCCACCTTATATCTTGTGTTCTTGTGTGCGATTGTCTTTCTGCTCTGTTTGCTGTTTCTGGTTACTGGTTATTTGATTCTCAAACACAGATTAATAATCATCATCATAAAGATAAAGTCATTTAAAAGTTTGCATTGTATACGCGGGTTTCCTTCTGCATAGTTGTGTATATACACGGGTTTAATTAACTGAAGTAGCGTATATCATTTGATTTTGAAAAAAAAAAGAATATTTGACTTGATAACACTGATTCACCCCCCCTCTCAGTGTTATTTCCAACAAAGGTCAAAACAGTGACACGTGGCACTTCATACAACTTCGCTCTTCTGAAAAGGTATATAATCAGGTCAGCTTGGGAGATTATACATAACTCTTTCTTGGAGAATCTAAATTTGATCAAATTGATGGCATTGGAAAGAGGACGCAGAGGGCTACTGCAGGTCACAATTTCAGAACTAGATGATCCGAAATTACAGAAATACATCAGATTCAATATCGAGCTCCTACAAAGTGAAAAAAAGGTGTGTAGTTTTTTTTAATTTTTGCATATGCTTGGTTTGAAAAATTAGTTTGAAGAAATTCAAAGGGCATAGTAAAGAATTATTATCAGTAATTGATGCCCCGATGAAAAAAATGCAAACACCTACTATGCAGCGTGAAAGCTCTAGCATGACTCATGAAGAAGAGGAAAAAATGCAACATAATATATCAAAATTACAAGACCAAGTGCAACAAATGTCACTCGCACAAAAAGTAACAAAATCTAAGATGGATGGTTTAAATAAAGATGTAGAAGCTAAGATGAATGACGTGGAAGCTAAAATGGATGATTTGAAGATAGGCATGGAAGATTTGAAGACATATTTGACAAAGTTTCTAGAAAAAATGCTTACTAATGGTGAAAGAGTAGTAAAGGAAACTCATGATGAGAACAAAATAAATGTTAATCATGATTTCATAGACTAACGTTGGATCAAAAACCACCATATTCCAAAAATCGATATGAGGAAGTTTGATGGCAAGGATTCTACAACATGGATACTACAGATGGAGCAATTTTTCGATCTCCATAATGTGCAAAACGCACAAAAGGTACGTATTACAACTTTATATTTGGAACCAAATCAGTTTGTATGGTATCGATGGCTTTGCTCTCGTAAACAAATTGTCACTTGGGCAATTTTTACGGAAAAAATAACAGCACATTATGAGTATACAAAAAGCAACACCTTTTTTAGCCAATTGATAAGTCTCAAACAAAAGGGTTCAATAAGGGTTCAATAATGAAGCACATTGAGGACTTCCAAAAATTGAACATAAGAGTAAAAAATATTCCAAAAGAGCATAGGATTGATGTGTTCATAGGGACTTTAAAGGATAATATCCAACATGAGGTTCACTTTTGGGAACCTGATTCATTGGAGAAGGCATTCATGTTAGCAAGAAAAATGGAAAGCAAAATTATGGCAACTAGGAATCCTACCACTCACAACTATAAAGATAAAAGTGTTGTTTCCCCTAGCCTTCCACAACCTATAAAGTTGACACCACAACAATTGGAAGAAAAAAGAGCGAAAGGGCTTTGTTACAGTTGTGATAGCAAATACACTAAAGGTCATAAGTGTGCTGAGAAGAAATTATTCTACATAAATTGTGAAGAGGAGAAACAAAAGGAACAAGAAATGTCAAAAGAATAGGATATACTCTAGGAACAAACTCTAGATAAAAAGGTAATGAATCCGACCATATCTTGTAATGCATTGGCTGGACTTACCACTCCTCAAACTATCAAGATAGAAGGACATATCAAGAAAAAAAAGGTAATAGTCTTGATTGATTGAGGAAATACCCACAATTTTATTCATTGTAAGATAACAAAAGAATTGAATTGCTTCCTATATCCAACACCAGAGCGTCAAGTGATGGTTGCAAGTGGAGGAACCATAAATTGCTCTGAAAAGTGCCATAATATCAAACTATCCATGGGAGAATATGTATTGAATAGCCCAATGCTTTCCATTCCAATGGGAGGTGTTGATGTTGTACTAGGAATCCAATGGCTACAATCTTTTGGTACAATAGCTTTTAATTTTCAAGAACTTTTCATGAAATTTTTTACAGAAGGAAAGAAAGTTGAATTAAGAGGTATTGCAGGGAAACCGAGAAAGATAATCAGCTCTAACAGTATGACAAAGCTTCTAAAAAAGGAACAACGAGGTGTAATTGCACAATTATGTTCGCTAGATGTTTTCACATCGAAATCATCTACTTCTCCAGATCTCTAAAAAGTCTTGGACAATCATTAGAAGGTATTTGAGACTCCCAAAGATCTCCCACCTATTCATGATCATGATCATGCTATTCATATGATTCCAGGAAGTGTTCCTCCAAACATCAGGCTGTACAGATATCCCTATGCCAAAAAAAGTGAAATTGAACATATGGTTGCAGAAATGCTAGAGGCTGGTATAATTCAACCTAGTCAAAGATCTTTCTCTACTCTAGGAGTATTGGTGCACAAGAAGGATGGATCATGGCACATGTGTCCGAATTATAGGGTGCTCAACAAGCTCACTATTAAATATAAGTTTCCCATTCCTGTCATTGATCAATTTACTTCACCAAGTTGAATCTTCGTTCAGGATATCATCAAATCAGAATGAAGACTGAAGACATTCCGAAAACAGCATTTAGAACTGATAAGGGTCATTATGAATTTTTGGTCATGCATTTTGGCCTTACCAATGCACCTTCTACATTTCAAGGTTTGATGAATTGCATTTTCAAACCCTTCCTTAGAAAATTTGTGTTAGTATTTTTTGATGATATACTAATCTACAACAAGTCTTGGAAGGATCATGTTGAACATGTTGACAGAGTGCTACAACTATTGGAGGTGAAACAATTATATGCAAAAAGATCCAAATGTTTCTTTGGAGTACAAGAGGTGGAATATCTGGGTCATATTGTATCTCATGAAGGAGTTAAGGTAGACCCTAGCAAAATTAAAGCCATTAAGGAATGATAAAATCCCCACATCCATAAAGCATCTGCGAGGATTTCTCGAGTTGGCAGGGTATTATCGCAAGTTTGTTAAGAATTATGGGAGAATAGCAACACTTCTAACAACATTATTGAAGAAAGATGCATTTTCATGGACTCCAAAAGCAACAAAGGCCTTCGAACATCTTAAAGAGGAAATGTGCCAAGCACCGGTCTTAGCTACATCGGACTTCACAAAAACCTTTATTGTGGAACGTGATGCTTCAGGAAATGGAATTGGTGCTATTTTAATGCAAGATGAAAGACCCATTGCTTTCGAAAGTCGTCCAATCAAGGGAAAGTATTTACACACAGCGATTTATGAGAAGGAAATGTTGGCGATATTACATGCACTTAAGAAATGGCGACCCTACCTAATGGGAAGACACTTCAAGGTAAAAACAGATCATGATAGCATTAAATACTTTTTAAAACAAAGATTATCCTCTGAAGAGCAACAAAAATGTGTCACAAAGATGTTGGGTTATGACTTTGAAATCATCTACAAAAAAGGGAAGCAAAATGTTGTGGCAGGTGCACTCTCAAGAAAGGATGAGGATTTGGAAGCATTGTTGTGCGCCATTTCTATTATCCAGCTAGATCGAATAAATGAAGCAAGGGAGGAATGAAAGAATGACGAAAAAGTGTGGGCACTTATTCGAAAGTAACAACAAGATTCCAGTACATCTGATACATTTAGCTGAAAAAATGATTCGTTATGGTACAAAGATCGATTATACCTTTGTAAGAATTCCCAACTCAAACAAAAGATTCTTATGGAATTGCACACTTCTCCCTTAGGAGGGAACTCTTAAGAAGGAATTTTTTTGGGATGGCCTTAAATCGGATATTCAAAAGTTTGTGGTGAAATGTTTGGTTTGCCAACAAAATAAAGTTGAAACAATTACGACCCCAGGTCTATTACAACTTTTATCCATTCCAAGCCAATGTTGGGAGGAGGTTTCAATGGATTTTATCACAGGTTTACCAAAGTCTGAGGGAAAGAGTGTTATCATGGTGGTAGTGGACATACCATGGTGCTATCATGGTGGTAGAAACTCTTAGTTCATGGGTAAAGTGTTGCTAAGAGTTGCTACCATCTTAGCTTGCAAATAGGTTTTACATGAGAAAGTAAATAGAATGAGTAAGCACAACTCCACAAATATATTTATGTTTACGCATACGAAAATCAATAGGGGACATTGTTGGTCTAAGGAGGCGACATTTTTAAGGTGTTACTGCGGTAACAAATTTGTATTGTTTTTTTCTCACATTGTGTCCCTCAATTTTCATCTATGTTAGTGCTTCTTCCCTTGGATTATGCATCCTTTGTGTTCAATCCTCTTTAGGGTCTACACAATCTAGAGCTATGACATATTTGGTGTGGAAAACTACTTGCAATGGAGAGTTGTGATCATTCCCATGATACACATTGTGGACCTCACTAAACTTTGTATTTGTATTGTTGTTGACCATTTGAGACTTTGAAACACAAATTTATCATCTTCAACTTACTAAAAAAAGAAACAATGCCAAATCATCACTTCACTTGTGGCTTCTCTTCATCCTCCAGAGTTATGATAATATTTAATTATTTTACAACCAAATATAAAGGACAAAACAAACTCATTGTCACCTTATCAAATAAACAACTTCACAAGGAAATGCAATATGATGAGAAAATGATAATTTTCAATGTTTTCATAACGCCACTCCCTTATTTACACAATGCATCCCAACATCGGATTAACAAAATGAAATTTTAGACATCCAAAATCCATTCTCTTGATTATTTAATTTGTATTGAATTACAACAACAACCTCCTCTTTATCGAACCACCCAAGATGTACATACAATGTGATGGTAGATTTACATGAAAAATATAAGTAGAAAAGGATGGTAAAACATATACATCCTATAAATATCTCATTCATCCAATATTTTTCATGAATAGTGAATCCTTACTAACAAGGGCATATACATGAACTCCCAAAACAGTTTAAAAGCGTTGAAGTACTTATATTTCCTCTTCTTCAAATGGGTCCCGCTCAGGATAATCTCCCACCTGTGCATGCAATGAAAATTGATTTCTTCAAGGATACCAACTTTTAGCTCAACAAAATTTCCATCACAAGCCAAATCAAAGTGTAAATAACCTTGGAAAGCAATAATTATGCCATTAAAAGAAAAAGGGCATACATACTTTTTGGCATGGATTCATAAAGGCATAACTCCTCATGACAAAACGGGAAGCCTCTATTTAATTTGATGAATAAATGATAACTATTATTTTCATCCAATAAGTTCATATGATGCTAATAAGGGCCTAAAAGTAGAACACTTCAAGAGAATATTCATATGGACGTGTGAGTTCCATAAGTGGACTTCAACGTCTAAGTTTTAAAAATTGCAAAAAATAAGGGAAATTTGTTACAGTTTTCATGGTGCCGGGGAAATTGTCTAGATAAAATTGGATGCAATAAATTTATTAATGTCCAACAAATGAGCACAAATAGACCAATGGAATTGTTACATATAAGAGTGTAAATATAGAGTGGGTAGAAGATTGTTGTCTACAAAATAACAATTGGTTAAAATACTTGAAATCTAAGTAAAAGAGACTTGAAATTAATCTAACAGTAAAAAGAAGATGAAAGAAAATAAGGAAACCCAAGCAACAAACACTGGAAAAATTAAGACATAAAAGGAGACGAAATGGGAAAAGTAAGAAGAAGAAGAGTGAGTTAATATGTGGACAAAATCAACCTTGCCAGTTAGTCCATTTTTTTCCAACAAGGCAAAGTTCCACTAGCATCTACTCGTTTTTTCAACATTCCAATGATCTAGGTTGTCTTAAAATTGACAAACACTCTGAAAGGTAAAATTCCATGATCTAATTTCACACGAATCGGGTGGAACTATAACTTCTGGCAAAATTCCTACTAGATTTGGAAAATAATTTCTTGTGAAAAAGAGTTGAACTTGTTCACTTATTAAGTGATTCCAGAAGATAAAGGGTGGGCAATTTCCATGACATATTCCTCTCCTCTATCCGGGTGGGCAATTTCCATGACATGTTCCTCTCCTCTATCCTTTAAAGGCAGTATCTATTTATCTATTGGTATTATTTGTGCGAGTACAACAAATCCAGTTTTACACGGCCTACAATAGTTACATAGGTAACAACATAATATGGGTTACATAGGTGACAAAATGTTAGGACCCTCACAAAAATGTCAACATACATAAAGACAGAAATGTGATTTCAAAATTTTAGAAGAGTGTTTCGATAGAGAAAAGCATAACTATTTGTATGAGAAAGTAGAGAGAATCATTGCTATATACGCCACCACCCTCCATTTCTTACAAGGTTGACATATAATATTTGCAACAGGTCGACTTGCAAGAAATGTTTGTTGCACTATTGTATTAAGACAACTTTTCTCATATGGGGTAAATACCATAATAAATAAGTATAGGTGATTGTTGTTTCCCAATATATTTAACAGAATTTCAACAATGTTTTGGTAAGAACAAGGATTTATTATATCGGGCCTTAGCCTAGAAAATTTATAATAGTTTACTTGATACAACTCCAAGTTATCATTGATTTTCACCATCTCTGACATAATAACATCAGGTTCATGAAGGAATACAAAAACCAAACTTTCCCTTTATAGTAACATTACAAAAATACTAACGATATCTAAAAGTTCCATAGTCTTGGGGGCCAAATATTTCAACATAATTTACAAAGCATTTTAATGACAGAAGTCAAGACAGATCACCGCAGCCAAACAAGAATACTAGGAATTATGTCGAGATTACTGAGGTTTTTGGCTTTTCCTAGAGTTAAGTCTCGTGATATTTTCCCATCCCTGCTTTCTCAACTTCTTTCTCAACCCCCTCCAACATTGAATATCAAGGAAGCTCCAATATTAAAGTTATCATATCTCTCATCATTATGAAGGCTGACCCCAATTCTCTGTTGATTTTTCAAGTGCAATAAAGACTAGCACAATTTCTGAAACTGATAATTACTTCTAACGATATCGATATCTTCTTTAGCACTTACAATTTATCATTGAGCAATTATACTTCAAAAATTCAACCATAATATGCAGTAGAGAGAGATATCATAATAGAACAATGACGCACAAAGACAACAAGATTTACCTTGGGAACACCCTCTAGGGAAAAACCCATCAACCTTTTCTTAGAAAAAATATTCAATTCAACAAGAGATACAATCTGATTTTTTGGTCAAAATCAAAATCAAGCCGATAATAATTCTTCCCTAGTCAACCTGCCAGAAATAGGCCGAATTTCAGCCTCCTCCTCCTGCCCAGAAATTTGTCCTTCTACCCAGAAACTCAACCATCTGCCCAGAAGTTCAGTCTGCTGCCCAGATTGTGAAGTCAAAGCTGGCCAACATTTAGGTCTGCCACAGAAAATTGTCTTGAAGAACTTGGCCTCTTTTACCTCATATATCTCTCTTTCTCCCACATGTGAACAGAAGATAGAAATTTTTGTGTGATCTACCTTTATGCCAAATGGAGAAGGAAGAATGCCAATATATAGTGAATGAATAGGCCGAATTGGGGTGTCTCTAGCAGGGCTGACTTTAGCTATTTGAAGGCAAACTCTTGAAATTCAAAATTTTATTTTCCCTCTTTAATGCATACCCATTCATGCTCGTATAACAGAGCACCTAGGCCCTACATGCCTCAATTCATACATGAGACAACAGAGGACTAGACAGAGCATACAAGTCATGGGATCCCTTATGTAGATTATTTGGAGGAGTATAGAGCAATGGGACGTGAGTTCCAAGCTGTCATGAGTTTCACCGACTTCTGCCACCTCGAATAAAGCAAGCCTAAGACAGTCTAGAAGGCTTTGAGACAGAGTCACAAGCTGCAAAAGACATTGGGGAAGGTGACCATTCCTTGCTTTGATGGATCATCTAAATGCTCAGCTCGATCATGGGTATAGAAGTTGGATACATATTTCTAGTTACATCAGATAACGGAGGAAGAGGCCATTAAGTTGGCAACATTACATCTGGACAGGGATGCCCATGAATGGTGGTATCATGGACTAGTGACCATAGGTCATGCCAGCATCACCTCATACACTAAGTTTACTCAAAGGATCATAGAGCGATATCTTATTACATTATCTAACTATAGTTTTCTAGTGATGTCCATTTAGGGCTAATAATAACGCTCATTTCATTTGGTTGCTCACTTTACACCTTATATCTCCTTTTGGTTTTGTGTCAGCAAAGCACCATGTTAGCAACGTCATTGACAATTTCCAAGGAATTGATATGATACTACGTGATCTATATCCTTGAAAGGGATATCTAATTTTCTCTCATGCATGATTGGTTAGAGTTTAATTACTCTAATTTAAGTACTATTCAAGGTTTGGGCCTTTACTCTCTCTATAAGATTTATGTGAAATAATCTTTTATTGTCAAGTCAATCTATTCAGACCAAGCCCTTAACAATCTAACACCTAAGATTATCTTGATGCTTTCCTCTTGGTAAATTACATTCCTAGCTCAAGTCTATTAGAATTAGCTCCAACACGTGGAGGCACTCATTTCTGATAAATACCCCAAAATTTAATACACTTGAATCCTAAGCATGTTGCATGTGTGGCTATGAATTCCATAGGTTCAGAACTTCTTAGAATAGATCTTCTTAGAATTATTAGAATAGAAGAAATCTAATCTTCTAAGCTAATAATTACTTCTAATGATTTCTTAATCAATTTGCTTATGTCACATGTATCATTAAGTGGTTATACAAAAAATCTCAATAGTAATGTAAGAATGATAGTAGGATCATAAAGAGGCATCCAAACGCAAAAGAGATACACAAATTTTTCACTTGGGAAACCTGACCTTGGGAGAAAGCCCATCAATCTTTTCTAAGAGAACTTCTTCAATTCAACAAAAGGTACAATATGATTTTACAGTCAAACTAGGTCAAACTAACCACATAAATCCACACAGGTCAAACCTGGTCAAACAAAGAGAAATTTGACCTTCTGCCTCAGCTAGTCAACTCTGGTCAAATAGGTGAAAATTCAGCCTCCTGCAACTGCCTCAGGAATTTCGTCAACTACGATCAAATTGTTCTAAACAAATACAGTCAACTGTGGTCAAACTGTGCCTAGAAAACTCGAACAACACAAGTCAAAACAGACTTGGTCAAATTTTCTTAGAAGCTCGATCAAATTCTTCCCATAACTTTGTCAAAACAAATTAGAAGTTATTAGAAGATGAGCTTGGTCAACCTCAGAAGGCTCCCCCTTGTTGAAAAGTGTAATGTAATCATGATTCTATGTAATTGGTGTAAAGAAGAAAAATAAAATTATTTTTGTAGTGCTTGAATCATGGGTTTCATGATCAAGGAATTTTATTTTTAGAAGATCCCATTGTGAGCTATTGGTCATCAAGTCATAAAGTCTAGTAAAGTCAATGTCAAGGATTGAAAACATATTTGGGCATGTCATTCATTGCAAAAGAAAATTTGTTGACCCTCCAAGACCATGTCACAAGCTCTACTTAAAGTCCGCCTAAGGAGGATTCTAGTAGGACATGTCGGCCTAGGCACCAATTCAAGTCGGCTTATTTTGATAGGCAAAACATTATATATAGGGTAGCTTGGCCTCCATTTGAGAACATAATTTCAAACAAGCAAGAAGAAGAGAAGGTGCGAGAAACCTAAGAGAAGGAACCTCACATCAAGCGAGGAGAAGAAAGTCAAGGAGCCGAAGTATATTAATTTGTTTTTGGGTCTGTTTTGGTTGGTTCCTCCCACACGTGAGAAGAAGAGAAGTTTTGTCTGTTGCTCAAAGAATCTGAGTTGTTACAGCTATCCTAAAGGATCAAATCAAGGAAGAATAATAAGTCTTTCATCAAGACGACTTAAAGGAGAAATTCATATTGTCCAAGCGAAGGAGTTTAAGGGATCAAATCACCATCCATCTCTCACACGTGCTGCAACTAGGGTTTCTGAAGAGGATGAGGGTTGCAGGAAGCCGAAATTTGAAGGGTAGCTGAGAAGGAGGGAGAAGCAAGCAGTTTGACCATCATTGACTAAAGGAAGAAGAGGTCAAACTAAGAAGCCTTGTGACTTGATCTTGGGGAGGTTAAATAGATCAAGGGTCTTGGTCTTGGTATTCATCCATTGAAGTCTCTATAAGAAGAAGAATTTGTTTGGGTTTTCCTCTCAAGTTGGAGAGGTTTTGGCCCTGGTTGATTGCCTATATTTTGCGTCTCTTGTCTCTTTATTGTTTATGCTTTGGTAGTTGTTTGATGAAGAAGAACACTATAATAATCTAACTAAAGAGAAGATCCTAATCTAAAGAAGTAAAAAGAATTTACAAGCAGTTATCATCAAAAAGAAATCTCCTAATCCTACTGACCTAGATTTCTCAACATGGTATCAAAGTTAAGGTAACAAATCAAGGAAAGGACATCTCATCAAGGGACACACAAGCACTCAAGGATCAAATCTCGAAGGACATCAAAGCAAAGTCAATTCAAAACCCTAGATTGAAGAAGAAGTCTATGCCAGAAGAAGCCTTGGGATGCTCAAAATACCACAAAGACCCTTCTCAAGTTGAAGAGACCTACAAATCAAAGTATCTTGAAGACTATTCATCCAAGAGAAGCAAGATCAAGGACGTTGTCTTCAAAAAGTTCTAAGGCAATTTCCCTTTCATTGAAGCAAGGTCCTTACCGTTGAAGAAGATCATCCAAGAAGCATCAAGACATCATGAAGAAGTCATTATTGATCATCATCAACAAAGACTTCACCATCAAAGGATCTAAAGTGATCTCCCTCTTTGTGGAGTCAAGGATCATTCTATTGAAGATAGTGTAACTAGGGTCGGTATTTACAAATGTAATTTTGATCTTTGTACTTGTCAAGAAAAAGAAATATTATTTTTGCAAATTATAAGAATGAGTTTCTTGCTCATTCCACAGGTCTAGGAAAGTCAAAGAGTCAAAGTCATGTGTAAAAATCTCTTCTTGAGCATATATGTAAAATGTATACAAATCTAGAACAACCCTCCAAGACAAGCACGAAGAACTTTGCCTACAAAACAATGAAGAAAACAATTAAGTCAGCCTCAAAATGTATATTGAAGAGCAGTCATGTCAGCTCAGTTAAAGCGACATACCTATTCATGAATACAAGTCGGCTTACCTACAGGACAGACCACTATATATACCCAATAGGGTCTGCACAAAAGTGTGAGAAGATAACTCAGATTTCTCTGAGATTCTTCGTGGGTACAGCTACAGGATCTCAAACTATTAAAAGATAATTACAGTGAGTAAGACCTTGCAATCTCAGAAGGCATCAAGCTCTTCGGATGGATGACATAAAGAAGATCTCAATGACTCCATGGTAACCTAGTCTCGGTATAATCATGAAGCATATATCTCACAGTCACACGCTCTAACACGACATACAATCTCGACATTATTTCTGAGTCAACACATAACCTTGATCACTAATATAATCTCTCTCTCGGCATAATTACAGACTTGACTTAATTATGGATCACAGCGTATTCGTTATGATGTGGTTACTCTATTGTGATACTATGTCTCAGCGTAATAAACAGTCACAACATACCTATAACAACGAAGATATCAATACATGAAGGAGAACATAGTTAGAGACTCGGTCATAATCTTAACAAAGACCTTGATAGAGAAGAAGTAATGGCCTTAGTGTTGCAGCTGTAATGACAATCATAGTAATGTAGTAAAGATGGCTTCAGTGTTGCAATAGAAATGATGATCTCACAGCAAGAAGAGGATTGGGGTCTTGGTCTTGGAGTGGCCTGGCAGGTCAAGGGTTGTGGTCTTGGTATTCGTCAATTGGAATATCTATAAGAAGAATTTTGTGTGTGTTCTTGTCTCTTTGTTTTTGATAGCTATTTGATGAACCTATTTGATAGTTATTTGTTCAACTCGGCTTATTTTGATGGGAAAAACACTATATATAGTGTTGCTTGACCTCCATTTGAGAACATAATTTTGGACAAGCAAGAAGAAGAGAAGGTGTGAGAAACCTAAGAGAAGGAACCTCACATCAAGCGAGGAGAAGAAAGTCAAGGAGCCGAAGTATATTGATTTGTTTTTGGCCTGTTTTGGTTGATTCCTCCCACACATGCGAAGAAGAAAGTTATGTCGACTACTCAAGGAAGTTGAGTTGTTACAACTGTCCTGAAGGATCAAATCAAGGAAGAATAATAAATCTTTCATCAAGCTGAATTAAAGGAGAAAGTCGTATTGTCCAAGCAAAGGAGTTTAAGGGATCAAATCACCATCCATATCTCACACATGCTGCAACTAGGGTTTCTGAAGAGGTCAAGGGTTGCAGGAAGCTGAAATTTGAGGGATAGTCGAGAAGGAGGGAGAAGCAAGCAGTTTGACCATCATTAACTCAAGGAAGAAGAGGTCAAACTAAGAAGCCTTGACTTGGTCTTCGAGAGGTTAAATAGGTCAAGGTTCTTGATCTTGTTATTTGTCAATTGAAGTCTCTATACGAAGAATAATTCGTTTGGGTTTTCCTCTCAAGTTGGAGAGGTTTTGGCACTGGTTGATCACCTCTATTCTATGTCTCTTTATTGTTTATTCTTTAGTAGTTGTTTGATGAAGAAGAACACTATAATAATCTAACTAAAGAGAAGATCCTAATCTAAAGTAAAAAGCATTCACAAGTAGTTATCATCCTAGAGAAATCTCCTAATCCTAATGCCCTAGATTTCTCAACACCCCCTAACTTGCAAGTGTGAACAAAGAATTCGAAGATGACATGATTGTTCAAATTAGTGTCCAAGTGATGAGGTCAAGTGCCAATATATAGTGGTTTAGGGTGCTCGAATTGGTGTGTCTTTATGGCTGGGCTGACCTGTCCTTATACTGGGTCGACTTGACTGTTGGAAGAAACTTAAATTCAAAATTTAAATTTTGAATTTCTTCATTTTAATTCCTTTTTAGGGCCGCCTTGAGTAGTTCTAAATACTGACCACATGTACCTAAAAATCAACACTCCCTCTTAGCTAGGGAGGTATTCACGTTGATTTCTTCAGATGTCCACATTGTCAAAAAAAATCTCCTTCCTAAGAAAAGATTGAATGAGCCTGCTATATTAATGTATCTATCCACTCCATGTTTTAATATAGAACCATGTGGAAAGCATCGTGCATCAATATCATGCCCAACAAGTCATCACTTGGAGCAAGGTCACCAACTCAACAAGTCGTCACTTGGAGCAAGGTCAATACCTTTGACCAGAAATTGTGAAACCCCTAGGCTAATTCCCATTCATGCATGCCAATTAAATGGTAATACACCTGCTCAATGCTAAAGGGACTCACTCTACCCACTAGCCAAGAAACTCTTCGCAACATGATCATAACCTTCTAATTGGGGGTGCAATTCGAGCCTTGATGCTCTCTGGGCCATTCTTTCTAGCCACATTACATGGCCCCTGGTGAATGCCCAACCCTAAAAATATTCTAACCTAGGGAGAATGTTTGCCCCTCAATGCTGAAACATCAACAGTCCCTCTAACTGACGGAAGCATTCTCAACTACTCTAGGCTTCTCTTTGAAGTATACAAAAATCTTCACCCTAGGACAAGGCTTTGTGAGAATTTCAACATCCTGTTGGTTTATAGAAATGTATTGGAGCCTTCCTACTTCCTTTTGTATCATGTCTTAGTACTTGATCTCAATGTGCTTTGACCTATCATCATGGTCGTCTCCAACACCTGATCAAACAATCATGGGAGTAGCTTCCAAAGCCACAGTGCTTCACAACTCGCCAAGCTAGTTGCAATATACTCGACCTCTCTAGTGTTAAGTGCGACAAATGTTTGCTTATTGCTCATCCAAAATATCATAGTTGAACCCAAACTAAAGAAACATCCTGATGTGCTCTTCCTGTCTTTTGCGCTCTATTCCCAATATGAATTTGTAAATTCTTGCAACAATAATTCATCGTTTGAGACATATCTCAATCCATAACAAATTGTACCATGCAAATATCTCAACACATGCTTGAGCCATGTGCCTTGGATCAATCATAAATTGATCGTCTTCCTTCACTAGATCCATTGCCACAACTACTTTTCAGCCACCCTGACTGGGTGCTCCCTTTAAAACAGATTTTGTTGTGCTTGTTGTTGCACGAAGTGTCTAGGCACCGCAACAACACCCAGAGTAAGGGTTGTCACCAAAGTGTCTAGGCACCACGACAACACTCAGAGTAAGGGTTGTCACCAAAGTGTCTAGGCACCACGACAACACTCAGAGTAAGGGTTGTCACTCTAATCCTTACTCTGTTTAGACTCTCTCCTAGACAAATCAAGGGAGGTAGTCCCGGGGGTGTGTAAGGATTAGAGTGACGGCCCTTACTTTGAGCATTGTCGCGATGCCTAGACACTTTGTGCGACAACAGTTTTTGGCGCCGCTGCCGGGGACAGTTTTTCTATCCTTGGTCCTCACGACATTTTTCTAATCATCTAATATTTTCCTCCATTCATTAGTCTGTCAAACGACACAACATTTTTTGGCGTCATTGCTGCGGACATTTTATTCTCGGCGTTTCAACGACATTTCCTCATCATTCTTCTCATTTCTCATCTCTCATTCGAGCCGGCAAAGCCAGCACTTCTTGGCATGCCACCAAAGACCAATTTATTGGACTTTGGTTTTACGACATTTCATCTCATTTTTCTGGCGTCATTTTGTCTCTTCATTTCTCACCATCCTGACTCTCGTCATCTCTCTCATCTAATCCTTTCATCTTCACTTTCCACACCTGGACATTCTGGTTGGGTTCCTGTTTGGGTGGCGACTCCACTTATTTATTCATTTAATCCCAGACACGGAGCCCACCCTGAATATCCATCTGCCTCCATCCACTAACTTTTCGATTTCACCTTTGGAAACTTTGTGAAAGGTTCATGCTTAAGTGGCGACTCCACTTCTCCCATTTCTTACAAGAATTTCTGCTAGAAGCTCGCTTCTTGTAGATGTTTTGATTGTCTTGAGCACAGATCTCTCTCTCTGGTATCCATTTGGCCCATCTTTTTCTCGTTAGGCAGGGCATCATGGATTTTGACTTGTTTGCTCCTTGTGATTTTACTAACATTCAGGGAGCTCCATATGGTTATCATTATTTTTTGGTGAAGCCATCGATGAATTTCCTCCTTTTCAAGGTAACAATGCGTTTATTGCCAAAATTCACCTTCGGAATGTCAGCCTCCGTATAAGCAAGTGTCGCCCATATTCTAACAATAAAGATGTGAAGATGAAGATTTTCTTTCTCACCTTATCTGGAGATGCTTTAGATTGGTTTATTAAGTTCCCTGATAACACTTTTGATTCTCTACAATCAATAATTGATGCCTTTGAAGATAGATATGGAGATAAAGAAAAGGTCAAAGCGAAAGTTGAAGTAAAGGAAACTATAGAAGTTGAAAATAATTTCAAGGAGTTAATTCAAATGGTTAAAGACATATAGTTAAATCAGCCTCAAGTAATCAAGAATGTAGAAGTTAATCATGCTCAACTTATTAAAGATATGGAACTTAATCAAGCAAGACTAACCACTGATCATGCCAGGGAAATTAATTTTATACAAAGCAAGTTATTAGCCCTAGAGGAAAAGATGACGATCATGGAATTCAATAATTCAAATCAAGTAACTACCATGAAAGCAAGTTATCAAGAAGAAATAAGTTCGATTCAGAACAGAATATCAACTATGGATGAATAAATGACCATCATGAGATTCGATTATAATAATCACTTAGCTACCATGCAAGCAAATCATAAGAAAGAGATAAACTATATGCAAAACTGCTTCATGGGCATGAAAGCAAAGAATGATAAGATTATAAAGGACATGGAAGTTGATCAAATATCTCTTCAGAATAGGTTGTTGACCATGGAGGAAGACCATGCCAAGGAAGCCGGTGCCATGAAGGTTGAACATAATAATCACTTAGCTACCATGCAAGCAAATCATAAGAAAGAGATAAACTATATGCAAAACTGTTTCATGGGCATGAAAGCAAAGAATGATAAAATTATAAAGGACATGGAAGTTGATCAAATATCTCTTCAGAATAGGTTGTTGACCATGGAGGAAAACCATGCCAAGGAAGTCAGTGCCATGAAGGTTGAACACTCTAACCAGATGGATGCCATAACAATGGAAAAGATACAAGTACAGAAATTTTAGCATGAGTCAGAGGATGAAAGAAACAAGGAAATGCCAACAAATCATAAGCCTCCTTGTCTACTGCAGCAAGCTCCATCTTATTATGAGGTCATTTGTTCCATTGAAAAGTGGCTAATTGAAGGTGATCCGGATAAAATGGAAATTGGTAAGAATTAGGTTGATGCTTACATGGTTGATCCACTAGTCATAACAGGTCAAGTTCATAAAGAAGCGCAGGTCACAAAAGTCTTGAACATTCCAAATTTTCCATATGAGCATTTTTTGAATCAACAAGGAAGTTGTGCGTCGACCACATCATCATCAACATCACAGCCTGCCATAAAGAAAAAGTGCAAGAGAAAGATAATGAGAAAGCAGTTTGATCCATTTGATGGCCGCGAGTAGCGTGACTTTCGGATCGAAAGAAGTCCTACCGTGTGCAAGATTGGACATGGCACATCTGAGAAACAGCCACCAGATTTGCCTAAAAGTAGGCAAATGCTCAGTATGCATTTGATGCCATGGGGCATCTTTGTATTGTATTTCTAACCTTATACCCTGTTATTTCAATATTTCATTTTGTAGTTAGATTTGTGTTTTTCATGTTATTAGGATAGTTAATAAATGAAGACCTTATACCTTTCTTGTGCGTAATGTTATATGATGAGTTTTGGATGGACGTTACTTATGTTATATTGTGTGTTGCGTGGATGCAGATTCTGGATTCTCACATTCTTCCGATGTAGCAACATGTCCCTAAGTAGAGCCAGATGTTGACCACTACGTGTTAACGACCCATAGCAGTACACTCCCTTTTTTCGCAAAAGGGATAGCACTTGATCGATGTGTCTATGCCGTCTAGCTATCATCATCAACTTGACTTCCAAGGTGTTATGTAAACCCTTTCTGCATGTGTATAATGTAAATAATCTCAACAGATCTGTGTCATGTATGTAACGACCTAGGTAAATCTACTTTTCTAGTGATGATCTCCATTCTGAGAGGTTTTTTATCTCACCGATCCATTCTCGGATGGTCAGCAAAGTTTTCCTCCAGTCTTACCCCAAAGCTAGAATGGATTTTGTTGCTAGGATCTTAGGCGAATCCTAGTTTTCTAGATCGAGTCTATGTATAAGTAATTTGGGAATAATCCTAACTATTTGGTTAGGTTATTTTATTACAAATTGCTTGGTTTGTTGGATTATATTTGTATCGCAAAAATGGGTAGTCTGTGACGGTCAATTACAAATGGGTTTTCCCCCTTATGATATAAAAAATATGAAAATCATGATATAAAGTGTCTTGAGAGTTGAAAAAATAATTTATCCCCTCGTAGGTTAATTAATTAAATTTTATGGTTAAAAATTAATTAAAATCCAAAGCCAGAAATTTAATTAATTATAGGTCCTAGGTAAATTTAAATTCTCCAAAGGCAAAATTCGTTAGTCCTTAAAAATTAAATTTTAAAACGTCCCGAGGCTAAGATAAATTAATTATTTTGTCAAATTTTAAACCTTTGATCTCTGGGGGTTAAGTCAAAGTCAATTTTTTTGGAAAATTAACTCAAAAATTTTATCTTTGACTTAATTAAAATGCATTTAATTAAAAATTTCGAATTTCCCCAAATATTTAAATATTTCAACAGATGAAATTAAAAGAAATTTTAATCTTCATCAATGGTCAAGATTGTTTTGACGAGGATCACTCAAACTAGCCGTTGGAGGATTTACCTTTAAATAGGAAGTCATTTGTCAATCGATCCATCCGACCTTTGAGTCGTGTGCTTAGCAAGAAGCTCTTGTGTAATCTTTTTCTGGATAATAAAAAAATACTTTGGGGTTAAGTTCTGTTGGTGTTACTCTTCATGGGAATACTATAAGATGTGTTGTTTTCATGCATAATTTTTTCTAAAGCCATTGATGATAACTTCTAAAGAGTGATTTGAGTACAGGTATCTTGCTCAATCGATGGGGTTTGAATAATAATCTAAATTTTGAACATAATAGCATGTATTTCTATTTGTCTGAGTTTTATTATTATTTTCTCACTCTATTTTTAATGGTTGGATCGAGTTTTGCAGGGAAATCTTGATGTTAGATTCCCGGGCGTTAGGGGAAGTTTTCAGTTGGACTAGCCAACTCCCGATCTGTGTTCTCGTAAGAGCCGATCTGTGTTCTCGGAAGAGCCCAGCTAAATTAGCTTTGGGCTTATCATAAGATTTTATTGGTGATACACGAAGGGTTTTGAGTTAGCACCTCCTTTAAAATTTTAAAATTTAATTCTTTGTGTGGCATAATGGTAGATTTGGTTGATTAGAGCCTGCAGTTTGTAAATTTTGTAATTATTTTTCTAACGTGGGTTTTTTTGGGTTTTAAGTTTTTATCAATGTATATATCATTTGGGTGTTTTCTTATTGTCGTCCAGCTACAGATCCAAGGAAGAAATTTGTGTAGAGTCCAGATCTAGGCCTTGGAGGGTAAGATCTGGATTTCTGGGGTTTATCAAAATAATTTTCCAGGGACATTATTCAAAAATTTTGCAGTATAAGGGTTTAAAAAGTTTTAAATCTGGAAATTTTTATAAGGTTTTCAAGGAAAAATTGAGCATAAGCATATCATTTTAAAATAAGATTTTCTAGGAAATTTTCTTGGGTTTTTGGCTACCATTTTTCTCCTGTTTGCTGCCTGGGGTTTTTTTATCTTTTGCTACAGATAATTTCAAAATTTTTAGGAAAGCTTCTATTCCCCCATTTGCTACCATACCCCTGCTGCAAAATTGGTTGCCTCATCCTCCTGATCTGTTGCTCCTCCACGTGCCCTCGTCTTCTGCATTGCGGCTCCCTCTCTTTCTAACCCATGGCTCCTTCTTCCCTTCCACGTTCTCCTTATCCACCTGCAAAACCTACGGATCCTCCTATCGCTGACTTCAAACCCTATGTGTTCCTTTGCGTATCCCCAGCTCCTATCTCCTCTCCTCTGTGTATCATCCAACTCGTTCTTCCATTCCAACTTCGTCGAGCCCCTTCTTCAAACGCTTCTCGCCCATCTCCCTTCCGTTGTTCGTTGTCTCCTCCACTTGCCTATTTCCTCCCACTGCGTTGCTGCAAACCACAACCCCCAACTCCATCGTCGAGCCTCTCCACACCTGCACGCACAACACTAGAACAATTTGATTTTCGTTTTTGTTTCATTTTATGTGTTAGGTTAGCCATAACTCGATTTCGTTTTTTTTATTTTCATTTGTATTATGCAGTTAGGGTTTAGTTTCTATTTTGATTTTGTTTTTATTTGATTTTTTTTACTTTGGTTAACATCTAGATTCGTTTTTTATTTTAAATTTGATTTTTATTATTTGTGTTTGTTTAGTTTAGGATTTGGGCTAGATTTATTTTATTTTGTCTTTTAGATTCGTTTTGATTTTAAAATTCAATTTTTATTTTTTATTTTTTGTCTCGTTTTGATTTCACATTTTTTTTAATTTATTTTTACTCATGAATTTTTTTTATTTCCTTTCCTTTTATTTTAATTTTTCTTTATTTTGCTTTAAAAATTCAAAAAATAAAATAAAAATAAAAAAAATCTAAAAGTTTTAAATTTTAGTGACTTTAGAATGGCTAAGGAATTAAATCAAAAGTGGAATCTGAGCTTTTACATTTAAGAAATTTTTATTTTTATGTGGCCTACGGCCCATAAAAATTTAAATTTAAATAAAAGGTTTTTTTATTTGATTTTTAGTCATTGATTTATTCATTTACCACATTAAATTAATTGCCTAAGAAATAAGTAAGTTGTTAATCTAAAATTCCTTGGTGTCCTTTCGTGGTAGTGATTTCTCTACTGTCAGATGTGATTAATGTTTTAAAATCATTGACTATTGGAGAATGATAAATTATTCTAGATCTGGGTTATTAATGAAAATCATTTTAAATCTGGAATCATTGCTTAGCATTTAAATTTCATAATTCCTCACAAGATTTAATTGCTAGAAATTCTTGCATGATAAAGTTTTGAGCATTCATACTTTATCATTCATAAATTGGTTTAGATAACTTGTTTTTATTTAGTCTATGGTTAATTGAATATAAAAGCACTGGTCTATAATCATTTCTATCTTGTGGTTGTGTCTTGGTCATATTAGTGTTTGATCTATTCATCTCAGTTAACCAGGACTCATTTACATTCATCAAGTTGTCCATCTTTAAGTCTCCTAGAGCTTTTGTTTCATAGGTTATCCTCATTCATTCACCCCAGGGACTACCCCCTTGACTTGTCTAGGAGAGAGTCTAAACGGAGTGAGTAAGGATTAGAGTGACAACCCTTACTCTGAGCGTTGTTGCGATGCCTAGACACTTTGTGCGACAACAGTGCCAATTCTCACTGCTCCCTCTGCCACTATTTCTTCCTAGTCACTGAAGCATATATGTTGTTTTGCAAGGTCCACTCATAGAAGGATCTCAATAGTATACTTCTCTTGACGAAGGAAGTGATACATCGAATCCAGATTCTTTCACTGACACTGAAGCAAGGCTTCCTTTGGTAATCCTAACTATTTCCCTTCTCATGGAAGCAAATCCTTCTGCCATTGTTTCTCCCTCTGTCACATAAGTCCTTTAGCTCTCGTCAGAAGCAAGTCATATAATAACAAGATCACAGGCTCACTTTTAACAACCAAGACTCATCAGGTATACATCAGTGTGAGTCTACCAATCTTGAAGTGCCTAGTTATGATTGTACAAAGCCTTCTTTGGTCTAGAAACATGAGACTTCTTCTCATGTACCTCAAAGCCATGAGGTATCTCTATGTACACTTCTTCTTCTTCAATTACTCCATTAAGGAAAGTCATCTTCACATCCATTTGATGCAATTTCCAACCTATAATAGAAGCAATAGAAATATTAATTTTAATATAAGTGTACTGGGTGAATGGAGCAAATGTTTCTTCATAGCCCTCTCCCTCTTTCTAGGAGAACCCTCTTGCCATGAATCTCGCTTCTTACTTCTCCATGTTCCTATCTACTATATCCTTGATCTTGTAGATCCACATGGAAGTTATCACTGACTTCCCCTCAGGTCTTGGCTCAATCTCTTTCTCATGGCCTCATTAAAGCTTGCTAGCCTGAAGCTCTTTATGGCGTGGTTTTAGATTGCAATACAACTTCTCCTTCTTTAACACAAATCACTCTAGCCGGGTTTATGCTCAATCCTCAGAGAATCCTCTTGTCACAAACTTTGCTTCGTTCTTCTTGATGCTTCCATCTATTGCCAAAGCCTTGGCAGCCTTCATGATGTCCCTGCAAACCTCATATGGAAGAAATTATTATAACCAAGCAAAAGACACAAATACAAGAGGCTAACCAATAATAAAGCAATAATAATTAAGGAAGTATATGAATTACTTATCTTTTCATCTGAGGATTGTAGGGAATTCTCAACTCCCTCTTCATCTTTGCCTTCTTGTAGAAATCATTGAAATCCATCTACAATCTCGTCAAGCTAGAAATGGTCATCCTCATCCTTATCGTCAACTACTAATGCATGCCACTTTCGTTTCCTTCCTTGCATAAGCTAGGGTTTCTTCATTCATCAAAATCATTAATGTTCAACACTATAGGTCTAGCTCTAGGGTTTTATACACAAACTGTTAGGTCCCTATACTACTAGTGTAGACCCCTATTGTTATTAGTGCAACCCCCTTATTGTATTGTTGTGCCCATGTAGTCCCCATATTGTTATTATTGTACCCCATAGAAACCCAGTATTGTTATTGTTGTGCCCTTATAATATTATTGTTATGTCGGCTCTGATTATATTGTGACCCCTTAGACTCCTATATATAGAAAGGAGGTCTTTTCATTTGTATCATCCAAGAATTGTTCATTTGTGTAATGTAAAGGAGGCTGCCTCCACGAAGAGGCTACTTTTGAAGTTGTTGATCTACCACTTTCTTCTATTTTGTAAGTTGGTTGCATAACAATTCGTATCAGAACTTTGGATTCTAAAGTTTCACTGCTTCAAATAGGTCATCGTGGCATTTTCACTATAACTTTTTTTCTAAGAAGCTTTAGAAAATGAAATTAAAACCCATTAGAGACGAAATTGCAATGAACATCGTGACCGAATTTCAGATCTTGTCTAGCTATATTTTCGGAGAAATGAACTAAGGAAGCTAGGGTTTTTGCAGGCTCCCAAATTCGATCTCAAACAAGTCACCTTGGGAAAATCGTCATAACTTTCTCTTTGAGCATCGGATTCAAATTTCGTAAGAAATGACAGAAAGAGGACGGATTGTAGTTTGTTGGGTATCATTTTCAGAGCCGAAAGTCGAAATAGTGACATGTGGCACATCGTACAAGTTCGCTCTACTGAACTAGTCTATAATTAGGTCATCGCAAGAGATTGGGCATAACTCTTTCTTGGAGAATCCAATCGCGATCAGACTTGTGGGGTTGGAAAGAGAACGCAGAGAGCTATTATAGGCCGAAATTTCAGAACTTAGAGATCCGAAATTACAGAGTTATAGTCGTTTCAAGATCAAGCTCATACAAAGCGGAAAAACAAAGGTGTGTAGTTTTTCTTTAATTTGCATAAGTTTTGTTTGTGAAAGTAGTTTGAAGTCATTCAAAGGGCATTGTGAAACAAAATTATCATTCATTGATGACACACAGAAAGAAAATGGAAAAACCTAGTAAGCAACCTGAAATCTCTATTGTGACACATGAAGAAGAGGAAGAAATGCAAGATGATATATCAAAATTATGAGACCAAGTGCAACAAATTTTGCTCTCACAAAAAGTAACTGAAGCTAAGATGCATGGTTTAAAGAATGGAAAGGAAGCTCAGATGGATGGCATGGAAGCTAAGATGGATGGTATAAAAGCAAAACTTAAAGGAAACATGGAAGATTTGAAGATATATTTGACAAAGTTGCTACAAGAAATGCTTACTAATGGCGAAAGAGTAGTAAAGGAAACTAATGATGAGAACAAAAGAAATGTTAGTCATGATTTCATAGAATCAAACGTCAGATTGAAAACCCACCATGTTCCAAAGATCGATATGAGGAAGTTTGATGGCAAGGATCCTGTAACATGGATACTACAAATGGAGCAATATTTCGATCTCCATAATGTGCAAAACACACAAAAGGTACACATTGCAACTTTATAATTGGAACCCAATCAGTTTGTATGGTATCAATGGCTTTGCTCTTGTAAACAATATCTCACTTGGGCAATTTTTACGGAAGAAATGTTAGCACATTATGAAGATACAAAAAGCAGCACCTTTTTTAGCCAATTGATAAATCTCAAACAAAAGGGTTCAATGGTGGAGCACATTGAGGACTTCCAAAAATTGAATAAAAGGGTAAAAGATATTCCAGAGGAGCAGAGGATTGATGTGTTCATAGGAACTTTAAAGGATAACATCCAACATGAGGTCCGCCTTTGGGAACATGATTCATTGGAGAAGGCATTCAAGTTGGCAAGAAAAATTGAAAGCAAAATTATGGCAACAAGGAAACCTACCATTCACAACTATAAAGATGGAAGTGTTGTCACCCCTAGCCTTCCGCAACCTACAAGGTTGACACCACAACAATTGGAAGAAAAAAGAACAAAAGGGCTTTGTTACAGTTGTGATAGGAAATACACTAAAGGTCATAAGTGTGCTGAGAAAAAATTATTTTACATAGATTGTGAAGAGGAGGAAGAAAAGGAACAAGAAACATTAAAAAAAAAGGATACACACCAGGAACAAACCCTAGAGAAAGAAGAAATGAATCCGACCATATCTTGTAATGTATTGGCCGAAATTACCACTCCTCAAACTATCAAGATAGAAGGACATACAAGAAGAAAAATGTATAATGTTGATTGATTTGGGCAGTACCCATAATTTTATTCATTGTAAGATAGCCAAGGAATTGCATTGCTTCCTATATCCAACACCAGAGTGTCAAGTGATGGTTGCAAATGGAGTAACCATAATTTCTCTGGAAAATGCCATAATATCAAGCTATCCATGGTAAAATATGTGTTGAATAGTCCAATGTTTTTCATTCCAATGGGTGGTGCTGATGTTGTATTAGGAGTGCAATGGTTACAATCTTTGGGTACGATAACTTTTAATTTTCAAGAACTTTTCTTGAATTTTTTTTAGAAGGAAAAGAAGTTGAATTAAGGGGTATCGCAGGGAAACTAGGAAAAATAATCGGCTCTAACGACATGACAAAGCTTCTAAAAAAAGAACAACGAGGCATAAATGCACAATTATGTTCGCTAGAGGTTCCCACATCGAAATCATCTATTTCTCCAGATTTCCAAAAAAGTCTTGGACAATCATTCCAAGGTATTTAAGACTCCCAAAGGCCTCCCACCTATTCGTGATCATGATCATGCTATTCATTTGATTCTAGGAAGTGTTCCTCTAAACATCAGGCCTTACGTATGGTTGCAGAAATGCTAGAAGCTAGTATAATTCAACCTAGTCGAAGTTCTTTCTCTGCTCTAGTAGTATTGGTGCACAAGAAGGATGGATCATGGCGCATGTGTCTAGATTATAGGGTGCTCAACAAGCTCACTACTAAAGATAAATTTCCAATTCCTATCATTGATGAATTATTGGATGAATTGCATGGAGCAATTTACTTCACCAAGTTGGACCTTCGTTCAGGATATCATCGAATCAGAATGAAAACTGAAGACATTCCAAAAATAGCATTTAGAACTCATTAGGGTCATTAGAATTTTTGGTCATGCCTTTTGGCCTTACCAATGCACCTTCTACATTTCAAGGTTTGATGAATTCCATTTTCCAACCCTTGCCTAGAATATTTGTGTTAGTATTTTTTGATGATATACTAATCTATAGCAAGTCTTGGAAGGATCATGTTCAACAAGTTGACAAAGTGCTCAAACTAGTGGAGGAGAAACAATTATATGCAAAATCCACCAAATGTTTCTTTGGAGTACAAGCGGTGGAATATTTGGGTGTTATTGTATCTCATGAAGGTGTTAAGGTAGACCCTAGCAAAATTAAAGCCATTAAGGAATGGAAAATTCCCACATCCATAAAGCATCTGCGAGGATTTCTCGGGTTAACAGGGTATTATCGCAAATTTGTTAATAATTATGGGAGAATAGCAGCACCTCTAACAACATTACTGAAGAAAGATGCATTTTCTTGGACTCCAAAAGCAACAAAGGCCTTTGATTTCCAATGTTTTCCATTCTAATGGGTGGTGCTGATGTTCTACTAGGAGTGCAATGGTTACAATCTTTGGGTACGATAACTTTAATTTTCAAGAACTTTTCTTGAATTTTTTTCAGAAGGAAAGGAAGTTGAATTAAGGGGTATTGCAGGGAAACCGGGAAAAATAATCAGCTCTAACGGCATGACAAAGCTTCTAAAGAAAGAACAACGAGGCATAAAAGCACAATTATGTTCGCTAGATGTTCCCACATCAAAATCATCTATTTCTCCAGATCTCCAAAAAGTCTTGGACAATCATTCCAAGGTATTTGAGACTCCCAAAGGCCTCCCACCTATTCGTGATCATGATCATGCTATTCATTTGATTCTAGGAACTGTTCCTCTAAACATCAGGCCTTATGTATGGTTGCAGAAATGCTAGAAGATGGTATAATTCAACCCAGTCGAAGTTCTTTCTCTGCTCTAGTAGTATTGGTGCACATGAAGGATGGATCATGGTGCATGTGTCCGGATTATAGTGAGCTCAACAAGCTCACTACTAAAGATAAATTTCCCAATCCTATCATTGATGAATTATTGGATGAATTGCATGGAGCAATTTACTTCACCAAGTTGGACCTTCGTTCAAGATATCATCAAATCAAAATGAAAACTGAAGACATTCCAAAAATACCATTTAGAACTCGTTAGGGTCAATAGAATTTTTGGTCATGCCTTTTAGCCTTACCAATGCACCTTCTACATTTCAAGGTTTGATGAATTCCATTTTCAAACTCTTCCCTAGAAAATTTGTGTTAGTATTTTTTGATGATATACTAATCTATAGCAAGTCTTGGAAGGATCATGTTCAACATGTTGACAGAGTGCTCAAACTAGTGGAGGAGAAACAATTATATGCAAAAACCACCAAATGTTTCTTTGGAGTACAAGAGGTGATATATTTGGGTGTTATTGTATCTCATGAAGGTGTTAAGGTAGACCCTAGCAAAATTAAATCCATGAAGGAATGAAAAATTCCCACATCCATAAAGCATCTGTGAGGATTTCTCGGGTTAATAGGTTATTATCGCAAATTTGTTAATAATTATGGGAGAATAGCAGCACCTCTAACAACATTACTGAAGAAAGATGCATTTTCTTGGACTCCAAAAGCAACGAAGGCCTTTGAACATCTTAAAGAGGCAATGTGCCAAGCACCGGTCTTAGTTATGCCAGACTTCACAAAAACCTTTATCGTGGAATGTGACGCCTCAGGGAATGGAATTGGTGTTGTTTTAATACAAGAAAAAAGACCCATTGCTTTCGAAAGTCGTCCAATCAAAGGAATGTATTTACACAAAGCTATTTATGAGAAGGAAATGTTGGCAATACTACATGCACTTAACAAATGGTGACCTTACCTAATGGGAAGACATTTCAAGGTAAAAATGGATCATGATAGTCTTAAATACTTTTTAGAACAAAGATTATCTTCAAAAGAGCAGAAAAAATGGGTCACAAAGATGTTGGGTTATGACTTTGAAATCATCTACAAAAAAGGGAAGAAAAATTTTGTTGCAGATGCACTCTCAAGAAAGGATGAAGATGTGGAAGCATTGCTTTGTGTCATTTCTATTATCCAACAAGATTGCATAAACAAAGAAAGGGATGAATGGAAGAATGACAAAGAAGTGTGGGCACTCATTCAAAATTTGCAGCAAGATCGTAGTACATCTGATACATATAGCTAGAAAAATGATTCATTATGGAACAAAGATCGCTTATACCTCTGTAAGAATTCCCAACTCAAACAAAAGATTCTTCTGGAATTGCACACCTTTCCCTTAGGAGGGCATTCAGGATTTTTAAAAACTTGCCACAGGGTTAAGAAGGAATCTTTTTCGAAAGGCCTCAAATCTGATATTCAAAATTTTGTGGCGGAATGTTTGGTTTTCCAGCAAAATAAAGTTGAGACAATTAAGACCCCAGGTCTTTTACAACCTTTATCCGTTCCAAGTCAACATTGGGAGGAGGTTTCAATGGATTTTATCACAGGTTTACCCAAGTCCGAAGGAAAGAGTGTCATCATGGAGGTAGTTGATAGAATTACCAAGTATGCACATTTTTGTGCACTATCTCATCCATTTAAAGGTAGTACAATTGCTACTGCATTTATGTAAACAATTCAAAACCTACATGGAAACCCAAAGATTATTGTAAGCGACATAAATCCTATTTTCATTGGAAATTTTTGGACATAATTATTTTCTTGTCTGGGTACTCAGTCAGCTCATAGCTCATCTTATCATCCTCAATCTGATAGGAAAACTGAGATAGTAAACAAATGTTTGGGAGGATATCTTTGTTGCTTTGTATCTGATAAACAGACACAATGGGTCAAATGCTTGCCTCTCGCTGAATGGTGGTATAACTCTCCGTTCCATACTACAGCAAAAATGACCCAATTTATGGAAATTTATGGATATCATCCATCATCCATCACATCATATTTAAGAGAAAATTCTAAGGTTCAAGCATTGGAATATCACATCGAGCATCAACAAAAAGTTTTCCAACTCTTAAAGGATAACCTCACTTTGGCACAGAATAGAATGAAACAACAGGCAAATCAACATCGCAACGAAAGAAGTTTTGATGTAGGTGACTAGGTATTTCTACAACTACAACCATAGAAACAAATGTCCCTCAATCAAGCTAAGAAGGATAATAAATTATCACCAAAGTATTATGGTTCGTACAAGGTGTTGCAAAAGATTGGTACTATGGCATACAAATTGGAACTTCCTGCACCTTCCCGAATGCACCCAGTTTTCCATGTTTCATGCTTAAAGAAGGTAACAGGTCACAATGACAAGCTCCCAATTCAAACAACATTGCCAAAACTTGACAAGGAAGGAAAAACCATATTGGAACCTGAAGCAGTCACAGAAACAAGAACCTAACAGATACGAAATCAATCAATTTCAGAGTATCTCATCAAGTGAAAGAACTTACCCACTGAATATTTCACATGGGAGGATGAGAATTTTATACAGAAGCATCCAAAACTACTCAAGCATTGAGTACAACATTTTTTTAAAGAGAGGGGCATGTTGGGTCCCTATACTACTAGTGTAGACCCTTATTATTATTAGTGCAACCCCTTATTGTATTATTGTGCCCATGTAGTCCCCATATTGTTATTATTGTGCCCCATAGAAGCCCATTATTTTTATTGTTGTGCCCTTACAATATTATTGTCATGTTGGCTTTGACTATATTGTGACCCCTTAGACTCCTATATACAGAAGGAGGTCTTGTCATTTGTATTATCCAAGAATTGTTCATTTGTGTAATGTAAAAGAGGTTACCCCCTCGAAGAGGCTACTTTTTAAGTCGTTGATCTATCTCTTTCTTCTATTTTGTAAGTTGGTTGCATAACACAAACCCTAGGACTTTCACATTCAAGTCATAACATTCTAAACTTATAGGGTTTCCAAACCCTAATATTTTCAAATTTCATCAACACTCTTTGCAAGTCCAACAAACTTGTCATGTGCAAATTATGTCTATTTTCGATGATGTCACTATTGTCAACTTTTGCCAATACATGCACATATTTATGGTCAACAACACTTTGTCAACTTGTCCAAGAATCATTGTCTTGCCACTTCATATAGCTATTGTTTATCCTTTTGATCAAATCAGCTAACTGATACCTTTTGATCAAATCAGCCAACTGATCCTTTTGAATGCATTGACAATCAGCCCTAACTTCAACACAACTTCTTAACTAGCTACCTCGAGATAAGCTTGAATTCTGCCTCTTTATTTAAGCACAAGTCATCAATAGAAGGGGCTCAACCTATATATCGAAATTTGGTCTACTTCACTTGTTGAAAAAGTGCCAATAACTGTTGAGACAACTGAGAAGAGTGGCATTGATTGCTTCAGATTCTGCCTAGTGTTCACTGCTGATGAATCCCATTTTCTTTTGTCAAAGTTATACCTCCAATTGCAATAGTCCTATGCTTCTGATTGCACAAACTTCAATCAGTCAAAGCTACTGCTTCTTAAACTTGGATTATATAATTCTCTTAACTGGATAAATCTTGGTCAACTTTCACAACACCATGGATTCAATTAAATCATTATTAGAACTCTATTTACAAGCCCAAACCAAGGTATCTCTTGATCTTCCAATGAACCTTATTCTCTTGATCTGGACTCAGAAGACTCGGGGATTATCATTATAAAAAAGTCCTTCAGGATCAGCGAGATTGTCCTTAAGAGAAAATCACAGAAATGACTTCAATTCTACCTTTCAAATATGCCCAATATATTCGTCCACGAAACACCTTCTGCCCTGCCACAGTAGGACTTCTGGGGAGCTAATTCCTTGTCTTCATAACAATCTGGAATAACTAGGTCAATGCCCACTGGTTCTGTATTAACCATGATATCAAATAAAACTTTAAGTGATGTTCCTTTATAAAACATTTTTTCTAACATGAGTGAACAAATTCAATGTGGCTGCCAACATCTTCACACATCAAGTCCAAAAACTCTAGTCAGCAAGCTTTCTTTCACGAATTCCTCTTTTAGAGAAGTCTCAAACTTTGCCTTAGCTACTTCAAGTCTCCTTAATGGCTACTCTTTCACCTGGGCTCTGATACCATGTTGATGTTTTAAGGAGAAATCTGACCTTCTAATCTGATAATTACTTCTAATGATTTCTTAATCAAGTTGCTTATGTCACATGTATCATAAAGCAATTATACATAGAAAATCTCAACAATAATAAAATAATGCCAATAGGATCATAAAGAGATAGCTAAAACCCAAAAGAGAGACAAATTTTTCATTTGGGAAACCCAACCTCAAGAGAAAACCCAACAATCTTTCCTAGGAGAATATTTTTCAATTCAACAAAAGTTACAATCTGATTTTCCAGTCAAACTAGGTCTAACTGACCACATAAATCCACATAGGTCAAACCTGGTCAAACATTGAGATTTTCAACCTTTTACCTCAACTAGACAACTTTGGTTAAATAGGCCAAAATTTAGCCTCTTGCAACTGCCTCAAGAATTTCATCAACTGCAATCAAATCGCTAGAAACAGATTCGGTCAAATGTGGTCAAATTGTGCCCAGAAAACTTAGTCAACGCAAGTCAAAATAGACTCTGTCAAATTGCCTCAGAAGCTCAGTAAAATTATACCCACTACTTGTTCAACACATATTAGAATTTATTCGATCAATGCTAGTCAAACAGATCAAAAGATGAGCTTGGTCAACCTTAGAAGACTCTCCTTAACTTGCACGTGTGAACAGAAAATCATAAGATGATATGATTGTCCGAATTAGTCTCCAAGTGATGAGGTCAAGTGCCAATATATAGTGGTTTAGCCGCTAGCGTGCCCAAATTGGTGTGTTTTTATGGTTGGGCTGACCTATCCTTATGTTGAGCCGACCTATCCTTATGCTGGATAGACCTAACTTTTGGAGGCAAATTAATTTCAGAATTTAAATTTTGAATTTCTTACTTTTAATTCCTTTTGAGGGCCGACTTGAGTAGCTAGGAATACTGACCACAGATACCCAAAAATCAACACACAGTGTGATTCAAATGCTCAATAGAATATAGGCCTTAGGATATCACTAAGTTTAACACTGTGATGATTGTAGTTATACATTTTGTGAGCTTTTGAGATTACGTCGAAAGTGATTACACCATGTTTGTTGCTGCTTCATGAGATTTGGATATATGGTGTATGATCAACCCCTAGATGGTCCATGATGAATTTGCACATGAGAGATTGTCCATGTTGTATTTGCACATTGAAGATCACTGGCTTAGTGGTTTCTTGAGCTCAATTGGGTGTTTGCATGGTATTCTTCCCTAAAGTGGTGATCTCCTGACAATGTTGATGACTTTTTACATGATGACCACATGGAGATGATTGCTTAAAGAACACCCTACTTATGGGGAGAGCTTCTTGCACCTTGAAAGAGGGCATTGGACCCTAGTCAACACAAGGTAGCTTGAATGCTTACATGATGAACTAGAGTTGGCTCAAGGATCCTTGAGATGCAACAACATCATGCAAGAGGAGTGGATCCAATAGAGTACATGGCTTAAGAGGATTGTCAAAGTCTTCAGAGGCTTGTAGGAGTCTTGGGCACACCTTGTGGGACAACCTTGCATTTGGAGTTTGACATGTGCACCCTTAGAGTGTGCTGTGTGACGTGTTATTATAGGTTGCTTGTAAGGGCATAGGCCCAATTATGTATTGTTGGGCCTTCTTACCTATCATGTATATAGAGGAAGGATAGAGTCCTTCCACAACCCAATTCATTATTGTTGACTATTATGTAGAGATGTCATCAAGAGCAATGCTCTTCTCCTCTCTCTCTTGGAGTTTACAATATATTCGAATTCTCTCTCTCTCTCTCTAAGTAGCTAGGGTTTTTTAAGCTTATTGGAGCAAATATGAGCATTGGGGTTTTATCCCTTAAACATTTAGAGATTAAGGTTTTGAGATTAAACCCTAGGAGGACTTATTCAATTGACGAAGAAAAGAAGTAGTCTTTCCTTATGTTGAAAATTGGGCAGCTATGGAACGAATTTCTCATAGACCCCAAATGAAGCCCATCTTACCCTGAAGGAAATTTCAAATAAGATAAAAGAATATAATTTTAAAATGGTCTTGGCTCTCCTCTTCGAGGTATCAAATCAACATGAGCAAGCAATTTCTAAGGATCATGAAAAAATATATTATTATAAGTAAAATTTGAAATTATGGTTTTTCCCTCCAAATGTGTAAAGTCGGCTTGGTTTTTTCAAGTCACCCATACGATTATGAAAAAGCATATAAGAAATGGATCATTCCATCTCCAAAGTGTGTGGAATTAGGCTTGCAAATTACTTTTGAGGTCCAATATATATATATATATATTCAGCCATGGATCACTACGTTCAATTGAGATTCGCACTTCTTTATGGCATTCAGTGTCTGAGGTTCGCTTTCTTGTGGAAACGCATATGTTCTCTCTATATATCTCAGTGGCCTCATTTATGTTAAATCAGTGCGGCCCAAATTATACATTAATGTCTGGTTTGTTTCTTGTGATTCAAAGTATACATTGCAGTGTGGCTCGTTTTACACATACACAGTAAATTTGCATCATGCTACTTAGTGACCATGAATGGTTTCACATGGCCACATACACAGTGATATCGATGGCATGCAGTCATGGCATTGTATACTTCTTGCATCTCGTTACAGTTTGGCACGGAATACTTTTGTGGTTTGATCTTACAGTCCTGTAGTTGCACACCTTTCTTAATGGCTCAAATGATCATTCTCTGTAGCAAGGATCAGTGTATGTGGCAAGATCATTCTATGTGGCAAGTTCGTGTTTCTATGGTAAGCTCACTCTTTGTGATCTCGCACTCTACTCTATAATCTACAGTGGTTGTGTCAACAGGCGCTCTACAACCCGATATGGGAGAGATGTTGTCACGTAACGTTACATTTAAAAATAGTAAAATAATAATTTTAATTGAAAAAATCAAAATAGTAATAAAAAAGAAATTAATGTCAGCGATAATTAAAATACTTCAATTTTCACTTTAATTTTATATAACTTTATATAGAGATATAAAATAACCGAAAGTAGAAAAAATAATTTACCTTTTAGTATGAGGAAGAACTGTAATTTCTTCACTACTTAATATGGATATGAGCAAAAAAAATAATTTACCTTTTACTGAGGAAGAAATGTACTTTCTTCACTACTTAATGTGAACATGACAGGAAATAGTATGCATTATTGATATTACATGATGTATAATTCATTCTACATTCAATTTACTTGTGATATTTAAAACAGAGATATATTAATAACAAAAAAATATTTTACTCTTAACCATAGTTTTAAAAAACAGTCTTGCTAACCGGTTACCGGTCTAACCGGCCAGTTAGCAAGCTCACCGATCGAAACCGGCCAAAACCCGGTTCAATCACCCATTTCGCCAAATTTTGCCCTAAATCGGTGCTAACTGGCCGGTTCCATCCTAAATCGACCGGTTAGAGGCACGCCCACCATATTGTCCAAAAAGTGTAATGCGGACTGTGTTTTAGGGGTTTTGGGGGGAAACTAAGGGTGTTTTCCCTCCAAAAACACCCTCTCCAAGCCGTTAAGAGGCCCCTCTCACTCTCATTTGTCTCACACAACTGATTTGGAGTGTTTGTGAGCTTGGAGAGTGTGGAGTTTTTGCTGAAGTAGTCATCTTGGAGTTGGAGTTGGAGCTATTTTGGAGATAGTGTGTAGCTATCAATGGAGTTGCCATCTTCAAGAGGAGGCTAAGGAAGCTAGTTTGCATTTCCAGGTAAGGATTTGCACTTGAAAATTCCTCATTTGATTGTTGTCCATGAATTTTTTTTTTTTTATGTGTTATAAACTTCTCACTTCTATGATCTATCATCTATGCTATGAACTCTCTAGCTCTATGCTATCAAATTTTGTAGCTTGCATGTGCATTTGTTTTCCTACATTTATCTTTGGTTTTCCATGTTGCTTAGCTGCAATTTTTTTTTTAAATGGCAGATTTCTTTGCAAATTGTTATTATTTCAAGCAAACATGGCTCCAAAAGGAAAGGATAGTGCATGGGCTCATTGTGATGTAATTGATGGAAAAATGATATGCAAATTATGCCATAAATCTATTGGAGGTGCGGGTATTCTTAGGTTGAAACAACACTTGGTTGGGATAACAGGCCAAGTAAAGCCATGTGATGCACCAAATGCACTATTAGGTCCTATTAGGGCAAAATACATTTCCAAGCTTGAAAAATTTTATGAGGATAAGGCTAGGGAGAAGGCCATCCAAGATGACATTGCAAGGAAGAGGGAATTATTAGATGCCATGAAAGAGAGTGGTTATGATGATTATGAGATTCAAGACCCCTCTTCTATCCCTTCCACCAATGACCCCTTTCACTGTGTTCATCCTTCTTTTGGCCAACCATCAAAAGGAACAAAGAGAACAAACATCCAAAGTTATTTCTCATCTTCTGCCAACATTGCCTCTTCTAATCCCACTTCCTCCCAGCCAAGTTCTCAACCCACTTTGGATCAACATTGGCAAACACAATGCAAAGAAACTTCTCATCAATAGATTGCTAGATGGTGGTATGATTCAGATATCCCATTTAATGTTGCTCCCTCACCTTATTACCAAGCTATGTGGGACTCTGTTATAGCTGCAGGAAAGGGCTTCAAAGGCCCTAGTATGCATGACTTGAGGGGAGCTCTTTTGCAAAAAGAGATATCTTCCATTGATGAGTATTTGGTTGAGATTAAAGATTCATGGCTCAAAACAGGTTGTTCCATCATGTCAGATGGATGGACTGATGGAAAGAACCGCACTATCATTAATTTCCTTGTTTCTTGCCCTCAAGGAACCATGTTTTTGAAATCAGTTGATGCATCTGATAAGGTAAAGGATGCAGCCCTTCTATTTGAGCTTTTGGATAACATTATTCAAGAAATTAGGGAGCAGCATGTTGTGCAAGTCATCACTGATAATGCCTCAAACTATGTTCTTGCTGGAAAGATGCTTGAGACCAAATATAAAACCATATTTTGGACTCCATGTGCTGCACATTGCATAAACCTCATGCTTGAGGATATAGGCAAAGTGGAGTGGGTAAAAAACATTGTAGAGCATGCCAAGTGCATTACAAAATAAATTTACAACCACTCATGGGTATTGAGCCTAATGAGGAAACACACTAGGGGCAAAGAGCTTGTTAGGCCTGCAATTACGAGATTTGCAACTCACTTCCTCACATTGCAATGTCTCAATGGTCAACATAAAAACTTGCAGAAAATGTTTTCCTCTGAAGAATGGTCTGAATCTCCGTGGGCTCGTAGACCAGATGGAAAAGACACCAAAAAGAAAGTGTTAGACACTTATTTTTGGAAAAGATCTGTAGAGCTTGTGAAAATTACCGAGCCCCTTGTTAAGGTGCTAAGGTTGGTGGATGGGGAAAGATTGACCATGGGCTACATTTATGAGGCTATGGATCAGGGAAAGGAGCAGATACGGGCAGCTTACAAGGACAGTAGCTAAATATGGTCGTATATGGGAAATCATTGATAACAGATGGAACAATCAACTCCATCGTCTTATACATGCAGTTGGGTATTTTCTGAACCCAAAGTATCACTATAAAAATCGGCTAGGAGATCTGCATGATGGGGAGATCGGCGCTGGATTGATTGATTGCTTGGAGCGCATGGTCCCTAGCCATGCAGACCAGTTGGAAATACATAGACAACTTACTGTTTTCAATATGGCAGGTGGTACTTTTGGCAAAAACTTGGCAAAGATGGCAAGAGATGTGGACCAACCAGGTAAGCAATTCCAATTTCCAATTTGTTTTTCTTTTCAAGTTAAAATTGTTTACGTTCTTTACGATTCAAATTATAAACTAAGTTACTAATTAATGTCTTTTTCTTTGCAGCACATTGGTGGGAGTCATTTGGTGGTCAGTGTCCTCAATTGCAAAGGTTTTCAATTAGAGTCCTCAGTCAAACTTGTAGTGCTTCAGGTTGTGAGTGCAATTGGTCTGTTTTTGAGCGCTTACACACAAAGAAGAGAAACCGTTTGGAACAAAAACGGTTAAATGATCTTGTTTTCGTGCAATACAACCTTTGACTAAGGAGGAACCAAATGATGAGCAAAACACCTCATCTAGATCCCATTGTGTTGGACGATATTGATCCACCATCAAAATGGGCGGAGGAGACTGAAGATCCTGTGTTTGAGGCTGATTTTGATATCAACATGGCTTTAGTGGAGGATGAAGCAGATTATGTGGCGGCATCAGAACCAAGATCAATAGCGGCATCAAGGAAAGGCAAAGAACCAATGGAAGGCAATAGTCGCGCAGGTCGACAAACTTGTGCTTCCATAAGGTCCACTTCTATTGTCATTGGTGGCATTGATACTGAGGTTGCAAGTTAGGCTGAGGCATCCTCAAACTCTGAACCAGATGATGTCTATGTAGCTCCTGATGATGATCCTGTGTCTAGTAGTGGTGATGAACTTGATGATTGATCATGCGTAGTATGTACACTGTAGACTTGTAGTAGGCCAATGGCCTCATAACTTGCAGCATTGTTTTTGGACTTTATAGGCCATTTAGAGCCTCATTTCTTATGTATTTTGTTATTTTGTCGATGATATGTATTGCACTCTGTGCCATTTTGATATATTCACCTTTACATGGTATATAAATGAGCAAACTTTGCATATTTTGTCTCTATTGGCTTGAAATCATGGTTTTACATCTTAAAAATAGTTTTGTTTCATTAAAAATTAATTATTTAATGTATTTTTTTAAAACCAGTTCATTTAGACCAAACCAGTGCCAGTTAAACTGGTTCCGATCGGTAAACCGGTTCATTAGGTGGACCAATCCGATCATCGGTTCCGGTTTTAAAAACATTGCTCTTAACCATAAGTAAAATATTTCAATGTCCATATTAAATAACATAATTTTATATCTACTTTATATAGAGAAAAATAAAGTAATTTAAATTAAAATATATATATATATATATATATCTTTATTTATTTATTTATTTTCACTTTCCATTGTTGCGAAATCTAGGACATCATGAATTAGGTGATTTCTCTTTATTTATAATTGCTTGTGAGTGACTTTTACTTCATTAGATTAGGATCTTCTAGTTTCTTAAGTTATTAGTGTTCTTCATCATCAAACTATTACCAATGCATGAACATAAATAGACAAGAGACACCGAATGTAGGCTATTAGCGAGGGCCAAAACCTCTCACTCTTTGAGAGGAAAACCCGCACAAATTCTTCTTATAGAGATTCCAATTGATGAATACCAAGACCAAGACCCCTGAACTATTAGCCACTCCAAGACCAAGACAATAATTCTTTGTCTTCTGCTCTTTTCTTCTTCTTGACTTCTCTTCCTCTTTGACCTTCTTAACAATGAGATCATCTCCTCAACAAACCGTAGATACAATAGAGATAGCACCGAAACATGTCAATGTAATATCACCAAATCATCATGATATAGCACCGAATCTATGGTTTCCATTATCGAACTGTCTTCTTCATAACACCGAGACTCTCTCATAGAAGCACGAACTTCTTCACTGTAATGACATCCGAACTTGACTGTAACTATCCATCCTAATTCAGAGAAATCCAAACTTCTGCCTCTGTGTTTTGCCACCCTAACTTCAGAGATCCGAACTTGATGACTGTGATCAGCCCTTAAACAAATCTTTGTTGTCCCTTCATCACTTTTCTGAGTTCCATCTGAACTTGTGTCTCCTTTCTGTGATCTGAACTTCAAAGGAATATGAGCTTATCTCTATACTTTTGCACCCTCGACTGAGCTCCTTCACCGAACTTTCTTTTACACTCTTATCCAAACTTAGCACTGTAATTGTCATCCGAAAATCTTAGAGATATCTGAACTTCTGAACTGTGTTAATGCGAAGACCCTGCCCACCTATATATAGTGGTTTGTCCCATATAATAAGCCGACCTATAAATCTGAATAGGTGTGTCTCCATATAAGGTGAGCCGACATGAGTTTCTACCTCATCTTGAGGCCGACTTGAAGATAAGAAACGTGTGCTTGTCTTGGAGGGCTATTAGACAATCCTATAGACTTAAATACATTTGTAACATGCCCAAGAAGGGTTCTTCATACATGACATTGACTCTTTGACTTTAATGACAAATCCTAAAGGCTCTCAATGGGAGCCACCTAAAAATAAAATCTATTGCTCATGAAACCCATGAACCCAGCATTACAATAATAATTTTATTTTCTTCTTTTTATCATTTACAAAAATCACAATTACATATAATTATGAAGACCAAACCCAGTTATACTTTTCAACACTCCCTCTTAACGAGGGAGGTATTCATAATGGTACTTGGTCATTCTCAATCTAAAGAATTTCTCATAAGAAATTCTTATGAAAAATTCTCATAATTGGTAACCCATCTGTATAGCATCATATCAACCAACATTGTCACATAGCAAGGCCTTGAATAACAACTTTATCTCTCCACTAGATTAGAGTACAATGCTGGCAAGACCAATGATTTATAGACACCCTAATCATTGTCTCTCTCGGAACATACCCCACCCAGGTTCTCAAGGTGTGTTCCATCAGGACTATTCATATCTTGGATTCCCTAGTCCTTAAAAAGTATTGGTCCTCCACAACTCTTATCTTGGATGCCCTATCTCATCCTTAAAGAGTATCGGATGCCAAATCATTACCCAATCCTCTCATTTTGTCTTCCCAAGTGAAGACAAAAATGATGTGTTTATCTCTCCCTCCCAATTAGGGAGGACATATCTTTTCCAATAAAGGAATGTACCTAAGCAACCTCTTGGCCTAAGAATTTCCAAGTTTCTTCCAAGTAAGAAACTTATTTCCAGGTTCCCTCTTAATTAGGGACCTACAACAGCTCCTCAGTTGCTTGAAGAACTCCTTCCTTCGATATCATGAATTCCTTCGTCACGGAGTCTTCATCTTTTGGAACTTCTTCATAGGACACAGAGCATCCATCACTTTCATTCATGAGTCAGTCATGTCATCATTCCTTTCATCAGAAAGTGATTCATCAATCTACATCGAGCCTTGCTTCATGTTACGCTACCTTCTTCATACCATTTTCTTCAGAAGGATCTTACATCCTTCTACATGGTCCTCTGGGAAGACATCCACAGTTCTTCCTTTGGCAGTCCTGCATAAGCTCATCCAGAGATTTGTTCACAAATAAGAAATGATCACTTAAATCAAAATTACCATTGTGATGATCTTTCATCATGACATCTTCCAATTTGCATCAACATCTTGCATACATGTTGACATATCTCCCAAAGATATCCATTGTCATGGGTCTCCATCTTTTTCAAACTTCCATCAGAGTCTCCATATCTTTCTGGGAGATCTCCTAGTCAAATCTTCTTGGTAACAGATGTTGAATGTTGTTGAATGCCTTCTTCCATGGTTGCATAGTCTATGATCTCTTCCTTTCATTCTTCACATATTTTATTCTTAGGAACTTTCAATCGGAGTTCCTCTAATTACTATCAACAACCTCATTTTCATATGAGGACATACTATGTTGAATATCTAGTGTGACCCATGTCTTCCAACATCCTTTCATAGGAGGAGATTCCTTTCCTTGGATCATGCTTCTCAAGGTAGAGCAGTGAACCATGTTACCTACAACCATACAACATGACTTTAAAATATTGAATACAAGCATACATACCTTATTTACCTTTAGGTCATCTAGGCTTCTTTCCGCAGCTTCATTGATTGAAAAGACCTTCAACCCCTTGATCTACTTCATCTCTTATGTCATCATACCATCAACCCTGTTATCACTCCAGGAAACTCTCCTAGGTTGTAGATAGGAGATGCCTGGTAACATATATATATAGCTTTTAAATTAAATATAGTAATTAAAATATATTAAATAAAAATAAAATTAAATTAATACAATTATAAAATTAAAGAAAACAAAATATATATATATATATATATATATATATATAGATTGATATATAACTTTTATATTAATAAAATAAAATAAACATATATATATATATATATAGCTTTTAAATTAATTATACTGATTAAATATATTACAATATTAAACTAATCTCACATAAAAAATATATAAAATAAAATAAATATAAATAAACAAATATTTATAAAATTAAACATTATTGACATTAAGAAAAGAAAATCAATAACAATAATAATTATTTACTAAATATATAATAAATAAATAAAATAAAATAAAATTAATACAATTATAAAAATAAAAATAAAATTAATACAAATATAAAAATTAAATAAATAAAAATTGGAAAAATATATATATAAATTAATTAATAATTATAAATATAAATAAAAATAGGATTAAATATTAAAAGGTCGGCTTATCAACTCAACAGCCCTCCTTCACCATATTTATCACTCGCCTTTCTCTTCTCTGTATATCAGTCCTGATGATGAGTCTTGGTCTAGGCTCGAAACGTCGACAAATAAAAATGATGAACACTGTGGAATATCCGAATTCAATCTCTCAGAAACCACTCCACAGAAATCTACGAACCAATAACATATAAATCTTCAATATTGTTCTCTGAACTACTGGAATGGATTAAGGTTTGGATCAAGTTAGATCACTGTTTCCACTCTATTTTCACTCCAGACATGTATGAAGACCCTCAGCTTGACAAGGCTTTAGGCCACTAATGCTCAATAGTTTATAGATTGAATCGATAGATGGAGAATACTGAATGTACCAGTAGATGCATACATAAACATATATGACTGGCTAACTACAGAAAGTAAATGAAGCTTGCAAATCTAATTTATCAACACAGAGATAAGATGATAGTTATCTGGCATTAGACACAGAAGAAAACATGAATAACCTATTCAAGTGCAAGCTTAGAATAGAGGAGAAGATGGCAATTGAACATGTAACAGCAAAAGAAGCTTGTATTACTAGAATGAAGATGAGATGCTGAGAGGAACAGAGTATCCACAGTCTCCAAAAGTTGAACCCTTATTTCTTCTAACTTTCAGCCATTTATAGCCTTTTTACAATGCTCTCAGGCTCTCTAGCGGTCGAGATATCTTAATCTATCCCCTCTGGCTTCTAACTACTTGATGCCATAATTAGACAAGCATGAGCATAGGGGCTCTGTTTCTAACAAACACAGTAACCAAATTCTGGTCATTTCACCACGTTGTCAGGTGGCTCGCACGTGCTGTGATGTTCCACGATCATTTATATTAGTTTGGCTGCATCGTGCTGCTATTTTTCCCCTTTCGGCCATGTATTCCGTTATTTCAGTTCAACTGTCCGACTGTCACAAACACTAACAAAGCCAACAACTTTCCTCCCCGGGTGACTGATGGGAAGTGGGGTATAGGGGCATATGGGCCGTTGGATGGGATGGATCGACAGTCAAGATGGTGGTCAGGCGGCGGAGGGTGAACTACGGTGATGGTGAATGAGGGTCGTTGGATCGAGGGAAATGGACGGAGGAGATCGAACACAAGAGGCCTAAAGTCGTGGCAGGAGCGAAATAAGTTCGAGTTGTCAGATCTCAGATGAGCAGATCGGACGGCTATCGAGCGGAGGAGATGCTCGAAAGATAACGCCCGGGAGCGGTTTTACCCAAGCGGGAAAAGGTTTACATCGAGCGATCATCAGGTGATAAGCGGTAAAGGTCGGAGCCCGCCCGATTCCATTCATCGGGCGCCACGTAGCAGCGGAGGAGAGAGAGGAAACCACCTTTATTAGGCGGGTATCCCTCTCACTTGTTGCTCACACGATATGTGCGACAGCCACTAGATCAGGCGGGAATGATCTAACGGTGAAGATTGATCGAGCAAGCAACATCAGTCGGGTGAAGTGCAAATCGTCCGATCAGTGGGAAGATCGACAGCAGGGGGACACAGAGGTATGGGATGTCCTCAAGAAATGTGCAAAGGGCGCATATGGGCGGAAAGGTAAGGTTTTCAGGGCAAAAATGGGTTAATTCATGTAGGGCCAAGCCAAAAGTGGGTTTCGTTATGATGTGAGGGTCAAGTTAGGACATGAATGTACGTGAATGGGAGTGGAAAAGTGATGAAAGTGTGGTGATGGATAGCAAAATAGACCATTTCCTTCCTTTAGCCTACAAAATAGTAGCGTTGCACCTCAGGGCTAACAATCCCAACACTTACTTCCTCTCTAGATAAGTGAACCTTCCGATGATTCCATTAGAGAATCTTGAGGATCTTGCATATCCCTATCCAACAGATGTTATCCTTTTGATGTATGATGAGCCTTGTCTTGGATAACTTCTTCCTTTCCTTAAGTTTCCAATGAAGTTCCCATGAGCTATATCCTTCATAGTTGACTGCGATAGATTTTGTTCCAAACATCCTTCATGTTTCCTATAGTGATGTCATGAGCTCTTACTTCTAATGTCTTTCTTCTTTCAGCTTCCTACACATCTTCAATGAAATGGACTTCTTCTCTATCTTGCTTGTTATTGCCCTTCTTAAGCTTAGAACAATCTTTCCTGTAATGCTCATAGCATTGAATCTTAGCTATGTTCTTCTTTCCTTTTGACAAATGTCTGAATTATTTTTTCCCTCAACTTGTCTTCTCCTATCTTGCATAGAGACCACACATTGTTGAATGGGATAACCTTCTTATCCTCATAGACATTTGTTACCTTGTTCATCAGTTAGCGTATTTAGAACAATGAGGATTATCTCTCCCAGATCTTGCAACTGAGATCTTATGAAGATATCCCTTTATCTTTTGATACCTTTAATTTGTGTAGATCAGAGCTAAGTGATATGACCTTTCTTATCGCATCTTCGGAGAATAATTCTACCAGCTTATCATATATCTCTTTTGATGTATCCAATCCTGCTACGAGGGAATCCTTGATGGATTCCATAAGAATCTATTGCACCCTTGGATCCTTTTCCAAATAGTACTTTACCTTCGAATGGTTTGGAGACTTTTCTAATGACTTCATTTTCTTCGAGGACTATCTCTATCCTCCTTTTCCATGTATGGAAGTTCGATGACCCAACCAACTTATAGAACTCCTTGCAAAACGAAGTCATTTTACTAGATTAGATTATAGAATAAGAGATACTTACTTGAAAAGTGAAGATGAAATCTTCAACTTGATCCCTTTAATGATGGTTGATGAAGATGTATTGATGCTTCCTGGGATGATCTTCTTTTTAAGGATAAGGAGGTCCTTGCTTCAACGAGGGGGAGACTGCCTCCTTTTGGATGATCTTCTTCCAAATGAAAACCTTGCTTCAATAAAGAGAAGATGCCCTTTTTATGACAACACTTTTCGATCTAGCCTTTTATGGATGAACAACCTTCAAGATACTTCAACTTCAAATTGATTGAGATTGGATCCCACGAATGCTTCCTAGGGTTTCGATTTTCTTCAGGATGATGTGATCTTTGTTCTTAAAGTGCTTCTCTTGGATGTCTATACTTTGGGCTACCTTTCATTGTAGATCTCCTCAACTTGATGAGGGTCTTTTTGGTATTTTGATGATGACTAGAGGATCCAACACTTTCACTGGTGTAGACTTTTGGTTGCCCTGATTTGATTGATGACCCGAAGACTTCTTTTGAAATAAACTTTCTTCTTTGATTTAGGGATTGATTCTTCAATGTAGATCTTTGAAATTTTGATTTGATATCCTTCGAATTGCTTTGATGCCATTCTTGAAACTCAATCCTTGAGTGTCTCTTTGATTAGATGCCCTTCCTTAACTGTCACCTTAGCTCTGATCCCATGTTGAGAAATCTAGGGCATCATGAATTAGGTGATTTCTCTTGATTAGTAATTGCTTGTGAGTGACTTTTACTTCATTAGATTAGGATCTTCTAGTTGCTTAAGTTATTAGTGTTCTTCATCATCAAACTGTTACCAATGCATGAACATAAATAGACAAGAGAGACAGAATGTAGGTTATCAGCCAAGGCCAAAACCTCTCACTCTTTGAGAGGAAAACCCACATGAATTCTTCTTGTAGAGATTCCAATTGATGAATACCAAGACCAAGACCCTTGACCTATTAGCCACTCCAAGACCAAGACACTAGTTCTTTGTCTTCTGCTCTTTTCTTCTTCTTGACTCCTCTTCCTCTTCGACCTTCTTAACACTGAGATCATCTCCTCAACGAATTGTAGATACACTAGAGATAGCACCGAAACATGTCAATGTAATGTCACCAAATCACTGTGATATAGCACCGAATTTGTGGTTTCCGACACCGAACTGTCTTCTTCATAACATCAAGACTCTCTCATAGAAGTCCAAACTTCTTGACTGTAATGACATCCGAACTTGACAGTAACTTTCCATCCGAATTCAGAGAAATCTGAACTTCTGTCTCTATGTTTTTCCACCCTAATTTCAAAGATCCGAACTTGATGACTGTAATCAACCCTTAAACAAATTTTCGTTGTCCCTTCATCACTTTTCTATGTTCCATCCGAACTTGTGTCTCCTTTCTATGATCCAAACTTGTCTCCTTTCTGTGATCCGAACTTCAGAGGAATCAGAGCTTATCTCTATACTTCTGTACCTAGATCGAGCTCCTTCACCGAACTTTCTTTTACACTCTTATCTAAACTTAGCACTGTAATTGTCATCCGAAAATCTCAGAGATATCTGAAAATCTGCACTGCGTTAATGCGAAGACCTTGCCCACCTATATATAGTGGTTTGTTCCATATAATAAGGCGACCTATAAATCCGAATAGGTGTGTCTCCATATAAGGTGAGTCGACATGAGTTTCTACCTCATCTTGAGGCCAACTTGAAGCAGTCTTGACAGCCATCTAATTAGGTTCCATCCTTGCGAGGCAGCAAGGGCTATGATCGAGCGGATGGTGGTGTATCAAACAACAGGTGAAAATATCTCATCATAATCTACACCTTCCTTTTGAGAGAAGCCTTGAGCAACAAAGCGAGCCTTGAACTTTTTTGCACTTTCATCTGCTCCATGCTTGATTTTGAAGAGCCACTTGGAGATGACAACCAATTTGTCCTGGGGTCTAGGGACCACATCCCAGACATCATTCTTCATAATTGACTCGTACTCTTCATTCATAGCATCCTTCCATACTTGTTGCTTCACGGCTTCTTCGAATGATGAAGGCTCATTTTGAATGATAGTGCTCATGACAATCAAGTATCCTTGATAGTTGTTCAGCTTCTTGCTTTCACGGAAAGTCCCCCTTGGTGCAATGTGTCTCTCAGCATCTTCGAGAGTCTACCTAAGCCATGAGGGTCTCCTTTTGGAGCAGGAAGGTTCATGAACAGAAGGATCAATAGGATCCATAGGTTCATCAACATCAGGCATCGTTTCGTCCTCTTTTTCACCCTGATTTCCGGTGTCAGCTTCTTTGTCCTTCCTTAGGATAGGAAGGTTGTTGATCTTCCTAAGGGCCATATCTTCGTTGAAGGTGACATCATGACTTATCTCAACTTCCTTTTGACCAGCCACATAAATTCAATATCCCTTAGAATTTTCACAATAGCCCACAAAGATTCCTTTCTTCCCGGATGCATCCAATTTTCTTCTTTTCTCTTTCAACACATGAAAATATACGGGACTTCCAAAACTTCTAAAATGAGAGACATCGGGTTTCTTACCACTGAACATTTCTTCGGGAGTCTTGGAGTGCAATGCTTGATGAGGGCATCAGTTTTGAAAATACACAGCGATATTTGCAGCTTTAGCCCATAGGAACTTCGGAAGGCTATGATCATGAAGCATCGCATGAACAGCTTCTACAATAGAATGATTCTTCCTTTCAACCACACCAATCTGCTCTGGAGTGTATGGCGTTGTAGTCTCCCTGTTAATGCCAGCTTCTCTGGTTCCTTCGACACATCATGGACATACACCTACATGCTCTACTTTGAACTCGGGCATATCTGTCACCATCTGTCTCGCATCGGGTAGGGCCTTATAATGAAGATGGCAAACCTATGGTACCATAGTTTAGATTGTAGAGATGTGCCGCAAGACATGGCTCCCAATGGACTTCCTCCAACTTGATACAAAGCGTCAACCCTGAACCCAAGAGTAAAAGCATCTTTAAAATTTCTTTTCCAAACACGTACCTTTCCATCAATGAATGCCACCTTGAATCCTTTGTCCTCCATGGCTAAAATGGACACCAAGTTCTTCTTGAGATCAGGTACATATAGTACTTCTTGCAAATGAAGTGTTACCTTGATTCAATTGAAGGGTAACATTCCCTACTCCCTTTACGGAATAGGTGGCATCGTCTCCAAGGATTATCTCCAAGTTTGTCTCCTTTTCTATCAGATTAGAGAGGGCATCCTTGTATCCGGTGAAGTGCCTTGAGGCACCACTATCAATCAACCAATTTCCCAACGTGTCCAAAGGAGAGGCAGTGGAGAGGGCCGATATAAGATAGTACTCTTTTTACTTATTGTTAACAACATTTGATTCTTCATAGCTAGAGTTCCTTATTTTTTGGAGGGTCGACCATTTCCTTGATGTCCTGCATTCCTTTTTCCTTTGCCATTGGACTTGCCATTCGTTTGATCATTGTTGTTGAAGTTGCCCCTGGAGTTGTTATGATAGTCATCATCTCGAGGTGTATCCCTTCTATTAGGACACTCCTTTGCATAGTGGCCAAACTTGTTGCAAACAAAGCATCTTCCATTCCTTCCATTTTTGAATCTCGGTCTTCCTTGACTTTGCTTCTTTGAACCTGCATTGTTGTTCCTCTTGGCATGAGCGGAGAATGCAGTGGGGTTTCTTCTATTAGAAGGCATTTCTTGCTCCACCATTCTTGTCTCTTCTTGAATGCATCTTGACATCAATTCTTTAAACCCTAGAATTCGATCATTGTTGAGTATAGTGGTTCTAAATACATGCCACTCCTATGGGAGTCCTCCAATGGTGGTGAGAGTAAGTTCCCTGTCAGGAATGACTTCTCTAGTCGAGAGTAGACCATTCTTGATCTTAGTAATCCTCAAGAAATAGGATTGAATGTCCTCATCCTTGCCCTTCTTAATATCCTTCAACTTATTCTTGAGAAATAGAATTTGATTAGCATTACTAACCTTGAACATGTTGACCAACTTGTTGTAGATCTCCTTAGAGGTCTTCAATTCGGAGATATAGGCCACCAGATGCTTGTCAATGGAATCCCTGATAATCTTATTCTCTTTGACTTCAGCCGTATTGTACTTGGTCTTCGCAGCGGCCGGTGCATTTGAAGGAGGTTCAGGGATTTTACCCTGCACATAATCCATCACTTCTTTTTCTTCCAAGGTCAAATCAAGAGACATCTTCCATCCATGATAGTCAGATTTATCATGGAGCTTGTTTTCAGCAAGGAAGTAAGATGAGGAACCCATTGAACCTTTTGTCCTTGTTTAATTGTCTTTGGTGATTGCTGTTTCACTCTTGCTTGGGCTTTGTCTTCACCTCAACTTTGATACCATTTTAATTTTAGGTAACAATGGTATGTTCTATGCTTTAGAGAAATTTTACTTCAATTTCATTATAAACCCAGTGTCAATATTCAGATTAGCAATCACATCAACATGATACTAAAATGCAAATAAAACATAAACATAAACAGTAGAAGACAAGCCAAGACAAGAGGACAAAAGATCAAAGGAAGATATTTCTAGGGAGCTTCAGAAAATTAAACTCCCAGAATTTTCAGGAGGTCGAGCTGGAGAACGTGCTAAGGCATGGTTAGAAGGAATGAACAGATGTTTTAAATTAAGAGAGTACTCTTCTTCTGCAAAAACAAAAATTGTTGTACTTCAATTAAAGGAAAGTGCCTTGGTTTGGTAGGGAAATCTGGAAAAACAACTACACCTCACAATGGATAATGTCCCTTAGTAATGGTTCGAGGAAAGATTTCGTGCTAAGTATTTACCTCCATATTTTCAAGAACAACAAGCCGAAGCCTTTCATACATTAATTCAAGGTAATAAATCAGTGGAAGAATATGAAATAAGGTTTATGGAGCTTGTGAAATACATTCACTACTTAGATTCTAATGAACGTCAAGCTAAACGCTTCATATTTGGGCTAAATCCTCGCATCCAGGCCTTGGTTAGTATGTAGAGACCATCATCAGTAACTGAGGCAGTGGAATGTGGTTTCTATGCAGAAGAACATCTAGGAATCAAAAAGAATGTCGGCCCAGCAAAACCTCCACAACCAGGATTTTCAGGAAAGACTCCCTGAAATTTCTTCAGAGGAAGTAGCTCAAGACCACCTTATGGTAATAGGTTTACCCCAAGAAATGTAGGAACAAGAGCTCCCATGGCAGTTAATACTATAGTCGTTGAATCATCAAACACAAGTCCATGGAAATCTCGTGGCACTGCTAATAGAGGAAGAAATTCGAGAGGAATCGGTATGAGAGGGCAAAGCTCTTTATCTAGAAACTCACAATTTGATTCAAGAGGACAAACCCAAGTAAATTGTTGGGGATGTGGAGGACCACATTTTCAACGTGATTGTCCAAAAGCTTCATCAAATATATTACGAAGGGCAGAAAAAGAACCAATATCGAATACTCAAGGCAATCATAGAATCCATGCAGTAGTCAACAACAATCAAGCAGCATACCAGTGCACTGTAGTGGAATCCTCAAGTATTATTAATGGTATAAAATTCAAAATCTTATTTGATACTGGTGCCACAGATAGTTTCATTTCGTCATATGCATTAAATAGATGTGGGCTAGCAGCTCGCAGGCAAAATGATTACAGTCAGGTAGAAATGGCCTCAGGAGAACTCCAATCCGTAGACTTAAGTGTGGATCAATGGAAAATCGATCTAGGAATCTGTTTGACTAAATTGAAAGTTTATGTTACAACTTTAGGAACTTATGATCTTGTCATAGGTATGGATTGGTTAGAAGCTCATCAAGTTTGGGTAGACTATTATGGGAAACGAATTCTCGATATAAATGATGAAGGAGAGGCAATCCAAATTCAAGGTATCAAGAGAAAAGTATCTTTACGCTACATATCAGTAATGAAAATGAAGCGTTGCTTAAGGAAAGGTTGTCAGGCATATGTAATTCAAGAAGTAAGTAAAGAAAAAGGACCATCCTTAGAACAATATCCGATGTTAACTGAATTTCCAGATATATTTTCAAAGGAACTACCGGGATTACCCCCTGAACGAGAGCTAGACCTCACCATAGAATTGAAACCTAGTACTCAACCAATCTCTAAAACACCTTATAAAATAACAGCTCCGGAACTTCAAGAATTACAAATTCAATTGAAGGAACTATTGGATATAGGACATATTCGACCCAGTATATCACCTTGGGGTGCTCCTGTAATTTTTGTCAAAAAGAAACATGGATCCTTAAGATTATGCATAGATTATCGAGACTTGAATCGCGCTACAATAAAGAATTGATATCCTATGCCTCGAATTGATGACCTCTTCGATCAAATGAAAGGAGCTGTTGCTTTTTCAAAAATTGATCTTCGATCAGACTATCATCAGCTAAGGATTTCCAAAAGCGATATTTCTAAGACTGTATTCCGAACATGCTTTGAGCATTATGAATTTACTGTGGTACCATTTGCATTAGCTAATGCACCAGCAGTATTCATGAATCTTATGAACAGTGTTTTCTACAAATATCTTGATCAATTTGTACAAGTCTTTTAAGATGATATACTCATCTACTCCAAGAATGAGAAAGAACATGAAGACCATTTAAAGATAATATTATCCTACCTCAGAAAACACCAGTTATATGGAAAGTTATCCAAGTGTTCGTTCTTTCAGGAAAAGATTCATTACTTAGGTCATATCATATCAAGTGAAGGGATCTCAGTAGACCCTGAGAAGGTAAAAGCAATCACGGAATGGTCAATACCGAAAAACAACCATGAAGTACGAAGCTTTATGGGTTTAGCCGGTTACTACTGAAGATTTGTGGAAGGATTCTCTAAAATTGCAAAGCCCATTACAACTCTTCAACGTAAAGGTGTTAAGTATGAATGGACTAAGGAATGTAATAGAGCATTCTCTGAACTCAAAAAACTCTTGACCAGTGCACCAATCTTAAGAGTTCCTGATATGAACAAAGATTTTATGGTATGTACTGATGCATCCAAACATGGGTTAGGTGCAGTATTAATGCAGTATAGAGGAGCAATAACGTATGTCTTAAGAAAGTTAAAACCTCATGAAGAACTCTACGCTACTCACGATTTAGAGTTAGTCGCTATAGTACTAGCTTTAAAGATTTGGAGACACTATCTAATAGGGCAAAATTTTATGCTTAAAAGCGACCATCAAAGTCTACAATATTTATTCATCCAAAGAGACTTGAATGCTAGACAAAGACGATGGAGTGAATTTCTAAGTGAATATGACTTAGGAATATCATATATTAAAGGAAAAGAAAATGTAGTAGTAGATGCTTTAAACAGAAGACCTTGAATATTCTCCCTCATACCTATCAAAGTAGACTTAAGGCAACGAGTACTAGAACATCTCATAAAAGATAGTTGTTGTTTAAAGATAAGATCTAGTCTTGATGGTAAAAAGCCAAAAGAATCTAAGTTTGAAGGATATGAACTACAAAATGATGGAATCTTATGATTTCATGGAAAGATGTATATTCCTGATAATAGGAATCTTGGAGACACCATCCTTAAGGAGGCCCACAGAGCAGTATATTGTGCACATCCTGGAGTAAAGAAAATGTATACTGATACCAAGAAACTCTTCTTCTGGTCGAGCATGAAACGTGATATCGTTCTATTTGTTGCAAAATGTTTGGAATGTAAACAAGTAAAAGTTGATCATTGTCATCCAGCAGATCTCTTACAACCACACGACATTCCTATGACCAAATGGGAGATCATTTCTATGGATTTTATCACTGGGCTACCTCTTACTTCCCAAAGACACAATGCTATTCTGTTGGTAATGGATAAATTAACAAAAAGTGTCCATTTCATTCCCGTGAGAGATACTTATGAAGCTGCTGACATAGCTCGAGTATTCATAAATGAAATTATCAAATTTCATGGAGTACCTAAGAAGATTATATCAGATAGAAATTCACGATTCACTTCAAGATTCTGGACTTGCATGCAGTTAGCCTTATGAACTCAACTAAATTTGAGTACAGCTTATCATCCTGAAACTAATAGGCAAACAGAAAAATTAAATCAAGTACTTGAAGATATGTTGAGGATGTATGTTATGGATCAGTAATCGCATTGGGAAAAGTACTTATCCTTAGTCGAATTTGTATACAACAATAGTTACCACAATTCAATCGGAATGTCTCCATTTGAAGCATTATACAGCAAACCTTGCAGAACACCATTAAGTTGGGACAGGTTAGAAGATCGGGTGATAGTAGGACCAGAATTAATCCAATAAATGGAAGAGCAAGTAAAACAAATTAGCCAACGGTTAAAAAAAGCACAGATAAACAAAGAGTTATGTTGATGCTCACAGAACTGATAGGGAGTATGAAATAGGGAATCAGATTTTCATTCGCATCAAACCGAATAAAAGCACTATTCGATTTGGAAAAGGGACAATGTTGTCACCCCGATTTATTGGACCATTTAAAGTCTTGGAAAGAGTTGGACCTGTCGCCTATCATCTTGCACTGCCACCTCACTTGCATAAAGTTCATAATGTATTTCATGTATCTGTATTAAGACATTACATAGTTGACCAATCTCATAACCTTCAATGGAAGGAACTGCGGATATTGGACGAAGGAATCATATCGGTCGAACCATTACATATATTGGAACGTAGAGTTCGACAACTCAGGAATCTTCTGGTAGACCAAATTAAGGTCCAGTGGGACAAGTATAGTCCTGGATCGGCAATTTCGGAAGATACGAAAATCATATGTCAAAATTACCCCAACTTGTGTCAATTTTGTAAAACCTTAAACCATGTTTTGTATATATTTACTTTACTATAAATCAAAAACAGTGCCATTTTGGAATGATCATATATAAACGTGAATTTTTATGACATGTTATCTATTTTATTCCACTAGTACATGGATACTAAGACGGAATATGTTATTGATCTTACTAAATTATAGTTATCAGAATAAAGCTTAAATATTTGAGTAATTTTGCTTCTGATGAGAATTAAGATATTATAATTGTGTTTCATTTATACATATCAATATGATTGATGAGATAGAAATCAAAGAATGATTACATTTTAATATGAAAGCTAATGATATGAGTAGGACATGGCCAAGTATGTTATACCATAATTAACATGTATGAATTATACATAAAATATTTGTTTTGAATATGTTGATGCACATTTTATAAATGCATGGACAAGTGTTTATGATTGCAGATAATATCGTTACCAAGATGACCACGTGATGACAAAAACTTCAGAACAATTAAGGCTAGGGTATCAACCCTGATTCTACTGGGAGGGGTGAAAGTGTTACCCACCGTTTATCCTTCGAAACCTGGAGTCATGGGAGGATTGTGAGTCACGCTCCCCTAGACGTGTGATGATGACTGTCGGATGCCTACTGGGAATCAGGTCGATATAGTTGATGTTGCCATCCTTAGAGTTTATGAATGGTTAGGTCAGTATAACTGACGCCATGGCATACTCCAGTAGAGAACGGATAGGATGGGAGCGGAAGAGATTAGGAAGGATAGGATGATTTTGTAATAGCTTGGGAACCTGGTTGGAGTAAGGCATGGCCATTAAAGTTATAAACCTAGAAGTATTCAAAACACAAATTTTATAGTGTCCTCACATTAAATAAGAATTTAACCTCGATACACAACCCTAACGACAATGTACTAATCGCTAAAATGATATATGATAAAACCCTAACTTCAGGATGAAATTTTCTGAAGGAGGGGTGTATGTAATGACCCATCTTTAATATAGAGAGCGCAAGAATATTAGCGTGCATACGATGCATGCATATGATAGCTACATATGCATGTATCGCATGCACTACACTAGTATTTATATTCTAAAATTAACTATAAACGTTGAATATCATGACACTCCTTCAAATAGAAGTTACCTTCACCCATCAACACGCATATTGCTTAATGCATCATAATTAATGAGCAAATACCAATGATATAAATTTAAAAAGTATAATGTTAAAAGGGTTATAAAGAAATAGATGTAAAAATTAAGTTAATTTTTAAATATGGTTATATAATTATATATCCCAGAATATTAATAAATTATATTAATAAATAATTAAAATGATAAAATCAAAATAAAGTACCTAGTATGAACCTAGGGCATTTATATTAAACAAACAAAAATCCTAAATATAATATAACCACACCTTTAAAGGAATATGAATCACGTTACACAGAGGGAAAAGGTGTCACTACGAATGGAAGCGGTGGGTTCGTTGGTGGAGAGAACGGTCATCACCAAGGAAGGATACATATAGAGGTCAAAGGAGTTTCGGAGGGGATCTGAACCGGGGCAAAAACAAAATAGTGGAGAAAGGAGGAAGAACGAAGAATCTGAGGACAGTGGGAAGAAGCACAGTGGGAAGGAGCCTCGCTTGTTCTCAAGTTTTTGGGCACGGGGGAACAAATTGTAGAAATTGAAAACCAATCTGGACTAAGTACCCAGGTTGTACTTGGTTTGGTTGGGAGGTTATGGTCTTTTGGTTACAGGAGCGAGCTGGGAAATACTGAAGCCTCTTCATCCGCAGGAAAACAAGTAGGTACTTTCATCAATTCTGTCAATTAGATTTGTAAAAATTTTATGTAATTTTATCACAGGTTCATGATGATTTTAAGAAATCCTTTACTGTCTTTACGATGGCTGTTAAATTCTGTATAGTCCTTACATGCCAATTTTAACAACTATGAAGAAACCTTTGCACCTACAGCAAGGTACACTACCATTAGATCGTTGGTTTCATTGGCTGTTACAATGGGGTGGAATATCCATCAAATGGATGTTAAGACCGAATTTCTAAATGGGACCATTGATGAGGAAGTGTACATCGAACAACCTGAAGGATTTGAAGTGAATAACAGGGACTCATGTTTGCAGACTCAAAAAGGCCTTATATGGCTTGAAGCAATCACTGAGGGCATGTTATGCAAGAATGGATGCATATCTTCTCAAAATTGGGTTCGTGAAGAGTACTGTTGATCCGAATCTATATATCAAGGTTGTGAATAATGAGCCCGTCATTATTCTACTTTATGTCGATGATTTATTCATCACTGATGTAGAACGAAGAATTCAAGAATGTAAGAAGATGTTGGCAGCTGAATTTGAGATGAAAGATCAAGGATTGATGCATTCCTACCTAGGTCTAGAAGTATGGCAAAGACCTAGGGAGATATCTTTGGGGCAAGGAAAGTACATCATCAAGTTATTGCAGAAATTTGGGACGATGGACTCCAAGCCGATGGTTACTCCTATGATCACCAACCTCAAGTTGTTGAGGAGCTCCAACTCTAGTCTCATAGATCCTACCTCATATCGTCAATTGGTGGGTTCCCTAATGTATCTAGTAAATACTACGCCAGATATATGTTTTGCAGTGAACATTCTTAGTCAGTTTTAGTTGGAGCCTCGTCATGATCACTGGATAGCTGCCAAACATATATTGAGTTATCTTCATAGCACTATACATCACTGCCTAAAGTATGATAGTAAGGAAGTCAAGCTAATTGGCTTCACAGACTCTGATTGGGGTGGCAATGAGCCCAATGGAAGGAGCACTACCGGAGGATGCTTTAGTTTGGCCGCTGCTATGATCTCATGGATGAGTAGGAAGCAAGATGTTGTTGCATTGAGTAGCGTCGAGGCAGAAAATTTGGCTACATGTGAAGTAGGAAAAGAGGTTGTTTGGTTGAAGAAGCTTTTGACAGATTTGTTTAAGAAGTCTCTGGGTCCTACTGTGATTAATTGTGATAATCAAAGTTGTATCAAGATGTCTAAAGATCTCATATTTCATTCAAGGACAAAACATATCAATAATAAGTTCCACTTTATTAGGAACTTGGTACAGGATGGGATCGTGAAGTTAGAGTATGTTCCGACAAATGAACAAGTAGCAAACATACTGACAAAGACTCTTCCTAATAAGAAGTTCGAATATCTAAGGAACCTGCTGGGTTTGGTAGATATTGGTGATTATATTGATGATAAGCTATGAAGCCGGATTTGTCCCCCAAACTCAAAAGAAGAGAAGCTAGAAGGGAGAATCTCAATACGGATAAATGTGGCCTAGCTCTATGTGCTCATAGTGATGAAAACCATTGGTTTGTGGACAGTGGATGCTCAAGACATATGACAGGTGACAAAAAGAAGTTTGTCTCATTGAACAACAAGGAGGGAAGTATATCCTTTGGAAGTGGATCTGCTAAAATCATTAGAAAAGGGACCGTTGCCCTTGTTAATGGAAAAGGAAAGGCTCAAAATGCTTTGTTTGTAGAAGGACTCAAACACAATCTCTTAAGTGTTAGCCAAATTTGTGACCTAGGACATAATGTTGTCTTTAGCACAAAAGACTGTAAAATAAGAAACTCATCCTCAGGAGAACTTGTGGCTAGAGTAAGAACACCAGATAACGTTTACATCTTGAGCAAAATCCACGAAGATAAATGTTACTTGAGTCAAACAGAGGAAATTTGGTTATGGCATAAGCGATTGGGGCATATAAGTTTTGATAACTTGATCAATATTAGCAAAATTAATGCAGTAAGGGACATTCCAAAGATGTTCAAACCAGATCAAGCTGCATGTGGCCCATGTCAACATGGTAAGCAAACTAGAACCACCCACAAGACTAAGGAGTTCTCAACAAGGAAAAGACTTTGTATGTAAGTTGAAAAAGGCATTATGTGGGTTCAAACAAGCTCCTAGAGCTTGGTATGCAAGATTAGATCACTATCTACAACAACAAGGCTTCAAAAAGGGGGTGGCAGGAAGTAATTTCTACATGAAGATGGACGAGGATAAGATACTAGTCACTCTTGTCTATGTTGATGATCTGATTTTTGCTAGCAATAATGATGAGATGAGCCATGAATTTGCTCAAAATATGTCAAAAGAGTTCGAAATGTCGATGATTGGTTAGTTAACTTACTTCCTTGGACTACAAGTATCTCAAACCATAGCAGGCATGTTCATATCCCAAGAAAAATATCTTAAATATATGCTTAAAAGATATGGGATGGAACACTGTGCACCTATTAGCACACCGATGACCACAAATTACAAAATTGAGCAAAGATGATGAATCCCCCTGAGTAGATGCAACTCTTTACAGGTCAATAATTGGAGCTCTACTATACTTAACTGCTACAAGACCTGACATTATGCAAGCAGTGGGAATGGTGGGAAGATTTCAATCAGCTCCTAAACAATCTCATTTGTTGGCTGTGAAAAGAATTCTCATATACTTGAAAGGAACTCCTGACTTTGGTCTTTGGTATCCCAAAAGTACAGTGCTTACAGTGACAGCCTACACCAATGTTAGTTGCGCTGGAAGTGTGGATGATCGAAAAAGTACCAGCGGAAATGCATTCTTCATAGGAGATTGTCTAGTATCTTCGCTTAGCAAAAAGCAATCATCTATATCTCTTTCCACAGCTGAAGCCAAATATATAGTTGCTGCAGATTGTTGTACACAGATACTATGGATGAAGGAAGCTTTGAAGGATGTCAACATAGAAACTAAACAACCAATCACCATCTATTGTGACAACACTAGTGCCATCAGTCTCTCAAAGAATCCAATCATGCACTCAAAGACCAAACATATACCAATCAAATATCATTTTCTCCGTGAACAAGTGGTTGAACAAAACATCAAGTTGGAATATATCAATACTAAGGAGCAGATTGCAGATATTTTCACCAAACCCCTTCCTCGAGAAGCATTTGAACATCTTCGCCAAAAGATGGGGGTTATTGCTCTAACATCACACTAAATAAATTCTTAAGATGTCGCATGACAAGGGGAGCAATTTGAAAGGGCGAGTTTTATTTTGTGCACCCTTTTGCCATTGATGTCAAATGGGGAGAGAAGAAAACTATTGCCATCCAATGACAAAGGGGGAGATTATTAATCTAGTTGTCATTGATGTCAATATATTGAAGAAATCAAGGACATGATGATGGTGACATATTGAAGAAGGCAAGGGCATGGACATGATGATGGTGACATATTGAAAAAGGCAATCAATGAAGAAACCAAACCATGAAGAAGCCCAACACTCAAAGGCATTCTGCCCTGCCTCCATTTCTGCACTAATAAATGATCAGTCACTTTAAATAATATTTTTCTCCATCTTAGAAGAATAATCTCATCATGAGACCTAGACCATCTTGAAGAGCACAATTTTATCTTTCTAATGAGCTATTATGTGTCCCGAAATTCCAAATAACGAGAGAGAACGAGATTTTACAAATTTAAGTCAAGAATCTGCCAGTGAGCCGACCTTACCTTGTCAAACTCATGTCGGCTTAGCTAGGAGACACGTCCCTTCATTTTTCATGCACAAAAAGAGTATATATATAGAAGGAACTCAACACTTTTGGAGGGTAGTCAAGTTTGGATTCAACAAGCAAGGGAAGACACAGCAAGTTCACATCTCGTGAACTATACAACTCAGATTTGTTCTAAGGAGGATGGCTCAAAATTGTGGACTATTGGCTCAGGATTGTGGATTGATATGACTACGGATTAGGGACTGGAGTAAGGTCTGTGTTTGGGTTATAGATTATTTATAAGACCTTTCCTTCTGCAGCAGTGCAGACACCTATTGCGGGCTAGTAACAGCATACAGTGTTGTTTGGAGGCTACTACAACAACATCATTACGGGCTAGTGTGATGACAGTCCTCCCCTAACTGCGGATTAACCTCTACCTTGACTGCGGATAGTGCTACTACGGACAGTGCTCTTTTGGCTTGAGTTGGACAGTGATTAGGTGTCTTCTCCACTATTCATTGACAATTGCAGGGTCATTTCTTTTGTAGAAAATTGTGGAAGGGCAATTCGTGACTCATGTTGAGTCCATGGTGGAGGAGGACTAGCAGTCTTCTTTGGGGCCCACCACTAACTTAGATTTGTTAGATGCACAGACCATCAACAAAGTTGCAGTACTTCCAGATAATAGCTCTCTGGGCTTATATAGATGGGGCTCGCAACATTGCTAGACTACCTTTGCACCACGGAGAGAGACATGTGGAGACTCCCCGACAAATTTTATGTGTTGACTAGGATGGAGGGCTGAGGTGACATGAGTTGCACGAGCTGCAACACTCACAGGATGGAGGGCTTGTTCTATGTGCTAGAGTTTGTGCATTCGATCCCTCTCTTGGGGTTGGATGGCGAGAGATTCTGATTTGGTACCCGATGGAGTGGGCTAAACTCATGGAGATGGTCATAGTCCGGAGTAAAGCTCAGTGGGAGCTCTCAGACATTGAGGGTGCTGGAGGCTCAGGTTGGCACTGGGATCCAGGCGAGGCTTCCTATCCGATATCAAACATGCGGGATGGCTATGGCATTGATGAGGTAGTCAACCCCGTGTTTGAGCGCATGCATTCCTTAGGGGAGTTCCAGTTGATGCTAGTGGCCAAGTGGTTTGTGAGAAAACTCAATTGGTTGTTATGGCATGTTGGTTGTGCATGGGGGTCTAACATGATTAGCATTCTCTGGCAGGATCTGGTTGGAGGAGGTGGCATGGGTATGCCACCAAACCGGATATTGTATGGAGACGATGTTCTCCCATTGAGGTTTAGGACTCGGGGGTCACAGAGGATCAGCACAGCAGAGATATCCCCCCAGCAGGAGTGGAGTTAGGGTGCTCAGGTCTACCAGGATGGACAAGGGGACATGACACGTGTCATGGTGGGGTCACTATCAGAGTGGTGGACACTTTGGCACATGCAGTATACCATATGTTACAGAGTGGTATGATAGTAGGCAGTGGTACACAAGACTACACAGAGTCGGGTCGTAGCATCCAATTTTATATAGAGGGATGTGGCCTGATGCATACAGAACCAATTCTAGGCCATAGCACCCAGTGGTGTGCAAGGCTATGCAGCGAGGAGCATGGAGATACATGGTGGTATATCACAACATGTCAGTTGACACTGTGGGGTAGGAGGAGTGACTCGCATCACATTGAGGATGTGCGATGAGTGACAGGTGCCGTAACACAGGTAGGAAATAGGACAATACAGGATGGTATGCTCGTAGCCGGGGTATTCCATAGTGTACAGAGACAGGTTGCAGTATAAGGTGGCATGTCGATGAGTGTGGTGATACTGGGTGGTATGCAGTGGCAGATGATGCAGTGTAGTGGGCGCTTGGAGCGTTACCTCCAAGGAGACTTATGGACAGGGGCAGTAGCTGTACCATTGGATGCATCTCACCTAGGATCGATAAGGACATGGTTGAACATTTGGTGACACAATGTTTAGCAGAGATAGGGCCTCGAGGGGGTTGTCAACAGATCCAAAGTAGAGACAGGGACGTCCATAGGATTACTCTTGAGCATTCTAGCAGACTCTTGATCATACCCTTCGGGACATACCCACCCATCCTCCTCCGGTGTTGCTTACATAGTGTTTGGTTGTTGCCCCTTGACACTCTCCATTCAGGCAACAGGGCATGGGAGGCTCACCCTAGGCAATTGGATGAGACACCGCGTGTCATGGGCTAGGAGGAGACTCTCCAGTTGAGACACTTGGTAGGTGCACGAGTTGACAGATACAAGCTTAGGGATAGCATGGTTGATTGTCGAGGTAGCATATGTTCCACCCCTAGGCTCACACTTGGGGAGGTGACCAAGAGGGAGTTGTATGGTGCTTTTCCAGCTCGACAACTTGAGACATTAGGTGAGCATGAGGTGTGAGGGATGGTAGCCCTTGTTGGCAGGATGATGCCTAGGTTTCTAACAGGACCAGGGCACATCATCAGGAGTTGGGATAGTAGATCTTGTTGTGTGATTTGGCAGGCGCGGAGCAGTTGGTTATTCGCAACATGGGTTTTTGATGGTCAGTGCCTACCTATTAGATACCTACAGGAGACAAAGACGAGGCACAGAGGAGTCCCAATAGCTAGCAGCATATCATAGCGACAGGAAGAGGTAGATTGTTGCTCAAGAGTGGGGCCAGCCATGGAGGGATAAGCATTGACACTATTGGGTCGCTTTGGCAGGTTGGGCCTAACCTCAATCATCGCATAGATTATGGTCGAGACCTATGCGAGAGGAGGCTTTGGTACGAGCATGTTAGACAATTAGTGATGACCAGGGTGTCGCGGGGTCAGCAGGACAGTTTCTTGCTGCGTTGGGCATGGGACCCTAGCGTCATAGTACTTAGCAATTCAGATACCCATAGGGGTGAGCCGGTTTCTATAGGGGAGGATCATCAAGATTCTCCATCGGGTTTTAGTGATTCGCTAAGGGCATAGGAAACTTCATCAACATGGCAGGATGGCCAGCAAGAGGATTTCAGGAGGAGCTCATGCAGGAGAGGCTGCATTCGAATAGGGATTGAGTTGTATCTTCAAGGGCCCATAATTAGAGTGCATGGGGTGGACTATTCGATAGAGCAGCTTCATGAGGATTTGGGCAGAGTTTTACATCGTTAAGATGCTCTACTTATTGGTGATAGACATAGGGGTTCTGTTAAGTTATGGTATGTTCTATGCTTATAACAGTTTACTTCTTTTTCTTATTATATTCCACCGATTAGCAATCACATGTACATAAAGTAAAGTGCAGATAGAACATTAAACGATCGACAGAAAACAAGCCAAGACAAGAGACACAAGATGTGGCGGCTAGCCAGGGACAAACCCCACAATGTGTGGGGAAACCCTTTGATCAAATCTTCTTTTATCTTCAATAATTCAGCAGAGAGAAATAGTACAATAAATCTGATTCATATCAGCAGTAGCAAACCCTAGATCAGCAGCATCAGCATTAGCGGCTTCATTATCAAACTAGGGCAGACGATATCTCACAAACCGACCGTCGGATTGACTTCATTCCACCACCAAAAGTTTCGGCTTACAGAGGAGATTCAGATGAACCTACAGCGCAGTTCCAAAGAGGAGATCTTCTAGGCCACGCAAGTCAATCTTTACTTCTGCAGTTGCAGCTTCAGTTTCAGCAGTTTCCGGCCTCAAACTAGGGCAGTCGATATCTTGCAAACCGTTCGTCGGATTGACTTCATTCCACCACCAAAAGTTGCGGCTTTCAAAGGAGATTCAGATGAACCTACAGCGCAGTTCCAAAGAGGAGATCTTCTAGGCCACGCAAGTCAATCTTTACTTCTGCAGTTGCAGCTTCAGTTTCAGCAGTTTCCGGCTTCAAACTAGGCAGTCGATATCTTGCAAACCGTTCATCAGATTGACTTCATTCCACCACCAAAAGTTGCGGCTTTCAGAGAAGGTTCAGATGAACCTACAGCGCAGTTCCAAAGAAGAGATCTTCTAGGCCACGCAAGTCAATCTTTACTTCTGCAGTTGCAGCTTCAAATTCAACAGCTTCCGGCTTCACATGTGTGAGAGAGAGAGACCCATTTCAGCGCAGTAGAGAAGAGACTCATATCTGCGCAGTAGAGAGAGAGAGATGTGATGAGATGAGTGAGTCCAAATGAGGAAAAGTCCTCTTATATTTATACACAACGTTGGTGGGTGAATAGATGCGACTGTTGGGCTTCTGAGCCTACATGAGTTGTAGGTCGGCTTGATAGTAATTCCATAATCAAAATAAATTCATATCTCCATGAATACTTATCGGAATTGGATGATCTTTATATCAATCCTACACCTCTCGACGAGAGGAATCTAATAAAAATATTATTAGCCATGATTAAGATGACCCACATGAAGTTTTGCCTTGGTTGCCAATTTTAACACTCCCTCTCAACCATGGAGAACTTCATCTGCAATCTGTCTATCGGTCGTTACTATTCATCCATCAAATGCACTGCCTTGTACAGCCAGACCCTTGCCCTGCTCTGCTCTATTTTGCCTATTCTGCTTTGTCTTGTTCTGCCCTACACTGATCTGTACTGTTTTGTTCTGTTCTACTCTGCTCTTGCATTGTTCTGTTCTACTCTGCTTTTGTCCGAATTATGAAGAAGAAGAAATAATCGAGGATGTATCATACTGACTCAAAGTCAGTCTCAGAGTATGTACCACTGGTCCCAGACCAGTCTCAACCAACCCAAAGTCAGCGTCATAGTGAGTACAACTCCAATGGTCCCAGACCAATATCATCCTCCACTGACTCAAAGTCAGTCTTAGAGTATGTACCACTGATCCCAGACCAGTCTCAACCGACCTGAAGTCAGCGTCATAGTATGGTACAACTCCTACCACTGGTCCCAGACCAGTATCATTGATCCCAGATCAATGGAGGTCATCCTAGCGTAGGGAGTACAATAGTTACAACGATGCGTCCATCGGTACTACTATGGTCCCTAACTTCATTTCCCTGCTCATTGATCAGATGAGAAGTACTTCCCATGAGTCCTAGACTGCATGGGTAGGATGCCTCGACAGGAAAACTAATCAATCCTGTCCTCACAGGAGAACACATCAATCCTGCTACAATTGCCATGGAGAAAACATCAATCCAGGCCTCACAAGAGAACACATCAATCCTGCTACAATTGCCATGGAGAACACATCAATCCAGGCTGCCATGGAGAACACATCAATCCAGGCCTCACAGGAGAACTAATCATCCTGCTACACAGGAGAGCGAATCATCCTGTTCCACAAGAGAGCAAATCATCTTGTCCCACAAGAGAGCGAATCGTCTTGTTCCAGTGTGCACCACCAAGGGAGGGTGAGTCACCCTGTGGTCATATGTTGCTCCAGTAGGAACCGCAAGCCCTCAGAGCTCCTAGAGCTCAATGTATGCAACATGCAGGACCCTTGTACAAGGGTTTCTTGCCGACTCCAAGTCGTTTGGGAAAATCACAGATTAGATCTTTCCTCGGGGCTTTGACAAGGTGTATCAACCTGTACATCATCTTAATGTGATGGAGCTTCCTTGCTCATCGACTTACCATATCCCAGATGATGTCTATCTACTGGAGCAATTGACGAATACGGGATTCCTCAATAATCGAATCCCACCTCTGGTTGTTACAGAGAATCACAGTGGTATCCAATGTAAATCCAAACAGCTCACTGAAGAGCTTTCGCAACCAAACTGCCTCACAAGAAGCCATGCTAGCAGCAATATACTCTGCTTCGGCGGTGCTCAAAGCCACCGACTTTTGTTTCCTGCTCATCCAGGATATCGAAGCAGATCCCAAAGAGAAACAACACCCGAAAGTGCTCTTACGGTCCTCCACATTGCCTGCCCAGTCAGCATCTGTGAATCCAAATAGTCTCACATCTCTGGCAATGTATCTTAATCCATGAGAGATTATGTCCTGAAGACATCTCAGAAGATTCCTGGCATCAATCCAGTGAGGCTCAACCAAATATGAGCTCACAATGCTAACTGCAAAACATATGATCGGACGGAGGTTCACCAAGAACATCAATGTGAATGAGTTTCTGAAACTCAGAGGCATTTCCTAAGTCTGGTCCGACATCACTACCATATAGCTTCTAAAAGATAAGATCCTCGAGGTAGTCACAGGCTTGCAGTCCATCATACCGAATCTTTCCAATATCTTTACCACATATTTTCCTTGAGATAGGAAAATTTCCCTTGGCTTCTGCCACACTTCAAGTCCTTGGTCCTTTATTTCAAATTCAAAAGCCATCTCCCTCTTACATTTGTGAATGAGAGGGTTTGCACCTGTTAGAAAGAGGTCATCCACATGCAACACCAGTATGAGAGGCTTGTCATCTTCAACCTTAAAGTAAAGGTTAGGATCAGCTTCACTCCTAGTGAATCCCAGCTTCATCAAGTAGCTATCGATCCTCTCATACCATGCTCGGGGTGCTTGCTTCAGCCCATAGAGAGCCTTCTTCAACCTGCATACATGAGATTTTCAATCATAAATCTCAAATCCTTCAAGTTGCTCCACATAGACCTCTTCTTTGATAGAACCATGCAAGAACGCGGTCTTGACATCCATCTGATGTAGGTTCCATCCTTGTGAAGCCACAAGGGCTATGATTAAGCGGATGGTCGTATATCTGGCAACAGGTGCAAATATCATAGTCTATACCTCCCTTCTGGGATAAACCACGAGCAACAAAATGAACCTTATACTTTTCCATACTTCCATTTGCTGCATGCTTTATCTTGTAAAGCCATTTGGAAGTAACAACAGTCTTGTCCTGGGGTCTGGGAACTACTTCCCAAACATCATTCTTTATGATAGACTCATATTCTTCGGTCATAGCATCCTTCCATACTTGATGCTTGACGGCATCTGAGAATGACGAAGGCTCATTTTGTATGATCGTGCTCATGATGGTCAGGTATCCTTGATACCTATTAGGTTTCTTACTTTCACGAAAGGTTCCTCGGGGTGCAGCATGTCCTTCAGCATCATCAAGTAACCCCTTAAGCCATGAAGGCCTCTTCCTAGAAGAGGAAGGCTCATATGGAGGAGGATCAATCGGATCAGGCATTGATTCATCATCCTTTTCTTTTGGTTCCCTGGTGTCGACTTCTTGAGAGCTCCTCAAAGTCGAAAGATTGATCACCTTGCTGAGAGCCATATCTTTGTCAAAAGTGACATCATGACTAATCACGACTTCCCTTTGACCGGAGGTGAACATTTCTTCAGGAGTTTAGGAACCCAATGCTTGATGAGGGCATCGATTTTGTACATATACGGCGGTGATTGTAGTTTCAGCCCATAGGAACTTTGGAAGTCTTTGATCATGTAGCATGGCCCGGACAACTTCCATCATCGTGTGGTTCTTCCTTCCCGCCACACCATTCTGCTCAGGAGTATGTGGTGTAGTAGTTTCCCTCTTAATGCCAACATCAGGTATGCCTGAGTGAACCAACTGTAATATATGGAGGTCTTGCTTTGGCTTGAGGGGAACGGTCCCCTTTTGAGCTTTCCTTCGACACATCCCGGACATACACCTTCTTTCTCTACTTGGAATTCGGGCATCCCTGTCACCATTTGTTTTACACCAAGTAGAGCTTTGTAATGAAGGTGGGCAAACCTCTGATGCCAAAGTTCAGACTGAAGAGTTGTGTCACAAGACATGACACCTAGCGGACTTCCATCGACCTGATATGATGAATCAACACTAAACCCAAGAGTAAAGGCATTTCCATATACATACCTTGCCATTGCTGAAGGTTACCTTGTAGCCTTTGTCTTCCATTGCCGAGATGGACACTAGGTTCTTTTTGAGGTCAGGTGCATTTAATACATCCTGGACTTTCTAGCCTTCTTGAATGGTTGTCCTCTTCCTCGATCCCCAGCTCTCCTCTTACCTTTGCTGTTGAATTTGTCATTCCTTTGATTTTCCATCAGAGGGATTTTGATCATTGTCCCGGTGTGAGTCCTTTCTATCAGGGCACTCCCTTGCATAGTGACCTGCTTTATCGCAGATGTAACATCATCCTTTTCTTCCACCCTTAGGTCCAGCCTTTCCTTTTGATTTAGACCCAGAATTATTTCTTTTCTTAGCATGAGAAGAAAAGCAGCAGGAGGACCTTTAGGCAAGGGCATTTCCTGCTCTTCTACCCTTGTTTGTTCTTGAATGCATCTAGCCATTAATTCCTTGAAACTAGGAATTACATTATTGTTCAGAAGAGTAGTCCTGAACACATACCATTCAGATGGTAATCCTCCGAGAGTTGTGAGTGCCATTTCTCTGTCAGTAATGGTTTCCCCAATAGATAGGAGATCGTTCTTGATCTCGGTGATTCTTAAGAAGTATGCTTGCATACTTTCATCTTTACCCTTCTTGATTTCCCTCAACTTATTTCTAAGAAACAAAACTTGATTTGCATCATTAACTTAAATAAACTCACCAGTCTGTCATAGATTTCCTTGGAGGTGTCTAGATCAGAGATGTAGGCCACCAAGCGCTTGTCGATAGAGTCCCGGATGATCTTCTTTGTTTTGACTTCTCCATTTTTCCATTTGTTCCAGGCAGCAGCAGATGCATTTGATGAAGGCTTAACAATATTGCCTCTTACATGGTCCAGCACTCCTTGATCTTCAAGGGTTAGATCGATAGACATCTTCCATCCGTGATAGTCAGCTTTCTCACGGAGCTTCTCTTCGGCAGGAAAGAGTGTTGAGGACCCCATAGTTCTTTTAGGATAGCCTTGCCAATCTTCTCTTCAATGATTGCTCTTGCTCTTGCTTGGGCTTTGTCTTCACCTCAGCTCTGATACCATGTTAAGTTATGGTATGTTCTATGCTTATAACAGTTTACTTCTTTTTCTTATTATATTCCACCGATTAGCAATCACATGTACATAAAGTAAAGTGCAGATAGAACATAAAACGATCGACAGAAAACAAGCCAAGACAAGAGACACAAGATGTGGCGGCTAGCCAGGGACAAACCCCACAATGTGTGGGGAAACCCTTTGATCAAATCTTCTTTTATCTTCAATAATTCAGCAGAGAGAAATAGTACAATAAATCTGATTCATATCAGCAGTAGCAAACCCTAGATCAGCAGCATCAGCATTAGCGGCTTCATTATCAAACTAGGGCAGACGATATCTCACAAACCGACCGTCGGATTGACTTCATTCCACCACCAAAAGTTTCGGCTTCCAGAGGAGATTCAGATGAACCTACAGCGCAGTTCCAAAGAGGAGATCTTCTAGGCCACGCAAGTCAATCTTTACTTCTGCAGTTGCAGCTTCAGTTTCAGCAGTTTCCGGCCTCAAACTAAGGCAGTCGATATCTTGCAAACCGTTCGTCGGATTGACTTCATTCCACCACCAAAAGTTGCGGCTTTCAAAGGAGATTCAGATGAACCTACAGCGCAGTTCCAAAGAGGAGATCTTCTAGGCCACGCAAGTCAATCTTTACTTCTGCAGTTGCAGCTTCAGTTTCAGCAGTTTCCGGCTTCAAACTAGGCAGTCGATATCTTGCAAACCGTTCATCAGATTGACTTCATTCCACCACCAAAAGTTGCGGCTTTCAGAGAAGGTTCAGATGAACCTACAGCGCAGTTCCAAAGAAGAGATCTTCTAGGCCACGCAAGTCAATCTTTACTTCTGCAGTTGCAGCTTCAAATTCAACAGCTTCCGGCTTCACATGTGTGAGAGAGAGAGACCCATTTCAGCGCAGTAGAGAAGAGACTCATATCTGCGCAGTAGAGAGAGAGAGATGTGATGAGATGAGTGAGTCCAAATGAGGAAAAGTCCTCTTATATTTATACACAACGTTGGTGGGTGAATAGATGCGACTGTTGGGCTTCTGAGCCTACATGAGTTGTAGGTCGGCTTGATAATAATTCCATAATCAAAATAAATTCATATCTCCATGAATACTTATCGGAATTGGATGATCTTTATATCAATCCTACACCTCTCGACGAGAGGAATCTAATAAAAATATTATTAGCCATGATTAAGATGACCCACATGAAGTTTTGCCTTGGTTGCCAATTTTAACAAGTTCTAATGCCCATATCTGGCAGGATAGTGAGTGGAGCAAGGGGCTTCACGTTGATCAAGTTGGCTTGGGATCCTGGTATCAAGGGACTCCTTCACTATAGGATAGTACGACAATCAGGGACGATCCAATGGCACATTTGGGACCCTGGTGAAGTTTGCAATGATAGTAGAGGTCCATAATCACAGAGAATGTTTGTTCAGGCATTGCTTGAAGGCAAGCGATGTTTGATGCATTGGAAGATCTTGCCAGATGAGGATACCACTTAGGAAGGTGAGCATATTTTGGAGCACCCAACTTTGAGGTTGCTTGAGGGAAAACAACATTTGGGAGGGGAGGACTGTCATGTCCCTTCTCAAACACATTAGTAACAGGGTGTTGCTACACAATTTTGCACATTTTTTACTAAGGAAGAGGGCCCCACACTTTCGACTTAGGGACTTAGGGGCCAAATCGACTTTATTTAGCTGCTAGTGGAATGTGGGGGCCACCCACATAGGAGTTCGAATTAGCCATTCGATATGCTTGGAGGGAAAATCGAATGGGTGGATGGAGGGGCCCACATGAGGCTAAGGGGGCCCAAGGAGTTATAAAGAGAGATCAGCTCTCATTTTGTTTTCATCTTTGACATTTGCAAACAAACACACATTTGTTCACTCTGTTGTTTAGCGAGTCTACCGGCTATTTAGCCATGAGTCTCTCACACGGGAGATTCAACCTCTACTTCGGGGGACCATCCGTGCCCGCCCTAGGGAGGCTATTCTACAGGAGTTTTCATGAATTCCGGGGCAATGACTGCATATTTCTAGGCAACCAGGAATCACGCAGAGGGAGTTTGAGACTAGCAGGGATCACACAACTTGTCGAGAGGTGAGGGAGCTGAAGTAGCAACGTTAGACAGACATTTTCGTTGGAGCTATCAGCCAGCATTTCAGCAATTCGCATTTCTGGGCTGAGAAACAGCGTAGAGGCCACATAGCAAAATTTCGTGGTGCTTAGAGAGCAGTTGGGTTAGGCCAAGAGTTCACTCGGGGAGTTAGGAGTTGGATAGCAAGGGTAAACCCAACATTTTGGAATTTGCAGGTGGATTTGCAGCCAATTTCTAGCAGGTCGAATTTGGCAGCCATAGCTAGGGTGAGGCTCCAAGGGGGTTGAAAAACCAAAGTCAAAACCAGCTAAAATCCCTTTTGGATTTTTTTGGGTTTTGGCCAAAGAGTCCAATGTTAAAAGGATATAATTTTCTGGGTTGTTTTAGTACCCATTCCAGCCATTTGAACTTCAGTAGAGTAGCAATTTTCTGGGCAGCGCAGTGCAGAGTGGTGCAGCAGTTGGGAAGCCTTTAGCTCAGCCCTTTTCCTCCCCGTGTTTGGTCCTACTTGTCCATTGAGACAAGCCCAAGTGCACCATTCCATCATCTTTTGTATTTGGCTCGCTAAAAATTAATAAAATGGCTCAAAAGTTCTCCATTTACAATTTTTATATGGGTGTCTGCTGAACATTTCGTTTTTGTATTCTGCTGCATAGAATGTTTGTTGTTATCACTTGTATTTCCTATGTAGGATCATTACACGTGGGACCAGGCTACAGCACATGCTGAGATCGATAGGCTATCCTCCAGGGTGGAGGAAGACTTCACTATGTGTTAATTTTAGGTATGTTCTATGCTAGAGCAATTTATTTCAATTTCTTTTCCACATTAGCAATCACATCAGCATAAAGTAAACTGCAGATAGAACATAAATATAAATCGCAGAAGACAAGCCAAGACAAGAGGACACAAGATGTGGCGCTAGCGAGGGACAAACCCCACAATGTGGGGAAACTCTTGATCAATTCTTCTTTTTTGTTCTTCAAAGTTCAGCAGAGAAAGTGAGAGAGATAGTACATTTACAATAGAAGTCAATCACTTTGACTTTTGATATCATCATGAGATCAGTTAAAGACATATTGCTTCAACTGATTCTCTAAGGTGACTCGTTCACCTATTATAGTGTTGCATCTCGTCTATTTGCTACACATTACCGTGTGACACCTTGCTGTACTGTCACATGTGTTGAACCTTGATGACTGAGCTGCTCTCATCTTCATGCTGCTCATCATGCTGCATCTTCCATGGTCTTATTCATCATCACGCTGCCCATGCTCATGATCTCATTCATCATTATGCTGCCCATGCTCATATCATCATGCATCATTATGTTTCCCATGCTCATATCATCATGCTACTTATTATGTTGCCCATGATCTCATACATCATGTTGCCTTCCTTTGGAAACAGATGCTCTAGCTATTTCGGCAATTCCTGGTAGTTCCGGCTTTTCCGACAGTTCCGACTTTTCCGACATTTCCAGCTTTTCCGGCTTTTCCGGCTTTGCTGGTATTTCGGCAATTCCTGGTAGTTCCGGCTTTTCCGACAGTTCCGACTTTTCCGACATTTCCAGCTTTTCCGGCTTTTCCGGCTTTGCTGGTATTTCCAGTGTTTCTAGCAGTTCCCGCTTTTCTAGCAGTTCCGGCTTTTCTGGCTTTTCCAGCCTTTCCGATAGTTCTAGTTTTTCCGGCTATTCCAGCTTTTCCGGCACTTTCGACTTTTCCAACAGTTCTGGCTTTTCCAGCTTTTCCGGCTATTCCGACTTTTTCGGCATTTTCAGCTTTTCCGACTTTTCCGGTATTTCTGGCTTTTCCAGCTTTTCCGGCTATTCCGGCTTTTTCAGCATTTTCGGCTTTTCCGACTTTTCCGGTATTTCCGGCTTTTCTGGCTTTTCCGGCTTTTCCTTAGGATCTCTCCTCCTACTAAAACCCAAAGACAAGTAGAGAGAGAAAGAGATCCAAGTATGTGTGGAAATGACTTGAAGTCCTCTTCTATTTATACTAAAACGTAGAAGTTGAATAGACATGACTATTGGGCTTCTGAGCCTACATAAGTTGTTGGCTGACTTAACAATTTGTCCATAACATAAATAAATTCATAACTTCATAAATACTTATCGGAATCGGATGATCTTTAGATCAATCCTACACCACTCAATGAGAGGGATCCAATAAAAATATCAACTGCCATAAATAATATGACCCACATGGAGTTTGGCCCTAGTTGCCAATTTTAACACTCCCTCTCAACTAGGGAGAACTCCATCCGCTGATCCATATGTCCAGCTATACTGTCTCTACGATCAGTGCCCTACACTGTTCTGCCCAGCTCTGTTGGCTCTGCTCTACTCTGCTCAACTCTGCTGGCTCTGTTCTGCTCTGCTCAGCTCTGTTGGCTTTGCTCTGCTCTACTCAGCTTTGTTGGCTCTGCTGGCTCTGCTCTGCTCTGCTAGCTCTGCTCTACTCAACTTAGCTCTTTGAACTATGAAGAAGAAGAATTGATCGAGAATGTCTCATACCATTCTCCACTGACCTGAAGTCAGTGTCAAAGTGCATACCACTGGTTCTAGACCAGTCTCAACCAACCCAAAGTCAGCATCATAGCGGGTACCACGCCTACCACTGGTCCCAGACCAGTCCTCCACTGACCCGAAGTTAGTCTCAGAGTATGTACCACTGGTCCCAGACCAGTCTCAACCGACCTGAAGTCAGTGTCATAGTGGGTACAACTCCTACCACTGGTCCTAGACCAGTCCTCCACTGACCCGAAGTCAGTCTCAAAGTATGTACCACTGATCCCAAACTAATCTCAACCGACCCGAAATCAGCGTCATAGTAGGTACAACTCCTACCACTGGTCCCAGACCAGTATCATTGATCCCAGATCAATGAAGGTCATGAGGATGTATCATACCATCCTCCACTGACTCAAAGTCAGTCTCAGAGTGTGTACCACTGGCCCCACACCAATTCTCAATCGACCCGAAGTCAGTGTCATAGTGGTTACAACTCTTACCACTGGTCCTAGACCAGTATCATTGATCCCATATCAATTAAGGTCACGAGGATGTATCATACCATCCTCCACTGACTCAAAGTCAGTCTCAGAGTGTGTACCACTGGTCCCAGACCAATCCTCAACCGAGCCGAAGTCAATGTCATAGTGGGTACAACTCCTACCACTAGTCCCAGACCAATATCATTGATCCTATATCATTGAAGGTCACGAGGCTGTATCATACCATCCTCCACTGACTGAATGTCAGTCTCAGAGTGTGTACCACTGGTCCCAGACCAGTCCTCAATCGACCCGAAGTCAGTGTCATAGTGGGTACAACTCTTACCACTGGTCCCAGACCAGTATCATTGATCCCAGATCAATGAAGGTCATCCTAGCATAAGGAGTACGGTAAATACAATGATGCATCCATTGGTACTATTATGGTCCCTATCCTCATTTCCCTACTCATTGATCAGATGAGAGGTACTTCCCATGAGTCCTAGACTACATGGGTAGGATGCCTCAACAGGAGAACTTAATCAATCCTATCCTCACAGGAAATCATCCTGCTACACAATTGCCATGGAAAACACATCATCCAAGCCTCACAGGAGGACTAATGATCCTGCTACACAATCGTCATGGAGAACACATCATCCAGACCTCACAGGAGAACTAATCATCCTGCTACACAATCGTCATGGAAAACCAGTGTGGAAAAAGACTGCAAAAAATCGCGATTTAATCCTAAAAACGCGATTTTTTGAACTAAACGATTTAATCCCCCGACTTTTTGGCGACTTTTTCACAAAGGAAAAAATCGTGATTTTTTCCTTATATTCCCGATTTAATCGGGAGTCGACCCAAAAAGTCGGCCTCCCTTCCTAGGCCGTGGATAAAGAGGCTACAAAGGTGAAAAAACTGTAAATTGAAGCTTCCATCCATGCATTTTCAAGTTATTGCATTGTATTGTTTGTCATACTTCCTACGAGCATAGCAGTCTCATTTGTAATCTGTTAGTTTTGAGGTTAAGATATGTCTTTGTTTTCCAAGGAAAAACAAATATTTACACTTCATATTTCTAGCTAGAAAGCAAAGTATACATTGGCTAAGCCTCCAGGCTTTCAGTGATCCAAAGTCCAGACTCTAACAGCCACTGCCCCTTCAAAAGATTACAAAAGTACCAAAAGGACAGGCATACAACAGTCTTCCGTAGAAAGAACCCCACACCATCAAAAGCATTGTTACAGTTGTTGAATGCTTCTAGAAGAAACAACAAAGAGGAGGTCATGAAGATCAAACAACAACAACCTGTCCAAAAAAAACAAAACCAGTGCCTCAAAAAAGAACCCATTTTCAGACAGGAACAAAGTACCTCTGAAATCGTGTGACAGCAAAGATCCTTGCTGCAATGAGAGCACGTTTTGAAAGGGAATCTTCTTTAGTGGTGAACTCCTTGTAGATGTGGGGAAAGGTTATGTATCAGAAGTGGATTTTACCTCCAAGAGTTTTTGAATAATAGATGCTAAGGCTAGGTTAGTAATCTGACATCTATCGTTTTCTCAGAGAATAAGCAGCTTGGAGTCACCAAGCGTTAATTTTCACATCTACTGTGATACTCACTGTTAATTTTCATTGGACCTACCACCTGACACCTTATTACCTGAGCAGATTACAATCTACTGAATAAATGCATGACTTATTTCTTAATACAATTAGCGGAAACAAAAATTAAAAGGGGAAGAGGATCTCAGTGACTGATTACTTGATGACTTTTAGATGACTCATGATATACATTTATTATATTTTTTGTTGATATTTTGACTCTTGAGAGTTGAGACTCAGACAGGACTCAGAATTGAGGAGTTGATTCACTATTTTGATATGTGATGTAGCACTAGACTTCATATACATATTATATATTAGCTTTCTTTACATGTTTATGTGGAAATGCATTTATTTGATGTTGTGGATACTCTAGATTTTAAAAAAATAAAAAATAAAATGAATAATTTTGTGTTTTTTTAATCTTGTCGACTTTTTGCCGACTTTTTCAAAAAACTCCTAACTTTGACGAGTTTTTCAACTTTTGGACCCTTGCCGAATTAATCCCGACTTCGACTTTTTCCACATTGTGGAAAACACATCATCCAGACCTCACAGGAGAATTAACCATCCTGCTACACAGGAGAGCGAATCATCCTGTCCCACAAGAGCGAATCATCTTGTCCACAAGAGAGCGAATAATCCTGTCCACAGAAGAGCGAATCATCTTGTCCACAAGAAAGCAAATCATCCTGTCCACAGGAGAGCGAATCATCCTGTCCCACTGCACACCACCAGAGGAGGGTGAGTCACCGTGTGGTCGTATGTTGCTCTAGTAAGAACCACAAGCCCCCAGAGCTCCCAGAGCTCAATGTATACAACATGCAAGACCCTTGTACAAGGGTCTCTTGACAACTCCAAGTCGTTCGGGAAAATCATAGATTTGATCTTTCCCTCGGGGCTTAGACAAAGTGTAGAGACCTGTACATCATCTTAATTCCAAGGAGCCTCCTTGCTCATCGACTTACCATATCCCAGATAAGGCAGTGTCTGATGTCTATCTGTTGGAGCAATCATTGAATACGGGATTCCTCAATAATCGAATCCCACCTCTGGTTGTCACAGAGAATCACAGTGGTATTCAGCATGTGTGCTCACTGAAGAGTTTCCACAACCAAGCAACTTCATACGAGGTCATACTCATAGTTATGTATCTGGTCTCTGCGGTACTTATAACAACTGACTTCTACTTCCTGCTCACCCATGATATCGAAGCAGAATCCAAAGAGAACCAACACTAAGAAGTGCTCTAATGATCCTCCACATTGCCTGCCCAATCAGCTTTCGAATAATCATGTAGTTTTCATATTTCTGGCAGTGTATCTCGATCCATGAGAGGATGTGCCCTGAAGATATCTTAGAAGATTCTTGGCACCAATCCAGCGAGGTTCAACCAAATATGAGCTCACCATGCTAACTGCAAAACATATGTCCAGACGGAAGTTCACCAAGAACATCAACGCGAATGAGTTTATGAGATTCAGAGGCATTTCCCAAATCTGGTCTGACATCACTACCATATAACTTCTGAAAGTTAAGATCCTCGAAGTAGTCATAGGCTTGCAATTCACCATTCCACATCTGGAATCCAACTCCCACTTACTTCTGCAAATGAGAGGGTTTGCACCTGTTAGAAGTAGGTCATCCTCATAAGGTGCTGGTATGAGAGGTCTATCATCCACAACCTTCGAATGGTTTGGATCTGTTTCACTCCTAGTGAATCTCAGCTTTATCAGACAGCTATTAATCCTCTCATACTATGCACGAGGTGTTTTGCTTCAAGCCATAGAGGGTTTTCTTCCACCTGCATATGCGAGATTCCTAATTATCAATCTCAGACCCCTTGGGTTATTCCAAACCTGTGGCCCTGCTACATGAGGGGAATGGTCCCCTTGTAAGATTTTCCTTCTGTACATCTCAGACATGTACTTTCATGCTCCTTTTGAATTCAGGCATCCCTGTCACCATCTGACTCACAGACCTTCCATGCTATGTGACAATGGACATGGTCCCCAGTGGACTTCCTGCAATTTGATACATCCCTAAACTCAAAAACATCTTTGAAAATTCTATTTCCAAACATGTACCTTTCCATCGATGAGTTCCACCCTAAAACCTTTGACTTCCATTTCCGAGATGGACACTAGGTTCTTCTTGCGATCAGGTACGTAAAAGTGATTCTGGGTTCCTTGCTTTCATTGAAGAGTCAACCATTTCCTTGATGACCTGCATTACCTTCGGACACTCCTTCGCATAATGGCCAAACTTATTTCAACCAAGGCATCCGCCTTTCCTTCCACCCTTAGATCCAAACTTCCCAATGAAGTGATCTTTAGATGGGCCATCAAAAACTTCTACTACGCCATTCTGATAATATGCTCTGCTTCAACTTCACCCTTTGTGAACTTAGAATAGAGATGTGGAACCCATTGATCCTTTTGTCTTGTCCCTATTGTCTTTGGTGATTGCTCTTTCACTATTGCTTGGGTATTGTCTTCACCTCACCTCTGATACCATGTTAATTTTAGGTATGTTCTATGCTAGAGCAATTTATTTCAATTTCTTTTCCACATTAGCAATCACATCAGCATAAAGTAAATTGTAGATAGAACATAAATATAAATCGCAGAAGACAAGCCAAGACAAGAGGACACAAGATGTGGCGCTAGCCAGGGACAAACCCCACAATGTGGGGAAACCCTTGATCAATTCTTCTTTTATGTTCTTCAAAGTTCAGCATAGAAAGTAAGAGAGAGTACATTTACAATAGAAGTCAATCACTTTGACTTTTGATATCGTCATGAGATCAGTTGAAGACATATTGCTTCAACTGATTCTCTAAGGTGACTCGTTCACCTATCATAGTGCTACATCTCGTCTATATGCTGCACATTACCGTGTGACACCTTGTTGTACTGTCACATGTGTTGAACCTTGATCACTGAGTTGCTTTCATCTTCATGCTGCATCTTCCATGGTCTTATTCATCATCAAGCTGCCCATGCTCATGATCTCATTCATCATTATGCTGCCCATGCTCATATCATCATGCATCATTATGCTGTCCATGCTCATATCATCATGCTGCTTATTATGTTGCCCTTGATCTCATACATCATGCTACCTTCCTTCGGAGGCAGATGCTCCGGCTGTTTCGACAGTTCCCAGTAGTTCCGACTTTTCTACCAATTCCGGCTTTTCTGGCTTTTCCGACAGTTCCGACATTTTCAGCATTTCCGACTTTTCCGGCTTTTCCGGTATTTTCGGCGTTTCCGGTAGTTCTGACTTTTCCGGCAGTTCCGACTTTTCCAACTTTTCTAGCAATTCCGGCTTTTCCAGCTTTTCAAGCTTTCCCGGCGTTTCCGGCGTTTCCAGTATTTCCGGCTTTTCTGGCTTCCCTAGCTTTTCCCACTTTTCCTTAGGATCTCTCCTCCTACTAAAACCCAAAGACAAGTAGAGAGAGGAAGAGATCCAAGTGTGTGTGGAAATTACTTCAAGTCCTCTTCTATTTATACTAAAACGTAGAAGTTGAATAGACATGATTGTTGGGCTTTTAAGCCTACATAAGTTGCTGGCCGACTTAACAATTTGTCCATAACATAAATAAATTCATAACTTCATAGATACTTATCGGAATCGGATGATCTTTAGATCAATCCTACACCTCTCAATGAGAGGGATCCAATAAAAATATCAGCTGCCATAAATAATATGACCCACATGGAGTTTGGCCCTAGTTGCCAATTTTAACACTATGTTTGCCAATATACCTCCAGGAGTGAGGTGGGATGACTTGGTGTTGTAGCCCCATAGTTCTACAATTGAGCGAGATCCTTGAGGAGTCCACCTGATGGATGAATACCTTGCTACGGGGGCCCACAGTATTGAGTACCAGGATGGATCAGTGACAGTTAATGCAGTCAGAAGTTGGGGAACACAGTGCAGAGTTGATAGCAGTCCAGTTGGCACAGTGCAGAGTTAGCAGCAACACAAATTCTTCAGTGACATTGCAGATACTAGCAGCAGTCAGAGACTCAGGTGACAGATACATTATATTGATCACAATTGATTTGATATTTTGGATGTTTTTCGGTTGAAGATGTTGCAGTTGCAACAACAACAGAGGAGAGGAGTTGCAGTGCAGATGCACTGTTGGTAGCAGTTCAACGAGGTCAGCAACAACACAGATGCAGCATATATCAGAGTTGCGTAGTGGTTGGTGGGCAGTACGGCTAGACATCAGCAGCTTAACAGGAGATGATGCAAAAACAAGGGGTGCAATAGCACTAGAACACATTCCTCGCTAAGAGGGAGTGTTAGTTTTTGTAGCATCGGATGTGTTCTAGCCTTGAAATTTTGTGGAGAAGATAGAATACATGAGATATCCAAAACCCAGAAATCGTTTTTGGAAATTTCTCCTAGAAATGACTTAATTAGATTATTAAGCAGTTTTTAAATATTTCCGAAGTCTAAACTTGGGGAATATGGTTAATTAATCAGTATTAATTAAGTCAAGGTGTGAATGATCTAGAAACTCACACGAATCAATCTAGAGATGATCCTAGCCATCAATTAAGTTTTAACATTGGTCGTTGGTGCTCCAACGGAGGATTATAAGAGAAGGTCGATGTGGTGATGGAGAAGATACTTGAGAGGTTTGATTTCTGAATAGATTGATTTCCAGAGTAGCAATAGTCAGTTGTCAGAGAGAGAGCTACAGATCGAAGCAGTAAGAGGGGCAGAAAGAGTGAAGCTGGAGGAATATTTCCAAATCTAGTGAGTGCATTTGCAGAGAGGCGAAAGAGCCACATAGAGGTTGACGTTGGGGCAGCGCAGTAGCCTCTAGAGGCAGTTTCGATTCTGTTGGGGAAAGACGAGTTTCAGTGCCAAAAGTTGGACAGAGGTTCCAGAGGATAGGAGAGACATTTTCCAAGACAACAGTAGACTAGACGGCTTGAGGAGTAGTTGATTCAGACTGAGTGCGGAAGGGACTGCGCTAGGGTGACACAGTAGCTGCGCAGAAGCAGTTTGGATAGCTCACTTGAATTGTGTGTAACGACCACTAGTCATATATGCAGTGGAAATATTAAAATACTTCATAGACAAAGATATCCATCGTAGTATAGTAATTGTAATTGTATATTGTATAAAGGAATTGATGTAGGATGATACAAATGAAAATGAGGGTCCTGTATATATAGCCAGGTAAGTACCCTTTCACTAATGGTTATGTCCTTAGTGGCATACCTTTTCATTAATTGCTAACTAATTAATCATTAATCTTATTTGTTGTCTTTTACATTATTTGTGTTTATTTTTATATAAATTTAGTTTGTTACATTGCCTTCCCCTTCAAAATGCTTTGTCCTCAAAGCTTACTGATGACAGATCAGATCTCTTCTGTCATTCGGAATATTTTCTCATTTATGAACTTTCATTTTTGTTGATACAATACGATATGATGTTTTGAGCGATAGACAAAATTGTCGTACTGAAACGAATCAGACCATCCTAGATTAATCTTCTGGGAAATCTTCTGACCCTTGGAGATGTGTGGTGAATAGTTATCGTATGGCTGGATTGAGCTTATTTCAGTATACTTCGGAACATAATTTTGTTTATGTTCTGCGTGATATAGGTTTGTAGATTTATTAAGGCATCTACTCTTGTGATTCAGGCGTAGATAAGGAATTTTTCTTGTTTGAACTTCCTAGAACGTTTTTATGGCAGTTTCCTAATTTCCATCAGGTATTGTTGTTGTTGACTTAACTACTGAATCCTCATTTGGGGTGTCCTCTATTTGAACGACAACCTCTGAGTACGTTTTTACTTCAATAGGGTTTGGATTTGCCTAAACTGATAGATTAGTGGTATTGATGTTTGTTTCTTCAGTTTAGACTACTACATCTGGAGATTTTGATGCTTCCTTTGCAACAAGTTCTTTGAACCTATTCGTCAATGATTTATTTTCGTCCTTAAGTTTTCTAATCTGTTTGAGCAAATTTTGATTATGATTTTTGAGATGTAAGCATTCCTCATTTTCTGAGTCAACTTTATTTTGGCCTTCACGCTTCTCATCTTTTAAAGACTTGATTTGTTCTACTAATGTTTGGTTAACGCTCTTTAAACGTACATTTTATTCTTCTTGTTCTAATAAACGGTCCTTGAGTGCCTTCTTTCATGCTTTAGCTTTCTTGACTTGTTCAAGTAGTTTTTCTTAGTGATCTCTGAGGCGTGAAATTTCTGTATTTGTTGCAAATGACTTCTTCAAGCTCTTTTTGCATCTTTGATATAGTTCTTTCATTATCTTGAAACATCAAGTTTGAGATATCCTTAAGGTCTTCTAATGAAGATTTTATTGATTATGATTTACTTGTTATGTCTCAAAACGTGACCATCTTCCCTTTACAAGGAAACATCAAAACTCGTTTCTCTATGTTTAACATGAATGTACCCAAATCCTTAAACCAATATTGACCGAGTATAATAACTGTCTTTTTATCCATCCTTACAGCACAAAATCGAGATATGTACTCATAAGGACCTATTGTCACTTGTACATCACAAATTTTATACTCTTTTTGGTCAAAAATATTTTTCTTTACACCAATGCTTAGATCTGGAATTAATAGTTGATTTGCCAAGTTGATGTTGATATAATTTTTATCATTGCTTGGGTTGATAGCGACATTAACTTCTCTTCCTTGGATACTTCCTTTTAATGTAATTACTCCGTGATCTGTAACTGAAAGACCATTATAGGAAAACCTTTCTTCCTTCATCATTTTAGAATTGAGCTCCATCATTTTTTTCCAATGATTGATCCCATTTGTTTTGTTGAGATGACTTAAGGTATTATGTAATCTAAATATATAAAATTTCTTTTAATTTGATGGATTGTGAACACTTAGCTATCAATTGGAATATTCTCCAAATTCACCTTTTATGTTTTATAAGAATATATATTTTTCCTTTAATCCACTAAGAAATAAAATTTAATACTACCATTTTCTTATATTCACTTATATATATTTGAATGTTTCTCTTTATACTTATATAAAGAGATATGCTTTCACGTAACCTTCTTAATTTTTAATATTTTTTTAACTTTATATTCTCCCTTTTTTTTACTTGAACTTTTCTTTAAAATACCCCTTTATAATATAAAACTTCTCTTTATATATATTTTATTTATAATATTTTCTTTTTCTTTTTGAAAAGTTACAACCCTAGTGAAACACGGCTATTCATCTCTTTGGGGTATAATATAAAATATATGTCCACTTATGTTCCTTTGACTCGGTTAATTTTCTCCACGTAAAAGTAAAACTTACCATTCACATATAGAGTTTTTGTATTCCTTTTGTTTTTCTTTTACCTTTAAAATACCATGGGCAATTACCATGGATTGCTAAAACCACAGTCTTGTAAACCACTTAATGAAGAATCAAGATAATATTATATACTCTTCTTTCTCTTACATATAGTTTTAAAGATATTTGGAAAGATTCCCTCTTAACTTTATCATGCACTTTTTATCAATAATGTAGAACCTTTTTATATATATGAATGTTCTCCTTCAAATTTTACACCAGACTATATATATCTTTTTTTTAATAGTATATTTTTATATGATTTTTTTTCTTTAATTTTTTTTAATCTTTATATGTATTTTTTCTTTTGTTTTCTTTGACTATCTTATTTTTTTTCTTTATTTTTTTTGTTTAATGGCCAAAGGCCTCTCACAAATTAGCGACGAAGAAACTCCCAAAAGTGTAGCGAAACGTTTCAATCTCGATGGCAACAATGTTGACGAAACTTGGATGGCCAAAGGCCCGGATCGAAGAGCGTAACTCTGTGCAGCAGTGGAGCAGCCAGAGGATCGCACTGCTCTGATACCAATGTAACGAACAAAATTCGTATACTAAGGAATCCTCTGATACCAATGTAACGACCACTAGTCGTATACGCGGCGGAAATATTAAAATACTTCGTAGACAAAAACATCCATCATAGGATAGTAATTGTAATTGTATATTGTATAAAAAAATTGATGTAGGATGATACAAATGAGAATGAGGGTCTTGTATATATAGCCAGGTAAGTACCCTTTCACTAACGGTTATGTCCTTAGGGACGTACATTTTCATTAATTCCTAACTAATTAATTATTAATCTTATTTGTTGTCTTTTACATTATTTGTGTTTATTTTTATATAAATTTAGTTTGTTACATTGTGGTCAAAGCCCGGATTTCCATGTGGGGTGAGAAAAATTCCTCACTATATTTTTTCCAGTATTTTCTCTACAGGATTGCCAGTATTCGGCATCTAGATCGTACTCAGATTATTTCACTATTGTTTAATAATAAAACCCTCAGCTACTACATTGGTTTTCCCAAGTTGGGTTTTTCTGGGGACTTGTCCAAAAATAGTTGTGTTATTTTATGTGTGTGTGATAGCATTTCTTCTAGCGTTTATTCTTCCGCTGTTTTATTTGTGTAGATCGCAGTGTGATTTATTCAGTATTCACAGTAGCAAACAACAAATAAATTGTTAAATTAAATTAACAATTAGGAGAATAATTTACAATAGGATTTCAGTTTGGAATATTCACAAATTTACTCCAAATTGAATTCTACAAGAAGCATCACAATCGAGGCTCTGTAGTGAACAGTCTTATAGACATGAGAAGTCTTGATGTTGTGCTTTGATGATTAGATTCTTTATCACAAGTTGTCAAAGGATTATGAGTAGGTTATAGAGGAGGACCTAACTAACAAGATTGATGAACTTAGCATGGGTAGCTTCTAGTAACAGTGATTCTAGCAAAGGAAATATTTGCAAGCTAGGCATAGGATAGAATTGTGGCACATTGGATGGTACATGTGGACACAAGTTCACACCAACAATAGTGGCAATAATAACATTGATATGAGATGAGTAGGTGCTTTGATGATTAGATTCTTTATCACAAGTTGTCAAAGGCTTATGAGTAGGTTATAGAGGAGGAATTGACTAATAGGATTGATGAACTTAATATGGGTAGCTTCTAGTAACAGTGATTGCAGCAAAGGCAATATTTGCAAGCTAGGCATAGGGTAGACTTGTGGCACATTGGATTGTACATGTTATGCTCTTGACCTGCGAGAGATGCCAGAATACCAAATATGCGAAGGAACACAACCCAGAACATAGAACAAAATGAGAAATAACAGCATGTATTTTATTATTCAAAGATGAAAGCAATGTTCACTTGCCTCTTCGAGGGGGCAACCTCTAATCGAGTAGGGCTCAATTACAAAATAAGACACAACACTCCTCAATGAGGAGTCTCTATCCTTTATATAGGATTCATACATGCAATACCATGGGTCAGTACCATGGTTCTCTTAATACCATCTATCTAATACCATGGCCCGTTTGCAACTAACTGTGGTCCCTTTCTTTAAATGCGGGTCAACCACTTACAATTATTAATATGGGCTTTATTGACTTTTTACTAACTATAACTATGACTCGACCCTATTACATAAACAAAGGGGTTAGGGTTGGACCCTAACATGCCCTCCCCCATAAAAATAGTCTTGTCCTCAAGGCTGAAGCTGCGGAAACTGCTGGAGAATAGTGGCTGGTTCCCAGGTCACATCTTCTAGAGAGGTGTCTTTCCACTTGACGAGGACTTCCTTAATCGTGTAGTTGCGTAGATGTTGTTCTCGCGTGTCAAGGACCTGTTCATGTTGGAGCCTGATTGAACCTTCTTCATCCAATTCAGGTAGACTGGTTTGAATTCTGCAATTGTTCCCCACCACTTTCTTAAGGCATGATACATGGAAGACGGGATGGATTTTTGCATTGGGTGGCAAGGCTATCTTGTAGGCTACTTCTCCAATGCGCTGAAGTATTTGATAAGATCCGTAGAATTTTGGAGATAATTTCTAACGGCCCTTGTCTTTGAGTGATGTTTTCTTGTATGGTTGCAGCCTCAAGAATACTTGATCCCCTTCTTGAAATGTGCACTCTAAACGATGTTGGTATGCTTGTTGCTTCATGCGATTCTGAGCTTGATGGAGATTATCTTTGAGACGGGCTAGCATGGTTGCACGGCTCTGTAGGAGTTGATCCACTGCTTGCACCTTAGAGCATCCAGGGATATAAGAAGCAGGTGAAGGGGTGAGTTGACCATAAACTGCTTCATATGGAGTCATCTTGGTGGCAGCATGATAGTTAGTATTATACCACCATTCAGCTAGAGGTAACCACTGTACCCATTGATGTTGCTTTTCTTAAGTGAAGCACCTGAGGTAGGTCTCTAGACATTTGTTGACTGCTTCAGTTTGTCTATCAGTTTGGGGATGATAGGAAGCACTTAGTTGGAGTTGGGTGCCTTGTAGTTTGAAAAGTTCCTGCCAAAAGTTACTGGTGAAGAGCGGGTCACGATCAGACACAATGGAAGTGGGCATGCCATGTAGTTTGAAGACCTGTTCCATGAAAGATTGAACCACCAAAGTAGGGGTATTTGGGTGGGGTAGGTGTTAAAATTGGCAACTAGGGCCAAACTCCATGTGCGTCATCTTATTTATGGCAGCTGATATTTTTCTTGGATCCCTCTCATCGAGAGGTGTAGGATTGATCTAAAGATCATCCGATTCCGATAAGTATTCATGGAGTTATGAATTTATTTGCGTTATAAGACAATTCATCAAAGTCGGCCAGCAACCAAAAAAACCCCACATGTGCTCAACATTTTAGTATAAATAGAGGTGGTCTTCAAGTCATTTCAACACACTTGGGATCTCTTCCTCTCTCTACTTGTCTTTGAGTTTTAGTAGGAGGCAAGATCCTAAGGAATAACGTTGCCCTGATCTAGAGGGCAAAAAACCGGAACTGTCGGAACTGCTAGAAAAGCCGGAACTGTCAGAAAATCCAGAAATGTCGGAAAAGTCGGAACTACCGGAAAAGCCGGAACTGCCAGAAAAGCCGAATTGCCGGAACAGCCGGAAAAGCCGGAACAGCCGGAAAAGCCAAAACTGTCGGAAATGTCGGAACTGCTAGAAAAGTCGAAACTACCGGAAAAGCCGGAACAACCGGAACTGTCGGAACTGTCGGGAACTGCCTAGATGGCATTAAATTGGGCGATAAATCCATGGTGGCCCTTTTTTAACAACTTTTCCATTCGATGCGAGCTGATGATAGAAGGAGTACCTGCCTGGAGTCCGCGAAGGGTATGCATGTGGTCATTATGCTTAAAGCTCATATATAACTCCTGGAAATCCATTGTGATGGGGCCTAGTGTGCAGAGCCATTCAGCACCCAAGACAATGTCACAACCACCCATGTTGATGGAAAACATGTGGGTCTTTAGGTGGTAATCTCCCATCTGCAGTTTGATATTTTCACAGCGGCCTTCACATTTCATTGTCCCCCCATCAGAAATCTAGACCTGGAAATTAGAGACTACTCTGACAAAACAATGAACAGCTTCTGCGACTCTATGATGGATAAAGTTATGCATGCTGCCACTATTAATCAATACTACTACCAGGCGATGTTTAATAAAACCTCTGATTTTGAGAGTTTGGGGAGAAGAAATGCCTGCCAAAGCATGGAGCGAGATAACTGGTTCTTCTGGTGTAGCTGGGAGCTCATTGTCCTGTTGGTTGTCCTCATCTTCCTCCTCTGGTCCCTCAAAGGGTGGGGCTTCCTTAGATGAACTATGATCAGTAGCATCAATTTGGAAGAATTTAGGTTCCTTGCATTTATGTCGCGGGGAGTATTTGTCATCACAGTAATAACATAATCCTTGCTTCCTTCTTTTAGCCATTTATGCAGGGGACACCTTTTGAACCTTACGTGTTTGGGTAGTGCCCTGAGCCTAGGTGGGGCGTCCCTTGGCTATGGAATTTGGACGAGGCGACTAGGCCACTAAAGCACGTTCCACTTCGATAGCCTTTGTGCAAGCTTCCATCCATGTGGCTAGGTGGTGCATTCGGACGTGGGCTTGGATGGCTTCTTTGAGACCACTTATAAAACATTCCAAGTAGAATTCATGTCCCCGACCTGCTGTGCGGAAGGCCGATTTCTCAAAGGCTGTAATATAGTCGTTTATTGTGCATGTCTGTTTGAGCTTAGTAAGATGACCCCAAAAATTAGATTCACGGTCAAAGCGGTCACAAATGGATTTTGAGAACACTTGCCAAGTAATTGTCCTTGGATAGCATTTATGATGCCACTGCCACCATTGCCATCTTTCTTGGTCCAAGTAAAGGCCTCCCACACGTAGTTTAGTTTCATCATCTATGATGTGACTCAGAATGAAATATTGTTCCATTTGTGCTACCCATATTGCCGGATTAGAGCCATCAAATTTGTACATGTCTAGCTTGGGAAGTCGACGGTGGGAATGTTGGTGATTTCCATGCAAGTGAAGATGATGGCTAGATTCTCCTTCAAGGTATTCATTAAAACCATCTACCTGCAATTGTACGCCCACTTGCCCTTTGTAACTATTTTGGTTAATGTCTTCAGCTGATCCATTATCCAACCCAAATTTTTTTCAGTCGTCTCGATCTTCTCATTGGCCATGGCTTGAGCTATGGTTTCTACCATACACAGATTCGAGTCACTTGTCGTCACTTTGAAAAAATTTGGGACCACCCAAAAATTGAAGCTGACAAGTGAATTGTACCACCGTGCTCAGCTCGTTGTCCTGATTCTTATGGGCTAAGTCTCTTACTCCGAACGGAGGTTTTACTCCCCACTTATCAATACTGCAGTAGCCAATTTCCAGAAAAGTTAACCCTGCCCAATGTCCTGCGAGAATCACCCCAAGGTATAGGAGCCACAAGCCTCCCTGCACAAATGGTCAGTTCTGTCTGCGAAACCCTCAACTATTGAATGTGAGTTGGACTGCGGCAAAGACCAAACCCCCACTGCTAGATCTAAATGGTATTGTGGAGGTAGACCCTAAACTGATGGATCTGATTGTTGCGGCGGTGATAGAACCCCAACTGCTAGATCTAATCTGGCAAAGAAGATGATGGGCGATCTTCAGAGAGACAAGGGAACTATGGTCTCAACGAGTGTCAGGGGCTACAGATCGCAATATACATAAGGGTCCAACAGTAGTACTCGGCCCAATATTTCTGGGCACTAACTAGGGAGGATCAATCGTACCCTTAGCCGTATTACCCGACTACCCTATCGTACGCACGAGTAATCTCCCTGAGTGTTGTTCTCGGTGTACTATAGCAGCAAGTGGCCGACGGTTTATCTATGGCGAGGTTTCAGAGGAGCCTAGGGGGTTTCCGATAAACCTAGAGGGTACGTGGAAGACAGTGCGTGCGCGGTTCTGTCTAATGTGCTACTACTCGAAGGGGAATCCAACAAGCGTGACCACCTCTTGTATTTCCTGCGTGCATGCCTCCCCAAATCCGCAAGTTTATGCGCTCAACGACAGACCCCGTGGTTTAAAGACGTCGGAACACGTCTCTAGCCAAAAAAAAAATCTGCTAAAAATGTAGATACCACTTGTTATGCTCTTGACTTGCGAGAGATCCTAGAATACCAAATATACGAAGAAACTCAACCCAGAACACAGAACAAAATGAGAAATAACAGCATGTATTGTATTATTCAGAGATGAAAGCAATGTTCACTTGCCTCTTTGAGGGGGCAACCTCTAATAGAGCAGGGCTCTATCACAAAATAAGACACGACGCTCGTCAATGGGGAGTCTTTATCCTTTATATAGGATTCATACATGCAATACCATGGGTCTCTTAATACCATCTATCTAATACCATGGCCCGTTTGCAACTAACTATGGTCCCTTTCTTTAAATGTGGGTCAAACACTTACAATTATTAATGTGGGCTTTATTGACTCTTTACTAACTATAACTATGACTCGACCCTATTACATAAATAAGGGGGCTAGGGTTGGACCCTAACAGTACATGTGGACACAAGTTCGTAGCAACAACAGTGGCAATTATAGCATTGATATGAGATGAGCAGAGACAGAATCCGTTGAGCAGTGTTATTGGTTTGTATGGGCAACTGATGAGTGCCAGGGTTTACAATGCTTCAAACTTTCTTGTTGAACCAGGGCTATATGGCTAGATGGTTGATGACAGGTTGATGAGGTTAACTAAGTTTTGCGAAGTTAGGGATTTCGCTGCAAAGTTGAAGTACAACATCGGCATTAACAACTAAGGTTTGATCATTGAACAAAAGAAGTTGGTGTCTTTGTTGCCAACTTGGTGCCAATATTACAAAACGGCAAAAGCCAATTGATTATTTGATGTTTGATGTTATTTATTTTATTAAGCACAAGGGGATCCTGATTGAAAATTGTGAAATGTGATCCACTCGCTGATTAGGGTGGCAGGGTGGCACTTGGGCAAGTTGGAGCCTGCATAGCACATTGGAGCGTCCTTCTAGTTGCAGCTAGAAAGCAGGGTGTTGGAACATCCTTCAAGTTGGAGCTTGTAAACCAGGGTGTTGGAGCGTCTTTCCAATTGCAGCTAGTAAACTAGGGCATTGGAGCATCCTTCAAGTTGGAGCCTGTAAAACAAGGGGTTGGAGCCTCCTCCAGTTGGAACTAAAAATATTGATGTAAACATTATTGAAGACAAATATTAAGAATTATTTGGTGGCTTTTCTCCTAAAAGGGTAAAATTTGTTGTCTACTGTCTTGATGTTTGTGCATTGTTGAATGGTGTTGCTAACTGATGTGTTGTTAATGTTAATATGAATATAAATTATATAATGTTTTATGAAGTTAAAAATACTAATTGAAGAGAAATACTACTTCACCCCCTCTCAATGTTTACAACATTAGATCCATCGAGAAGTGAACACCAACTTTCTCTTCGGTCTCGGCACGATGTCCCATACATCATTGCTCATGATGGAGTTATACTCCTCTATCATGGCATCTATCTAGACCTGCTCATCTATAGTCTCCTCAAAAGTGGAAGGCTCAAATTCGTTGATGTTGTGCGTTAGTGCCAAATAACTGGAAAATCTCGTCAAAGTTTTCTCTACCTAAAGGTGTTGTTAGAAGCCTCCACATGCTCCTTAGCATCGCTCAAGGTCTACTTAGCGCATCTTGGCCTCGTCCTAGTAGAGCCCAAAGGAATATCTTGTTGGTTTTTGTAGCATCGGAGGTGTTCTACTCAAAAAACTTTGTGGAGAGGCTAAAACACAAGAGTTCTCCATAACCCAGAAATCGTTTCTTGAAATTCTACCTAGAACTGTCTCAATTAGATTATTAACCTATTTTTTATTATTTCTTGAGTCTAAACTTAGGAAAAGGGGTTAATTAATCAAAATTAATTGAGATAAGGTCTAAATCATATAGAAACTCACACAAATAGATAGGGAAATAATCTTGGCCCTTGATTAAGTTTTAATCTTGGTTGTTGGATGTCCTATAGAAGATTATAAGTCGATGGGTATATGGAGAACACACCAATAGCAGATACTCAGTTGCTCAAAAGGTTCAATTTTCTCAGTGGCAGAGATTCAGCAGTAGAGATCGAATCATTGAGTGAGTAGCAGGTGTCAAAGGGGCAGAGATAGTGAGTCTAGGGGGGATTTCTCCTGTCCCAGGGAATCGAAAAGAGGAGGCTGAGATTTTCTCTAGGAGGCTATGCAGAGGCAACGCAAAGCCTCAAGAAGGAAATTCAATTCAATTGAGGAGGAAGATGTTTTCTATTCTAGAGGCTGGGAAGAGGTTCCAAAGGATCAGAGAAGCGTTTTCCTAGTCAGCAACAGGCAGGACAGCCAGATGAGAAGTTGATTTAGGCAGAGCATTTCAGAGACTACGCTAGGGTGACACAAGGCCTGCACAGAGCTAGTTGGACGACTAACTTTTTAGGGGCAATCAAGTGCTAGGATTGCTCGGAGATGGTAATTTCCCTCAAATTATTTTTGCCAGTATTCCTCTTGGATAGATTCACCAGTTTGACGATATTTATTGTACTCAGAAAATTCTCACTGCTGCATAATAATAAAAACCTTTAGTTGTTGCACTGGTTTTCTCAAGTTGGATTTTTCCAGGGACATTTGTCCAAAAATAAGTGTGTCAAATTTTGTGTGTGCTAGAATATTTCTCAGTTTCCAATGCTATTATTTTCCACAGTTTTATTTGTGAAGGTTGCAGTGTGATTTATTCAATATTTGTCATAGCAAATAAATTGTTAAATTAATTAACAATTAGGAGAATAATTTCCAGTTGTTGCAATGGAATTTCAGTGGTAAAATTTTCAAATGGTATCAAAACGTGATTGATCAGCCAGGAAGCTCAGAGGTGAAAGAAGAAAATTTCTATGTTAAGAGGGAACAACAGGCCAAAAATTTGGTGTTGTGCAATGTCTAGCGAGGCAGTTCATATCACTGGGCAAGGATTCAATTTCCAACATAGTGATTCCAGCAGGCAGAGGAAGCAGCAACAACTCAGAGTTTTGTTGAGCAAATTCCTTGGGTGGGCACAGAGGGTTTTGCAACAGTTTGTAGTAGCAGAATCAGCATTGGGTGGAAGAGCAATAACACACACGAAGAGAAAATTTCTCTCAGGTGATCCGAATTGGATCCATAAAGAACTGTCAAGAGAACCATGACTGTATCAGGTCAAGACAAACATCAAGAAATTCCAAAACAGCGATCAAAAACATGCCTGAACCAGTGGCAATGGCAGCCAGCGTGGAACGACAAGGACCTCGGTCAAAGCGCGCTGACCAAAGCCCATGGAGGCTGCGCGGGAGGCCGAATTAGCCCCTGGGAAACCCGGATCGGGAAATAGAGGTGAATTTTGATGCGTGACCGCTGGGCGAAAAGGGCCGAAATGGAGTAGCCCCGAGCACTCGAACATGTGGGGATTTGGAGAACCACGAGCGAAAAGCGAAAAAGCGCTAAAGGACAAAGGCAGAACCCGCGTTCTGGAAACCAGCGGTATTGATCGGGGCGCCCTCAAACGGTAAACAGTTTTGGGAGAAAGCGGAGCAATCCCACTCAACGATCAATGCGTGGCAAGCGGAGGAGAGAGAAAACTGCCGTTGATCGCACGCTAACGGTCGAGCAAGTCAACTGCGGGATCCAAATCAGACGGCTGAGATAGCGCCCGATGGGGGAAGCGGAATTGATGAAGGATTAAGCCGCGTTTTAGAAGGATTGAGGTCCGTTTGACCGCCACGGTGGAGGAAGACTTCATCCACGACGTAACCGAAGAAATGAACCGACGAAACAGGCTGGCGTGAGTTACAGAAGGACATGTGGCCACTCCCTACGAGTTAATGATGACGCCGAGCCAAGGAACTCCAAGCGCAGCTGCAGAAGGTGATTCGACAGAGGCGGAAGAGGAACCGAATAGACATGGGAACGGATGGCTTCAAAGCCATGAACAGAGACAGAATACACAGTCAGAGACACACATAGAGGGACAGAGAACCCCGAGAGGAGGACGGGACACAGAGAGAAGAAGACAATGAAGCAAAAGCAGAAGAGGACAGAGGGTCGAGCTGACCAAAGGCAGCATCGAGCATCCGAAAGCTTGAGAGATTCAAGCCATCCCATAGAGGATCTGTCCGGATTGAGCACCACATTGGGCTCTTTCCATTGTAGACTAGAAGGTCACAGAGCTGGTAGGCAGAAGAGTCTATGCACTCCAGTGGCTTGGGGAATCCAAGAACCACCCTGCCAAGCAAAATCTGCTTCAGGTGACTCATATTGAGATCCTGCATTGTAATTCTCTGCTTAAAGACACAATAAGACAAGGCCACCACTGAAAGCTGGACCAGAGATGTAGCCCTGGAGAATAGGGTGAACTCCTTATGAATTTCTTGTGTTCGTGTGTTTGCTTACTGTATTTCTCTGCTATCTTTCCATTTAAATGTTTGTGTATTGGCAATCTGATCGATCCGTTGCTTAAATAACATAGACACACACACCATCACATGAGTCTGTAATACCTTTATTCAATAAATCTTTAACTGAGGTCACTCATAGGGTGATTATCAGATCAAGTGGTATCAGAGCTCTAGGTTGTAAGGTTAGACAAGCTTGTGTTGATTTAGCTGGTGAATGCTCACTAGATCAAAGCTCAAATTAGGAGAAGAAGAGTTGGTGGAAACTAATCCTGAAATTGTGAGAGTCTATCCTCGGAAGACAATGTCAGAGGAAGGTTCTGTGGGGCCATACCCTCAATTCATAGAAAGTTTCCTAGCTATAAAGTCTATGGTAGAAGAAATGTATAGGGACTTTAGAAAGCATAAGGTTGAAGATTCATCAGGTTCTAAACAAGATAAAGAAGAAGATGAGTCTCATTTCCATGACCACTCCAAAGGAAAGGGGAAAGAGGAAAGCTTTTTCCCACCTCCTAATAGCCCTGTGCATAATAAGAAAGCATCTTTGATCAAGCTAGATGTTAAATTTGATTTGCCTATATATGATGGAGAGCTAAATGCTGAAAAGTTGGACAATTGGATTAGACAAATTGATGTGTATTGCAGGTACATAACATAGGCTCAGACAAGAGTAAGATTCCACTGGCAAGCCTACGCCTAAGAGGCACTGCCTTGGTTTGGTGGGAAGACAGAACCCAAGCTGATATGAAAAGACATAGTAAGACTATCTCTGTCTGGAGTGAATTTGTTGCTCTAGTCAAAAAGCAGTTCTATCCATTGACCTACATGCAACAAGCCATGATGAGTTGGCAAACTCTTCGGCAGTTGAAAGGGCAAAGTGTGCAAGGGTATACTCAAGAATTTAGAAAAAGAGCATTGATGTTGGGTATCTCATTAGACTCACCAGAGACTCTTTTGAAGTACATTCGTGGTCTACACAGCTACATGAGGCATACCATCCTCATGTTTAATCCCGCTAGTATAAATGAGGTATTTGTACAAGCTACTCATCTAGAAGCTAGAGGAAAGAATGGAAATCCAGAAGTTGGGGGACCATCCCAGCCCACTGTAAGCAAGAGCAAGGAGAAAAGAAAGCAGAAGTGGAAAGCAAGGAAGGCTAACACTGCCCAGAAAAGCAAAGCTTCATGCACTCATTGTAAAAAAGATGGGCATGATGATGAGCATTGTTGGATTCTACATCCAGAGCTGAGACCTAAAAAGTCTGAGGGCAAGAAGAAGAAGACTATTGCAGCTATTCAGAAAGATTTGGGGTCAAACTCAGGAGATGAAACAACTATTGCAGCCATAGGTATAAAAGGTAAGAATTCTGAAGCATCTACTAGTAATTCTGCTCAATTTGTTATTGATGAAGAAAATGAGAGAAAAAGACATGAGCTTTTCCATATTCGAGTTATTTCCAAAAATCAAAAGATTGATACTTTGTTTGATAGTGGCTCACAAGTAAATCTAATTTCCGAAGCAATTGTAAAGAAATTGGGATTAGCAACTATACCTCATAAGAAACCATACCCATTAGGATGGTTGAATGATAAAGAACAACTACAAGTGACTAGATAGTGCAAACTCAAGTTTTCTTTTGGGTCAGCATTTGTAGATGAGGTTGAGTTAGACATAATTCCTTTGGATATATGTGGAATTGTTTTAAGAAGTCCTTACTTGTATGATAGAAAGGCTATTTTCTATAGAGCTGAGAACAAGTATCTACTTGTTAAAGATGGAATCGAATACTTTGTAAGAGCTCATAAGCTCAAGAATAATTATACTCTCATAAACTCAGGGCAGATGAAAAGAATGATAAATTCATGCAAACAATTCTTACTGATGGTTGTAAAGGAAAAGAAACTTGATAAAACCAATGTATTTGAGGGCTGTAACGCTGAACAGTAAGCTGATATAGAAAAGTTTGTTTCAGAGTATGATGTCTTATTTCAAGAACCTAAAGGTCTGCCACCCAAAAAGGGAATAGTACATGATATTATTTTGCAGCAAGATGTTCCATTTCCTAACATTGGAATGTATAGGTTGTCTGCTTTAGAGAATGTTGAAATCAAGAAGCAAGTGCAGGAGTTGTTCGAGAAAAGGTTCATCAGGCCTAGCACATCACCATGTGGGTCACCAATCGTTTTGGTGAGAAAGAAAGATGGTTCGTGGAGAATGTGCATTGACCACCGAGCACTGAATAAGATAACAATTAAAAATCATTATCCCCTTCCTCGCATAGATGATCTTTTAGATCAATTGAAGGAAGTTGTTTATTTCACCAAGCTGGATTTGCACAGTGGATACCACCAAGTCAGAGTTGTAGAGCAAGATGCATGGAAAACTACTTTCAAAACAAAGCAGGGATTGTATGAATGGCTGGTTATGCCTTTTGGCTTGACCAATGCTCATGCTACTTTCATGAGATTAATGAATGATGTACTCAAACCTTTTCTTGATGATTTTGTTATTGTGTACCTGGATGACATTTTTATTTTTAGTAAAATGTGGGAAGAACATTTAAAGCGTGTTAAGCAGACATTAGATGTTTTGAAAAGAGAAAACCTTTATGTTAAACTCTCAAAATGTGAATTTGGAAAAACATCTCTAAACTACTTGGGTCATATAGTAGGGGGAGGTGAACTGAAAATAGATCCCTCTAAAGTGGCAGTCATTGTGAACTGGCTTAAACCCAGGTCTGCTACAGAAGTGAGAAGCTTCTTAGGAGCAACACGATATTGGAGGAAGTTCATTTCTAACATCTCATCAATTGCAGCTCCCTTACATGCTTTAACAGGATTGAACAAGGTGTTTCAGTGGGGGGGCAAACATCAAAAAGCCTTCGACACCTTAAAAGAAAAGATTAGTACAGCACCTGTACTAGCACTGCCAGATCTACAAAGACCATTTGAGATCCAAACTGATGTCAGTGACTATGCCACGGGAGCAGTGCTGACACAACATGGTAAACCCATATGTTATCATTCTGAGACTTTTAATCCTGCAGTAGTTAACTATCCTACCTATGATAAAGAATTGTATACATTAGTTCAGAGTGTGAAAAAGTGGAAACATTACTTAATGAGCAAAGAGACAGTAATACATACTGATCATCAACCACTTCAATATCTACACTCCCAAACTAAGTTGCAGCAATCAAGACATTACAGATGGATGAGTTTTCTACAACAGTTTCACCTAGTCATCATATATAAAAAGGGCATACATAACAAAGTTGCAGACATGTTATCTAGGCCCATTATAAATGCATCTACCATACTTAAGCATAATTCTGTACTACATGAAAGCTACATTGAACAATATGCTCAGGATATGGACTTTAAAGATGTATATGCAACTTTAAGTCAAGGCAAAAGAGTAGAAGAATTGGACTATCATATGAAGGACCGACTCTTATATCATTGTGGGAAACTCTGCATTCCACAAACTGAGAGAGTAAAGATAATTAGGGAAGCACACACTTCTCTGATATCAAGTCACTTTGGGGTAAGTAAAACAGTTGCACAGCTGCAAAGGTTCTGCTATTGGCCGAAAATGAATGAGACAGTTTCTAGATATGTAAGAGGGTGTGCTATGTGTGCTAAAAGCAAGCCCAGCAATAGAAAACTAGGCTTATACACTCCATTGCCAATTCCTTCTCACCCTTGGGAAAGCATTTCCATGGATTTTGTTGGAGCACTACCTAAATCTAGGAAAGGTCATGATTATCTATATGTTGTTGTGGATAGGTTCAGCAAAATGTGTATTTTGATACCTTGTAATAAACAGATTACAGCTGAACAGACTGCAAAATTGTTCTTTGAACATGTATGGGTTCATTTTGGATTACCCACTTCCATTGTATTTGATCGAGACACCCAATTTGTGGGGAAGTTTTGGTCGAGTCTGTGGGAACTGATCAACACCAAACTGAAGAAAAGCACAGCTTTTCATCCACAAACAGATGGCCAGACAAAAGTAGTTAACAGGATAGTGATCCAGTCACTGAGAGGATATTGTAGCAAACATCCTAAGCTATGGGATGAACACTTGTGTCATGTGCAGCACACTTACAACAAAGAAAAACACTCTTTTACACAGAGATCTCCTTTTGAGACTTGTTTTGGTTTCACACCAAGGTCTCCTTTGGATTTTGTCTTTGGTAAAGATACCATGGTTGATGGACACAGTGATGTGGACAAGGCATCTAGGTTCATTGATCAGATCCAAGAGATCCACCAGGCAGTACAGGAACAGCTGAAAAAGAGCCAAGCCAAGTACAAGGCTAGGCATGATAAGCATCGGATGGAGCATAGTTTTCAAGTTGGTGACCAAGTCTGGCTGTATATCAACAAGGACAGGATGCAAAGTGAACGTAAAAAGCTAAATCCTATCAGGTATGGACCCTTTAGGATACTTGAGAAGATTGGTGAAAATGTTTTTCGCCTTGATCTACCAGCTTACATGCACATCTACTCAGTTGTAAATGCAGATTGCTTGAGATTGTTTGAACCTTCAATGATTGAGGACCCCGAAGAGCAAAGTCAATTGCCTTCTATTGATGACCTGCTACTTGAATATCTTAATGAGTTGTAGGAAGACACAGTGCTGGACAAGAAGGTAAGGACAACGCACAAGGGAGATGTTGAGTACCTCAGGATTAGACTCAAAGGTTCAAAGCCAAGCAGTGCAAAGTGGATTGAGATTGAACAAGTGAGAAATCAATACCCTCACTTAGTCGATGCTTGAAAACCAACTTTTGGTGGTCCAAAAGCTTTTTCAGTGGGAAGGCCGTGATCCGAATTGGATCCATAAAGAACTGTCAAGAGAACCATGACAATATAAGGTCGAGACAAACATTAAGAAATTCCAAAACAGCAATTAAAAACACCCCTGAACCAGTGGCAATGGTAGCCAGCGTGGAACGGCGAGGACCTCAGTCAAAGCGCACTGACCGAGGCCCATGAAGACTGCGCGGGAGGCCGAATTAGCCCCTGGGAGGCCCGGATCGGGAAACAGAGATGAATTTTGATGCGAGATTAACAGAGATGAATTTTGATGCGTGATCTAATCGCGCATCGCTGGGCAAAAAGGGCCGAAATGGAGTAGCCCCGAGCACTCGGACACATGGGGAGTCGGAGAACCGCGGGCGAAAAGCGAAAAAGCGTTAAAGAACAAAGGCGGGACCCGCGCTCTAGAAACCGGCGGTATTGATCGGGCCGCCCTCAAATGGTAAGCAGTTTTGGGAGAAAGCAGAGCGATCCCACTCAACGATCAACGCGTGGCAAGCGGAGGAGAGAGAAAACCGTCGTTGATCGTGTGCTAACAGTCGAGCAAGTCAACTGCACGAAATGAGCGAACAGCGTTGGATCTGGGCAATCCAGATCGGACGGCTGAGATCGCGCCCGATGGGGGAAACAGAATCAACGAAGGATTAAGCCACGTTTTAGAAGGATTGAGGTCCGTTTGACCGCCATGGTGGAGGAAGACTTCATCCACGACGTAACCGAAGAAATGAACCGACGAAGCAGGCTGGCGCGAGTTACAGGAGGACATGTGGCCACTCCCTGAGAGCTGATGATGACGCCGAGCCAGGGAACTCCAAGCGCAGCTGCAGAAGGTGATTCGACGGAGGCGGAAGAGGAACCGAACAGACATGGGAACGGATGGCTTCAAAGCCATGAACAGAGACAGAATACATAGTCAGAGACACACACAGAGGGACAAAGAACCCCGAGAGACAGAGAGACCAGAACCCTGAGAGGAGGACGGGACACAGAGAGAAGAAGACAGCGAAGCAAAAGTAAAAGAGGACAGAGGGCCGAGCTGACCAAAGGCAGCATCGAGCATCCGAAAGCTTGAGAGATTCAAGCCATCCCATAGAGGATCTGTCCGGGCTGAGCACCACATTGGGCTCTTTCCATTGTAGACCAGAAGGTCACAGAGCTGGTAGGCAGAAGAGTCTATGCACTCCAATGGCTTGGGGAATCCAAGAACCACCCTGCCAAGCAAAATCTGCTTCAGGTGACTCATATTGAGATCCTGCATTGTAATTCTCTGCTTAAAGACACAATAAAACAAGGCCACCACTAAAATCTGGACCAAAGATATAGCCTTGGAGAATAGGGTGAACTCCTTATTAATTTCTTGTGTTCGTGTGTTTGCTTACTGTATTTCTCTGCTGTATTTCCATTTAAATGTCTGTGTATTGGCAATCTGATCGATCCGTTGCTTAAATAACATATACACACACACCAGCACATGAGTCTGTAATACCTTTATTCAATAAATCTTTAACTGATGTCACTCATAGGGTGATTATCAGATCATCAAGGGATCTCGAGTTTTAGAGATCTAATTTTTCCAGTTGCGTGCAGCAGATCCAGCAACCGAGCAAAGGGAAAGAGGGAGATTTTCGTCTAGTTTCAAAGATGGCCACCGCTGGGCTTAGAAATCATGATAGGATGGAGGAAGCCTCCAACTATGCCATATGAAAGGGTAGGATGTCCTTCCTTCTAGATGAACATGGCCTGAAAGCCTACGTAGAGAACGTGGTAGCAGTCGCCTAGGATGTCGATCAGCTCAAGGAGTCCTGGAAGGAAGTGGCGAAGCAAAGAGAATGATTTTGGATGGAGTCCGAGGTCATCTAGTCTCACATGTGGCAGAGAAAGGGACAACCAAGGAGATATGGGATGCTCTCTCCAAGTTATTTTAGAGTTCTACCGAGCAGTAGAAGATGTTTCTCCAAGAGAAGTTGACAAGCATCAAGATGCAGAAGGGTGAAGGCATAGATCCCTTCCTCACCAAGATTCAGGAGGTCCATGATAAGCTTGCAGTCATTAGGGAGGCACTGAATAGTGTCTTAGAGGATTGGTAGTTGTTTGTCCAAAGCATCTTGGGTAGAGACACATTGCCTGGATGCGACACGATGTGGTCCAATCTAAAGCAGGAGGAGTTGAGGCGAGATCTAGTAAAGAGCACCATCAGCGGAAGCAGCGACAAGGCCATGAAGGGTGAGAAGGAAGAGGAGAATGTGGCCCTAGCATCGAAGGGTCCCATCCAAGGACAGGGGGGAAAAAATCAAAAGAAGGACCTGTCAAAGGTCAAGTGTTTCAGATGTGGTGAGTTCGGTCACTATAGTACTCAGTGTCCTCTCAAGAAGAAGGAAAAGCAGGAGAAGCAGGACCAGGCGGCAGCGTTTGCATACATAGACAAGTTGTCCTCCAAGCTGGAGGAAGAGTTTGTCATGTATGAAGCTATACCTCCAAGAGTGACGTGGGGTGATATGGAGCTATATCCCCAAAGTTGCAGAGTTTTGGGCAAGGTCCATTGAGGTGTCCTCCTCATGGATCATTACCTTGCTACAGGGGCCCACAGTGTTCAGTAGCATGATGGATCAGTGTCAGTGTCAGTTGCTAAGTAGTCGTAGCAAATAAATTGTTAAATTAATTAACAGTTAGAAGAATAATTTCCAATAGTTGCAATAGAATTTCAGTAGTGAAATTTTCACATATCTAACTCCATTAGGTGACTTCTCCATGCCTAGGCATTTAGGCCTTTGTAGAAGTACCTTCCCATGCTACAAACATCAACAAATATTCACTTATTTGTTATAAATTATGGGGTTCTTTTCTTACAATTGTTACATATATTTCCATGCTGTAAATATTCTAATTCATGTTGGAATTTTAGTAGCCATGTTCGGTATTTTCATCAAGAAATAAAAAGAAAAATTAAATTTGAATTTATGCCCTCACAAATGCCAAGTTTGTTGGGAATCACGATTGGCATTAGAACAAAACCCGTAGTTGTTTGTCAATGATCACATTGCCAGAGATAAGAATCCAAGAGAGGCGGTTAGTCCATGTCGCAAAACACACGGGGAGCGTTGGTTTATCCAATGTCCAACAATCTCCCCCCCTAATGTGAGTCAAGTTTGTATCGAACCCGTGACCTACGCTTTGATACCATTTATTGGGAATCACGATTGCCATTAGACCAAAACCTGTAGGTGTTAGTCAACGATCACATCGCTAGAGATAAGGATCCATGAGAGGCGGTTAGTACATGTCACGAAACACACGAGGAGCATTGGTTTATCCACTATCCAACAAAGTCGGCCCCCTCCTAGATCAAGTCGGCCTGCCCAAGAGACATGTCTATTAGCATGGACGAACAACTATATATTGAGCCTATTCACCCCCCTTCAAGGAAGCTTTGGATCATCTCATGTATCTTTGTTTTGGTGTGCAAATATCTCTATGGAACCTTGCGGATCTATGGCACTATCTTCTGTGGTATGTGAGCCTCTCTGTGGCACTATCTTCTATGATATGCGAGCCTCTATGGAACTATCTTCTGTGGTATCTGAGCGTATCTATGGCACTATCTTCTGTGGTATGCAAGCCTCTGTGGAACTATCTTCTATGGTATCTGAGCCTCTTTGTGGCACTATCTTCTGTGGTATGTGAGCTTCTATGTGGTTCCTTATCTCTGTGGTAAAGTGAAGTTCTATGGCTCCTTATCTCTATGGTACATGGAAATTGTTTGGATCCTTATCTCTGTGACCGAGAAAGAGGATGGAACAAATTAATGAATTGAACTCTCTCTCATAACGAAAGATTTGTTGGGGTTTTCCTTTGTGGGTTTTTTCCTGGTCGCTGGCCTAAATTTTGGTGTCTCTTGTCTATTGTTTGTTTATTGTGATCTACTACTCTATTGATAGTTGAAATTTTTCTATGTGTAATTGCTTGATGATGAGAATATGATGTAACAAAGTTAAAATGTATCATTAGAGTAGTTACCAAATAGAAAAATTGTATTAGTCTTGATTGCACTAGAAAATCAACAATACCTAGTTTAAAACAACAAAGTATATTTTCTTGACTGCATGTGTTTGGGCATCTATTTGAGCCTATTTTGATCTGACTAAGACTTATATATTTAGTCGTAGGGAACTTTGAACTCGTTTTTGAAAATATAGCTTAAATCACCCAAAACCTTAACCATTGCATATTTACCTTGGGGTGAATCTTGTAGTAGAATCCTTTGGTGGTATTTAGCCTAAGCCATTTGGGCTACTTAATACACAAGATCTATTGGAGAAGCCTTCCTTGTGGGTGATTATATCCAACAACAAAAACAAGAGTAGTTGCTTAGGTGACAGTGGTAACTAATCCCATTGTTGCTTTCAATTTAGATTGCTTAGTGAAGCATTGCGGTAGTGTTAAATTTTGCAATAACAATCACTGACTAAGGAAATTTTCCAAAACAAAAATTGCTGAAAAAAAAATCCCTGAAGAAGAAATTTTCCAGAAACAGGAATTTCCAAAAATATTATGAAACCTTTGGACTGAAATTTGTATGTTAAAATGATTGAAATCTGAAAAATACAAAATAGAGAAACCCCTAATGTTCTGCAAAGAATCCAACAATAGTCTTGGTTTTTCAATTTGAGCTACAAATTGTCTCAGCAGTCAATTTCAGCCACTCTAGGAGTCCAAAGTGTGAAATTTCAAACACCAAATCCTCAATCTTTGTTAGGGCTAACACACTTTTATAATGCAAGGTACGACATCTAAAGCACAACAAAGAGAAAACACTAACCATATAGAGTAACATAAGGAGTAACAAAATAAGTCTTTTGCAATACTTCATTATGTTTTTATTGTATTCTTTGCATACAAAGAGTAACCATATGAGGAGGTTGTGTTCCATAAATGGACATACAAGCTAGACATACCTTCACTTTATCTGGTCGAAGCATAGCGCCTTGCAACGGTGGACAACTGAAATAGCGTTTTCCTTTCACCCTGCAAAAATATAGGTAAATAACAACAAACTTTTATCTGTAGAGTCATACAATAAACAGCAAATTTAGTTCCATTATATACCTTTGGCATATCTTATTTGTCTTTTGTGTGTAGCTGACAACGTTAGACAGTAAATAAATCAACAATATGCTGAATGTGTATATGCATTGCATTGCGAATTTTTAAAAAATTGATACATTTCTTTGAACCACATTAGCCAAAGGATCATGTTAGTTTGAAAGGTATGCCATGCAAAAGAAGATGAAAAGAAGTAATTGCCAATGTTGAAGTCAGATTTTTATTGTCAAGACACAATCAGTGAAAAATTGTGTACACCTGCCACAGAAGTGTGTAATTTATGTCAAGATCTGTGTCCTTGAGAATATATAGATTAAGTCATAGGAATGAACACTAAGTTTCATTACTTGGGTATGTCTCATTACCACCTTCAAAATCATCATAAGACTCATTTGGGTCATCTTAGCACTGTAATATGCCTCCCCAAAGCCTTTCAAGTTAGCAGGAATGTTGTAGAGAGCGCAATGCCCTTTGGCATATAAATAGGTGTTAGTTTTTTGTAGCATTGGACAGGTGTTCTAGTCTATATGGTGTCTAAGCAACTAGGGAACACATTTTCTCCAATACCAGAAAAGGTTTCGCAAGAAACACCTCAATTAGATTAATTAGCCAATTATTAATTATTTTCCAAAGTCTAACTTAGGAAAACAAGTTAATTAAGTCAGATTAATTGAGGAAAATCGGTTTTGCTCTATAGACTTCCGGAAAAGTCACTTGATGGGTTCAAGATGATCTTAGCCATCGATCATGATTAGATCATGGCAATTGATTGTTCAACAAGAGATTATAAGAGAAAATCGATGGGGTTTGGAGAGAAACACTTGAGCAGTTTGACTTACCCAATTGCAGAAGGGGACAATTGAAGTAGAGGGAGACACCACTAGAAGGGTTTCAACAGAAGGTTTGGGAGGAGATTCTCACAGTGATTTCCAATATTCTCAGTCAAACAAGGTCAATATTGTTTTGCAAATAGAAGGCCGAAGCAAACAATGTGAATACCCAATTTACCCAGTGCGAGTTGTTGGAGCAGTAATTCCATTTCTAGTTGCGAGAAGATTTGTCGGAGGAGGTACGAGTAGCTTCAGTGGACAAAGGGAGGCAGTTTATTATTCAAAACTAAATTCGAAGGCATTTCTCAGTTGTTAGTGCGAGTTACTAAAACCAATGCGAGTTGCAGGTAGAGGGAGTGAATCACTGGAAGACCGAGTTGGATTTGCAGAAGGAAACTCGGTATTTTTAGATCAATTTGCCAGTTGGAGGTGTGAAATAAAATTTTCAGGAGTTTTGCCAGTGTCAGGCAAGCAGATTGATGTACTCTCTAATTTGCTGAAGAATTATAATAAAACCCTCATCTACTAACTGGTTTTCCCCACATTGGGGTTTTTTCAGGGACTATTGTCCAAAAAGCTTGGTGTCCAAATTTTTGTGTGCATTATTTTTTCAATTCCTGAATTTTCTTTATGAGGATTTTTTTCACCTGAAGAAATCGTGCCTGGGGTAGTGCTTAGGAGTACATAGTCCTGCCCGAGATTGGACCATGAGTCCTGCAGGGACCCAACATCCCCACCTAACCGTTGAACCACATCCTCCAGACTTTTTTTTTAATATTTTTTTTCAACTAAAGAAATTGTGCCCGGAGCAGGCTCTCAGGCATACATTGTCCTGCCCGGGATTGGACCACAAGACCTGTGGGGACCAAACCTCCCCACCTAACCATTAGACCACATCCTCGGGACTAAATTTTATTTGCAAAGATTGCAATAGTGAATTAAACATTATTTGCCATAAAAATTCTAAAGACAAATAAACTGCATAAGTTAAAAGATTAATTTCCAATTGCTACAGGTTAAAAGATTAATTTCCAATTGCTACAGGTAAAGAAATTTCACATGGTACCACAGCAGATCTAGGCGCAGAGGGTTTGTTGTCATAAATTAACGCAAGACACGGAAAGAGAAGCACACAAGCGTTTTACCTAGTTCGATTTCTTCAGTTCTCCAGTTTATTTAAGTTCACAGTTTTTTTAGAGATGGCCACAATAAGATTGAGAGATCAGGATAGGATGGATGGAGCCTCCAATTTTTTCATTTGGGAGGCCAAGATGTCATTCCTTCCAGATGAGTATGGTCTAAAGAAGTATGCAGAAAATATAATTGTCGTACCAACAGATCCACAACAGCAGGTCACCTACAAAAAGGAAAATGCCAAAACAAAGAGGATGATTCTTGATGGAGTCAAGGATCACATTGTTCCACATATCGCAAAAAAGGGAATAGCGAAGGAAATGTGGGATGCCATCGCTAAACTATACCAGAATCCTTCAAAATACAGGAAAATGATCCTCAAGGAAAGGCTGAGAACCATCAAGATGCAAAAGGGCGAGGATGTTACTTCTTATCTCAAAAGAGTTCGGTCTGTCAGAGATGAATTAACTATAGTTGGAGGCAAGTCGAGTAGTTTCTAGGCAAGACAAGCTTCCAGATTGGGATCGCATATGGAGTGATTTCACTCAAGAGGAGTTGAGGCTCAGCTTAGTCAATGACACCAATAGCAGTGGCAAAGTACCGAAGGTGAAAGAGGAGCAAGAGAATGTCGCTCTAGTAGGAAAAGGAAAAGTGAAGAAGGGTCCCAATAAGGGGCAAGGCTCGAAAGGAGAGAAGAAAAAGGACTTATCTTAGGTCAAATGTTTTGGTTGCGATCAACATGGACACTACGTCAGCCATTGTCCTAACAGAAATAAGGACAAGAGGGGAAATCACACAATAGCTTCAGCAGACATTGAGCATTTGTCTTCTAGGATGGAGAATGAATTTGCTCTCGTAGCTTGCCTCTCTAGCTCCACGTCCACAGGTGTCTAGTACATAGACAGTGGAGCGTCAACACATATGACAAGGGTTAGAGGCCATTTCTCCAATTACAAGGAGAAGCAAATGGACTTCCAAATTCAGATGGAAAACAAGGTGAAGTGTACTCCAATTGGGAGAGGTACCATCAACATTCAGAGGGAGTCAGGCAAGAACACCAGTGCTACAGATGTCTTTCATGTTCCAAGTTTGGTTATGAACCTGATTTCAGTGTCTGCATTACAGGATGACGGGTAGCATGTCTACCTGATGGGGCAAAAGTTATTCATTAAACACCAAAACTAGAAGAAGGTCAAAAAGATTGGGGTTCGAAGCAACAAGCTACACGGGTTGCAGTTCAATTCTCCAAGGGCATTGGTTAGTAACAGCAGTAGTAGTGGTAGAGATTTAGAAGAGTTATGGCATAGGAGGATGGCACACTTGCACCATGGAGCACTTAGGTTGCTCAAAGAGGCTGTAACAGGGGTTCCATAATTGAGCATGGAACACAATGACATGTGCAGGGGGTGCGTACTTGGGAAGTTTGCAAAGGCAGTATTCCCAAGAAGTGACAGTGGAGCCAATGGTGTGATGCAATTGATACACTCAAACATTTGTGGCCTGATATCCACCAAACCTCTCAGAGGTTACAAGTACCTTGTGACCTTCATAGATGACTTCTCCAAGAAAACTTGTATCTACTTTTTGAAGACAAAGGATGAGGTATTCAGTTGCTTCCAAGAGTTTAAGGCTCTTATGGAGAACATGACAGGCAAAAGGATCATGGTGCTTCGTACAAACAATGTAGGAGAGTATATAGACAAGGACTTCACGGGGTTCTGTATGAAGAACATTAGGAGAGAGTGGAAAACTCCATACAATCCACATCAAAATGGAGTAGCAAAGTGAAGAACAGGACTATTGTTGGGGCAGCAAAGGCGATGTTGTATGACCAAGATATGCCCAAGTTCCTATGGGCAGAGGCATGTAGCATGGAAATGTATATACAGAATACGATTCCTCATAGAACGTTGGGGAAGATAACACCAAAGGAGGTCTTCACAAGGAAGAAGCCAGAGGTCTAGCACTCCAGGATCTTTGGCAACATAGCATACTATCATGTGCCAAATGACAAATGCACCAAACTTGATTAGACTACAGAGAAGGGATATTTCATTGGCTACAGCAAAACGTCCAAGGCATATAGGATCTACATTCCTAGTATCAAGAGGATTATCGTGAGACAAGACGTGAAGTTCCAAAAAGAGAAAGCCTTTAGGAGATCTCGCAAGTTGCTAGCAAATGATCAGAGTGGGCCAGTAGAAGCTGTAAGGGCTGAGCAGTAGCCACAAGGACAACAGAGCACAAGTACAGTCACTAGTACAAGCACTACCTCAAGTGCAGGAGGTCGTGTGAGTTCACAACAAACAGAGCAGCAGGGGCATCATGAGTAGCCTGAAGCTCCAACCACCACCAGCGAAAGGAGCAGAGAGATGCTCCATACATTGAGGGATGTGCAGGTGTTCGTCTGAGCTCCTAGATCGAGCACCAGAGAGCACAGATAGCTTAATTGGTACAAGGTGTTGGTGACAAAAGTCGTCGACAAGGAGCCTTCTAGTTATGTTAAAATTGGAAACTAGGGCCAAACTCCATGTGGGTCATCTTATTTATGGCAGCTGATATTTTTATTGGATCCCTCTCATCGAGAGGTGTAGGATTGATCTAAAGATCATCCAATTCTGATAAGTATTTATGAAGCTATGAATTTATTTATGTTATAAGACAAATTGTCAAGTCGACCAGCAACTTGTGTAGGCTCAGAAGCCCAATAGACGTGTCTATTCATCATCCACGTTTTAGTATAAATAGAAGAGGAGTTGAAGTCATTTTGACACACATCCTCTTCATGTGTAGTCTCCTCCTCTCCACGTCTTTGGGTTTTGGTGAAGGAGAGACACAATGAAGATTCGTTGGCCCAAAGGTGATGCCCTAACCGCAGTAAGCCGCAGGTATAGGAGGATGCTCTACGCAGCAAGCAGGCCCTAATACACTATCCAAAAGCCTTATACGCAGGCCCTAATACACTGTCTAAAAGTCTTATACGCAGGCCCTAATCTACACAGTCAAGGAGGCTCCTATAACGCAGTAAGGGAAGACATTCATACGCTGTAATGGAAGACACGTTGTAACAAAGACGTTCATGGAAACACTTCATACACAGCCATCCTTATACGCTATCATGAAGACACTTTCCACGCAGTCATCTAAACGCAGTCCTCTAATGCAGTTAATGAAGACACCTGTTCATGCAGTCAAGAATGGGAGAACTGCAGTCAATGATGGAAGAACCGCAGTCATTACAGCAGTGACTTAGTGGAAGAAGCCGCAGTCATAATTGCGGTCAAGTGAGGTAGCCGTAGATCATACATTAAGATACAACCTCAGTCTCAGCATATATATCTTACATAATCATGTTGAAAAGGATTTTTGGAAATTGCTGGAAGTCTGGGCACAATGAGAAGCAGTGACGAAGGTTTCAAGCAATGTCAGTGCTGCTGTAATAATGACAGTGATAGTTACATTCTCAGCATAATGGAAGAAGCTGTGTCAAGAATGATCTGTGACAAAGTCATGATCTAGTTCTTGTAAGATCATGATCTCGTTGAAGATGCAGAGATTACCTCTATGGTAATTTCAAGGGACAGTCATGGTGCAGCAATGATGTTATCAATGATGGTAGTAGTACTGAAAATATCAGTGATGCAGTAGTACAACAGTGATAGATTGGTGGCATACCTGTAGCAGCAATGAACAGCTGTAGGTAGCATATCTGTAGAAACCCTATCACATGAACAGCAAAGGATGAACAGTCTCAGATCATGATGATGTAAGATGCAGCATCATGGGCATGTTAGTAAAGGGCAGCACGATGATGAATGAGACAGCATGATGCAGCATGATGGTGCTACACAGTAAGGTGCAGCAAATGGACGAGATGCAGCACTAAGATAGGTGAAGGAGTCACCTTAGAGAATCAGTTGAAGCAATATGTCTTCAACTGATCTCTTGCGATATCAAAAGTCAAGTATGGACTTCTATTGTAAATGTACTATCTCTCTCACTTTCTCCGCTGAACTATGAAGAAAATAAAAGAAGAATTGATCAAGGGTTTCCCCACATTGTGGGGTTTGTCCCTGGCTAGCGCCACATCTTTTGTTCTCTTGTCTTCTGCGATTTATTTATGTTCTATCTGCAATTTACTTTAAACGTTGATGTGATTGCTGATCAGGAAAAGATATTGAGTTAACTAAAATTGAAATAAATTGCTCTAGCATAGAACATACCTAAAATTAACATGGTATCAAAGCTGAGGAGAAGACAATGCCCAAGCAAGAGTGAAACAGCAATCACTGAAGACAGTTGGGAAAAGACAAAAGGATCAATGGGTTCCTCATCCCTCTTCAAATTCACCGAGGGTCAAGTGGAAGAAGAGAATATTATCAGAATGGCACAACGGAAGTCTCTGATGGCCTACTTAAACATCACTTCATTAGGAAGTTTGGATCTAAGGGTGGAAGGAAAGGCGGATGCCTTGGTTGCAATAAGTTCGGCCATTATGCGAAGGAGTGTCCGAATGGCAGAGACACATCTCTTGATGAAGTTAACAATCATTCCAGCGACATTTTCAATGATCAAAGAATGACTGGTAATGCAGGTCATCAAGGAAATGGTCGACTCTTCAAAGAAAGCAACTCCAAGCACTTTATCAGATAGAAGGGTGCACTCTCTAATTTGGTAGAGATGGAAACAATCGTGGGATTACACTTGGAGCCGATGCCACCTATCCTGGAAAGGGTGTGGGGAATGTTACCCCTCAATTGAATGAGGGTAACTCAATTCATTTACAAAATCTCTTTTATGTACTCGATCGAAAGAAGAACCTGGTGTCCATTTCAGCTATGGAAGTCAAAGGTTACAGGGTGGCACTCATCGACGGAAAGGTACATGTTTTAGACTTTTCAAAGATGTTTTTGAGTTCAGGGTTGTATCAAGTTGTAGGAAGTCCACTGGGGACCATGTCCATTAACAAAGCACTAGAGATCTGTGAGTCAGATGATGACAGGGATGCCTGAATTCAAAAAGAGCATGAAGGTACATGTCTGAGATGTACCAAAGGAAAATCTTAAAAGGGGACCATTACCCTCATGCAGTAGGTCCTCAGGTTTGGAACATCCCGAGGAGTTTGAGATTGATGATCAGAAATCTCACATATGCAGGTGGAAGAAAGCCCTCTATGGCTTGAAGCAAAACACCCCGGGCGTAGTATGAGAGGATTGATAGCTGTCGGATGAAGCTGAGATTCACTAGGAGTGAAACCGATCCAAACCATTACCTGAAGGTTGTGGATGATAGACCTCTCATACCAACACCTATGTCTGACAAGTGCAAACCCTCTCATTTGTAGAAGACAGAGGGAGTTGAATTACGAATGTGGAAACATAAACTGCAAGTCTATGACTACCTCAAGGATCTTAACTTTCATAAGTTATATGTTAGTGATTTCAGACCAGATTTGGGAAATGCTTTGAGTTTCATAAAGGCTTGTGTCCACTTGTCTTGGCTTGTCTTCTATTGCTTATGTTTATGCTCTATCTGCACTTTACTATCATGCTGATGTGATTGCTAATTTGAATATTGTCATTGGGCTACTATTAAAAATTGAAGCAAAGCGCTCTAAGCATAGAACATACCAAAATTTAACATGGTATTAGAGCTGAGGTGAAGACAAAGCCCAAGTAAGAGCGAAAGAGCAATCACCAAAGACAGTTGGAAAGGACAAAAGGCTCAATGGGTTCCTCATCCCTCTTCCTGGCTGAAGATAAGCTCCATGAAAAGTCTGACTATCACGAATGGTGCCGGATTACGTGAAGGTAGAATCCCAAAGCCTCCGTCAAATGCATCGGCTACTTCAAAGAACAAGTACACCAAGGGTGAAGTCAAAGCAAAGAAAATTATCAAAGATTCCATCGACAAGCGTCTGGTGGCTTACATCTTCGATCTACACACCTCCAAGGAGATCTATGATAGGTTGGTAAGAATGTTCAAGGTTAGTGATGCAAATCAAATTTTATTTCTCAAAAATAAGTTGAAGGATATTAAGAAGGGCAAGCACGAGGATATTCAATCCTACTTCTTAAGGATCACTGAGATCAAGAATGATCTTCTATCGATTGGAGAAATCATATCCGATAGGGAAATTACTATTACTACCCTTGGAGGTCTCCCACCCGAGTGGTATATATTCAGAATCACTATTCTCAATAATGATCGAATTCCAGGATTTGAGGAACTGATGTCGACATGCATTCAAGAAGAACCCAAGATGGTGGAGCAAGAGATGTCCTTTAATAAAAGTAACCATATTGCTTTCTCTACTCATGCCAAAAGGAAGAATAATGCAGGATCTAAGGGTCATTGCCATGGAAACCCTGGATTCAAAGGAGGAAGGAAAGGCAAATGCTTTGCTTGCAATAAGTTTGGCCACTATGCAAGGGAGTGTCTGAATAGAAGGGACACATCACATGATGATGATCACAATCATTCCAGGGGCAACTTCAACAACAATGATCGAAGGAATGACAGGTATAATGGCAAAGGAAAAAGGAATGCACGACATCAAGGAAATGGTCAACCCTCCAAGAAAGCAACGAACTCCAGGTATGAAGAATCAAATGTTGTTTCTGATAAGCAAAAGGAGTATTATCTTATATCGACCCTCTCCTCTACCTCTTCTCCGAATACTTTGGGAAATTGGCATATTGATAGTGGTGCTTCAAGGCACTTCATCGAATTCAAGGAAGCTCTCTCTAATCTGAGAGAGAAGGAAACAAACTTGGAGACTATTCTTGGAGACAATGCCACCTATCCCGTAAAAGGTGTAGGGAATGTTACTCTTCAACTAGATCAGGGTAACTCAATTCATTTGCAAGAAGTTCTTTATGTACCTGATCTCAAGAAGAACCTGGTGTCCATTTTGGCAATGGAAGACAAAGGTTACAAGGTGGCATTCATAGATGGAAAGGTATGTACTTGGAAAGAAATTTCAAAGATTCTTTTACTCCTGGGTTGAGGGTTAGCACTTTGTATCAGGTTGCAGGAAGTCTAGTGGGGGCCATTTCTTGCGACACATCCCTACCCGATGTGAGACAGATGGTGATAGGAATGCCCGAATTCAAGGAAGAGCATGAAGATATGTGTTTGAGATGTACCAAGGGAAAACTTATAAGGAGATCTTTTCCCTCAAGAAGAAGTGGGACCACAGATGTGGATCAACCCAATGGGCTTGAGGTTCATGACCGGGCACCTCATGTATACAAGTTAAAGAAAGCTCTCTATGATTTGAAGCAAGCATCCCGTGCTTGGTTTGAGAGGATTAACAGCTATCTGATAAAGATGAGATTCACTATGAATGAAGTCAATCCAAACCTTTGCTTTAAGGTTGTGGATGATAGACCTCTCACACTAGTACCTTATGAGGACGACTTCTTTCTAATAGGTGCAGACCCTCTCATTTACAAACGTAAGAGGGAGTTGGATTCTGAATATGGGATGGTGAACTGCAAGCCCGTGACTACCATGATAGAGCTTAACTTTAAGAAGTTATGTTGTAGTGCTGCCGGACCTGAATTGGGAAATTCCTCTGAGTTTCATCAACTCATAGTAGCATTGATGTTCTTGGTGAATTTCCGTCCGGATATATGTTTTCCAGTTAGCATGTTGAGCCATCATATGGCTGAGCCTCATCACTCACATTGGATTGGTGCCAAGAATCTTATGAGGTATCTTCGAGGCACTATCTCTCATGGACTATGATACACTGCCGGAGCTGTGAGGCTGCATGGTTATTCTCATCTTGATTGGGCGGGCAGTGTGCAGGATCGCAAGAGCACTTTTGAGCCCTACTTCTCTTTGGGTTCTGCCTCGATATCCTAGATGAGCAGGAAGCATAAGTCGGTTGCTTTGAGCACCGCTGAGTTCGAACACATAGCTGCAAGTATGACCTCGTGTGAAGCTGTTGTTGTTTTGGGGTAGCAACGGATGTGCTCTAGCCACGAAATTTGGTGGAGAGATTAGGGCACATGAGATCTCCAATACCCAAAAAGAGTTTGGGCAGATTCTAAACAGTTTGAGAAATATTAAAATAATTAATGTTTTTAATGGAGTCCCTAAGTCTAAACTTAGGAAAATTAAAATATTAATGTGGATTAATATAAAACTGTGTTAGAATGGTCCAAAAGACATGGATCAAGCCAGATCTAATCTTAGTTGTTGATTAGGGACTTAATCTCGGTTGTTGATATGTCACCGAAAAAAGTATAAGAGGAGGCTTGAGGGTCACTTGGAGAGTACACCAGATGATCAGTGATTTTATTCTCTAGAGCGGGGTTTGCTACGAGAGATAGAATCAGTTATCGGAGTTGCAACTGAAGGGCATTGAGTATAGAGAGACAGAGAGGCAGAGATAGTGCCAGGAGATCAGCGCAGGAGCCAGAGAGAGTGACATAGTAGCAGCCAGGGCTCACGCAGAGGCAGCTATGAGCTGCACAGTGCTTCAAAGAGGCCAGCGTTGCTGACGCAGAGGGCCAAAAGGCTAATGAAAGCCCATTCAGGGCAAGGCCAGCGTTGGGCAGAGAGAGGCTGACGTAGTCTAGAGAGGCAGACGCTGGGGTTTCTGGAGCAGATTGGAGCTGAGGAGCTGCCGGAGGATTTATTCGGGGTTTCAGCAGGGACATTTGTCTCAGACTGGGAGGTACTACTACCAAGGAAATTCTTTGTTGGGTAAGCCGGATTTGGCACCCGAATTGTACTTTGAAATTGCTTAATAAGAAAACCCTCAGATAGCTGCATCGGTTTTCCCACATTAGGTTTTTCCGGGGACATTGGTCCAAAAATAACAGTGTCATTGTGTGTGCTTGTTTCTGTTTCCTTGAGTTGACAATCTGTAACATGTTGAGCATGCACTAGTGTTTATTTTCAGTATTTACATTGTAAATAACTTGTTAAGCAACGAAACAAGTAGGTAGGAATAAATCAGTAAAGTGCATGGAGGGTTTCTAACCGGTAGACTTAGAAACTTCAATAGTTGTCTGGTTGAGGAAGCTCTTCAGTGAGTTGTTTGGACATGTGTTGTATACCACTATGATCTTCTATGACAACCATAGTGGGATTCGATTGTTGAGGAATATCGTGTTCTATGATCGCTCCAAGCATATAGACATCAGGTACCACTTTATCTGGGATATGGTACAACAAGGAGCAAGAAGGCTCCATCACATTGGGATTGATGTGCAGGTCGCCGATATTCTAACAAAGCCCCTAGGAAAGGTCAAATTCTTGACTTTCCAAGAACGACTAGGAGTCATGAAGAGACCCTCTCCTGAGGATACTGTATGATATGGACATTGAGCTTTGGGAGCTCCGGGGGCTTGGGGGTATTTCTTGGAGGGATGATCAACCATAGAGTGAGTGGTTCAGCCTTCCCCTAGTGGTATGCTATGTAGGCATGATGAGTGGTTTATCCTTCTCCTGCTGAGACACAATCATAGGGTGAGTGGTTTAGCCTTCTCCTAGTGATTTGTTGTGTACAAGGTGAGTAGTTCAGCCTTCCCCTAGGATACCCCATGGCGACATGTAGGCAAGATAAGTGGTTCATCCTTCTCCTGTTGATACATCCTACCGATGCAGTCTGGGACTCATGGGAAGTACCTCTCATTTGGCAAACGAGCAGGGAAATGAGGATAGGGACCACAGTACTACCGATGGACGCATCGTGTACTACTGTACTCCCCATGCTAGGATGATATTGATCTGGGATCAATTGGAGCTGACTTCGGGTCAGTAAGAGTGGTATGAGACACTCTTTATTTGGAATTGATTTCGGATTAGTAAGAGTGGTATGGGACACTCTCTATTTGGGATTGACTTCAGGTCAGTAGAGAATGGTATGATACATTCTCGATCACTTCTTCTTCTTCATAGTTCAACAGTGCAGGGCACTGCATTAATGGCAGAGATAGTACAAATTGGCAGATGGATTAGCAGTTGGAGTTCTCCCTAGTTGAGAGGGAGTGTTAAAATTTGGAACTAGGGCCAAACTCCATGTGGGTCTTCTTATTTATGGCCGTTGATATTTGTCTTGGATTCCTCTCATCGAGAGGTGTAGGATTGATCTAAAGATCATCCGATTCCGACATGTATTCATGGAGATATGAATTTATTTGTATTATGTGACAATTCATCAAGGTCGGCCAACAACCAAATTACCCCCACTTATCCTCAACGTTTCATTATAAATAGAGGAGGTATTCAAGTCATTTTTCACACACATCTCTTGTGGTCTCTCTCTCCACTTGTTTGGGTTTTGGTGGAAGGAGAGGTCTAAAGGAGAATACATTGTCTTAGAGGAGATCTAACCCTAGCAGCGAATCTAAAAGGAAGCCCTAGATGTTGTCAAAGAGCAGGCTCCCATACGCAGTCATGGAGGAGACTTATACGCAGTCCAAGGGAATGGAGACCTAATCGCAAGTAAGATGAAGTCTAAAATGTTGTCTTAATGGAGACCTAGCCACAATTAAGAAAAGGAGAAGAGTAGAAGGAGATCCCTAGCAACAGTTAAGGAAGAGATATAGCCGCAGTGGAAGCGAGTTCTGCCTGCATTCAAAAGAGGCCTATATCCGCAGGTAAAAGAGCCTAAGCCGCAGCAAGAAGAAGTCTGGCAAGCGTGGACAATTAAGGGTTGTTTCAGGGGTTCAATTTGGGGGAAGAACTGTTGGTTGGTAGGCCAAGGCCTTGTTCTTAAAGGCCGAGGCTAGGAGGTTTGATTGAGCACTTGTTGGAGGGTTAACAGTCACTCTAATGGGCTACCACAGGGTTGTTCTAAGGGCTGTAGGATGCCACTGTAATAAGAGGAGGGCATAGCCATTGTTCAGCAACTGTTAAGGGCTAGAAGGTTGCTCTAAATATTAAAGGGGACAGCCTTCCCTTGGAGAACAATTGTAAGACAAATCTGGGCAGATTTTGGGACCGTTAGGAGACAGTACTTTGGAACTTATTCAGGCCCAGTCTTGCTGAGCTAGGCCACAGGCCATAGCCAGAAACATGAGGATATTAGAAGGACTACGTTGAGAGGAGCATCATGGTTTGTAAGGGTCTCACCTTGGAGAACCTTATTCTAGAAGCTTGATATGATGCAATCAAATGAAAATTGAGGGCTGCTCTATCAGTGTTCCAAGTTGCGGTCCTTAGTGCTAGGAGTATAACTCCTTTATGTCATCTTCATAGTGAAGATCTATAATGTTTGATCTTTTATTTGGCAAGTCAAGTATTGACTTCAAATCATTGTACTTTATATCTCTATCTCTCTGCTGAACTATCGAAGACTAAAGAAGATTTGATCAAGGGTTTCCCCACATTAGGGTTTGTCCATGGCTGGTGCCACATCTTGTGTCCTCTTGTCTTGGCTTGTCTTCTACTATTTATGTCTATGTTCTATCTACACTTTACTATCATGCTGATGTGATTGCTAATCTGAATATTGTCATTGGGCCAATATGAAAAATTGAAGTAAACTGCTCTAAGCATAGAACATACCAAAATTTAACACTTTTGAAACTCTTCTTCTATTAGATTGCCTTCAAATGTTCAGCAGAGAGTGCAATGAGCCAAATTCCATAATAAGAGTCAAAGTCAAAGCCTTGACTCGACCAACAAATCAACCAGCAAAAAACCAATATGCCAATGATGAAATAGTCAAATCTGGTCGACTGTCATAAACTGTGCAAATCTAAAAAGTCAACTTGCCCTAACCAATCCACAATTCTTTGGTCAAAGTGCTCCAATCAGACTCGGTCAAAAGTCAAATAGTGCAGCCTCAAGTGTTGGTCAAACTCAGCCCAAAACAGTTAACGAATGTCTAGTCAAACTCAGTCAAATGAGAGAGAAATACTGCGGTCAAAGTCTGCAATTTTTCCTATGGTTAACTTAAGTCAAACATCATCGAATTTCTCAATTTGTGTGCCAGTTAATGCAGCCTTCCAAAACAGAAAATTCCTCCAAAAGAATGAAGTCAAAGCATGCCAAAATCACCCAAGTCAGCGTTGGTCAAAGATCCATGTTTTAGAAAGTCAACGCAAAAGTCAAGGATGCCAAGAAACCCTTCGCACGTGTGGAGAGAAAGAGTTGCCTCAGACTTGTACGAACCAATCAGATTGAGAGAGAGAAGATTAGTTGTGTTGAGATGTTGTCCAAATGAGCTTGAGGTCACTTGTATTTATGAGTTGGAGGAGGGACGATTTGTCCTTAAGCCGACCTTGACAATTTGTATACATGTAGGCTTGACTTCAAAAATACAACTTTCCTTATCCAAATTCAGTGCTTCAAATGTCAATTTTGGTCCTCTCGAAAAGAGGAATCTAGTCCAATAATTGGAATTTGTCGCTGAGCTACCAAATTTACATAATGGATTCATTGCACTCCTCTTACACTCTCTTACACTCATTGAAGACATGTCATAAAATATTCCTCTTATGCCCTCTTTAATCCATATGTTACACTCTCTCCTTTATGGCATAAGTTATTAAGGCATGCGTACCTCTCTCCTTTATGGCATAAGTTACTAAGGCATGTGAGATTCCTCCATCTAGGCATGTGTTGCCTTCCTCTTAATGACATAAGTTACAAGGCATGCATTGCCTCCTCATAATGGCATGAGTTACACTCCCCAAATGGTATATTTTACTCTTCCTCAAGGCATGCTTATTACTCCTTTATGACCAGAATGTTGAAAAGTGTAACTAGGTTCGGTCTGCATAATGACGTGTAATTATGATTTTATGCCACTGATGAAAAGAAGAAAAATAAAATTATTATTGTAATGCTTGTCTCATGGGTTTCATGAGCAAGAAATTTTATTTTTAGTATGACTCCCATTGAGAGTCCTTAGGATTGGTCATAAAGTCTAATTGAGTCAATGTCATGTATGAAGGACCCTTCTTGGGCATGTTACATCTTGTATGAGCCATTTAATAATTGTGTAAGCCTTCCAAAACTAAGCACGAAACCTCTCCTTGAAGTCGGCTATGAAATGGAGAATATAACTTACTTAATGGACATGTCGGCTCTCATGTACTCATGTCGGCTCATATACAGGGGCAAACTACTATAAATAGGCTGCTCGGATTTCATATTTGTCACTGAATTTTGGTAATCTCAGTTTGAAGTGTGAAAGTGCAGCAATGGGAAAGGATAGCAGTGCAAAGGTACTAGGATAGCAGTGCGAAGGTATGAGGACAACAGTGCGAAGGTGTAGCAGTACAACAAGTGTGAGGTATAATAATTTGAAGTTTAGTACGAAAGTGACAAAGAAGGAGTTAGCGAAGAGAGAGGAAAAGAAACGAAATATTCCAGCATTAGTTTTGGGATTATTTTCGGCTAAGGGTTTTCTAAAGTGTAGTGTTGAACCAAGGAACCGAAATTCTAAAGAGTAGCCAAGAAGATCGAAGAAGCAGAGGTTTGATCATTGCAGGAAGAACCTCATCAAAGAGGATTTGTGTCTTCGTCTTGGAGGGGCAAATAGGTCAAGGGTCTTGGCCTTGGTATTTGTCAATTGGAATCTCTATAAGAAGAAGAATTTGTTTGGGTTTCCCTCTCAAAGAGAGAGGTCTCGCCATGGATGATAGCCTATATTTTATGTCTCTTGTCTCTTTATGCTTTATGCATTGGTAGTTGTTTGATGAAGAATAATACTAATAATCTAAGTAAAAGAAGATCCTAATCTAAAGAAGTAAAAAGCAGTCACAAGCAGTGACTAATAGAATAGAAATCACTTAATCTCTATGCCCTAGATTTCTCAACATGATATCAGAGCCAAGGTAACTAAGTCAAGGAAGGGCATCTTATCAAGGGACACTCAAGGATCAAATCTCAAGAAAGGCATCAAAGCAAAGATCATCTTGAAGTCAAAAAGTCTACAAAGAAGTATTAGGATCATCATCAAAGAAAAGAAGGCCAAAACCCTATGTCTACTCAAGTTGAAAGGATCTACAAATCAAGTTGAAGTGTTTTGAAGTCTATTCATCCAAAGGAAGCTAGAGGCATTGTCATCAAGACTCTAAGGCGATCTCTCTCAAGCAAGATCCCTACCATTGAAGACATCATCATCATCAAAAAGATCCAAGGGATCTCCCTCTCTGTGGGATCAAGGATCATCATTGAAGAAAACTATCTTCATCAAAAGAAGTTTTCTATCCTCTATATCATCATCAATAGCAAGGAGAAAGAAGCATCCTATCAAGTAAGTATATGACCTTATCTGAATCTGGCAAAATGTCTTTTTGCAAGGAAAGCAACAAATTGGTTGGGGCTTCAAACTATCTTGCATGGAAGAAAAGGACAGATCTGAATCTCATTGAAAATGAGGTTATGGAAATCTCCAAGGATCTATCACAAAACCAGGAGAGGAAGATGCTCAAGCACTTGCCAAGTATATGAAGGGGGAAGTTAGGGCTCAAAGGATTCTCATAGAATCCATCAAGGATCCCCTCATCCCATATGTATCTAAACTCAAAACTTCAAAAGAAATTTATGGCAAACTAGTAGAGTTGTATTCTGTAAGCACTACTAGAGAAGTTATCTCATTAAGGCAAGAACTCTACAAGATGAAAATGTTTAGGGTAGATGGAATAACCTCATACTTTATGAGGATATCTGAGATCTGGGATCAACTACAAGAACTGGGAGAAGTCATGTTTGATAGTGAAATGACTACAGTGGTATTAAATGCACTACCAGAGGAGTGGGGTAACTTTACTTCAAGTATTTATGGGAAGAAAGAAGCTACTCCATTCCAGGATCTATGGTCACTATGCAAGATTGAATAATCTAGACTAAAGGCCAAATCTGATGTGGGAGCAGGTGAGCAAAATCAAGCTTATGCTACAATGACAAGAAGAAAGGGACAATTTGGAAAGTTTGGTCCTCAGAAAAAGAAAAAGAACATGGTTAAAATCCAATGTTATGGATGTCAAGAATATGGACACTACAAAAGACACTGTCCTAAGATCAAGAAGGACAATAACAAAAGAAGAACATAAGAAGCTCATATTATCGAAGAAGTGGAGGAAGCTGAAAAGAAGAAATCCAAGAAGGAGGAAGTAATAGATCTCCACTATTGAGATAGTCTTCCTCACCTAACTTATTTTCAACTTCCTAAGTCTTCTGTTGTATGATATGTCTATCATGATTCACTAAATGGGATGCATCAAGTCACCATAGAAGCATTGAAAGCAATAGCTCGGGACATCATCATAGAAAAGCATGAAAGATGGTTAGAATCTATGGGAGTCGATGATAGAGCTCTTGGGAATCTCATTGGGAACATAAGTAGCAAGGTCATCTAGTACAAGGTTCACCATACATCTCTCAAAAGGAAACATCTGCTGATGGGGATACTTTAGATCAGTGTTTCGAACATCTCGATAACATCCCGATTTTATCTTAAAATCACGATTTTTTGGCCTAGCCAATGTTTGCCGATTTTTAGAGATATTTTTATGGTATCTTAATTTTGTTGATGTTTGCCGATTTTTTACCGATATTTTCCCGATTTTTGCGATTTTTTGGTTTTTTGGACCCTTGCCGATTTTATCCCGATGCCAATGTTCGCAACATTGCTTTAGATCCTCCAGATTCTCTAATGGAATCTTCATTGAAAGGTTCACCGATCATGAGGAAAAGCAAGTGTTTCATCAAAAATTCCAATTTTGTGGAATTCATGGGATGATGGTATGATGACATAAAAATGAAGCAGTTCAAGGGATTGAAGCTCTTTCAACCAATGAAGTTGTTGCAGGAAGTCTGGATGACCCAAAGAAAAAATGAGGTGAGTATGCTTACATTTGATATTGTGGAAGTCATGCCATATGGTTGCAAGTAACATGGATCAATGCTCTATCTTGAGAGCATGATCAAAAGTAAGGATCTCCTCCCTCAAAGGAATGCAGGAATGCATGGGTCACATATTCACTAAATGAAAATCAACATAAAATGTCCTCATATGAAGTATGAGGTGGTTGACTACAATTAAGGAACTCTAATTGGAATCTCCTAGGAATGTAATGTGCGAAGAAAGGAAGGAAGAGATCATGGAATATGTAACCATGGTAAAGGCAATCAACATCCGAAAGACCAAGAAGATTTGACTAGGATATCTCCATGGAAGATATGAAGACTCTGATGAAGTCTGAAAAGGAAAGAGACCCTTGACAATATATATATCTTTGGTGATGTTGATTTTAATGTTCATTCCTTTACTTTCTGGATGGGTTTACGTAAAGTTGCCAAGGGAAGATCTATGGATGTCTTCCACCACTGATGCACATGTCGTAGGATGTAAAGATCCTTAAGTAAACATGGCATGAAGAAAGCAGCATGGCATGAAGGAAGGCTAGATATGGACTGATGGATCACTTTCCGATGATGACATGGTTGGATCATGGATGAAAGTGATGGATGGTCAGTGCCCTGTGTAGAAGTCACAAACATGAAGACTCCTAAATAACGAAAAGAAGTTCATGACATCATAAAGAGGAGTTCTTCAAGCAGTTGGTTGTCCCATCATCTCCACCTAAGGAGTTGTTGTAGGTCGCTAATTAAGAGGGAGCCTGGAAACAAGTTTCTGACTTGGAAGAAACATGGAAATTCCTAAGCCAAGAGGGAGCTTAGGTACATTCCTTTTGTATGAGTGAGTACATTCCTTTATTGGAATAGATATGTCCTCCCTAATTAAGAGGGAAAGATAGACACATCACTCTTGTCTTCACTTGGGAAGACAGAATAGAGGATTGGGTAAGCATCTGGTATCTGATGCTCTTTGAGGATGTATTAGGGATCCAAGATAAGAGTAGTCATTGAGGACCGATACTCTTTGAGGACTCGAAATCCAAGATAGGAATAGTCCTAGTGGAACACACCCTGACAACTCGGGTGGGTTATGTTCTGAGAGAGACAATGATGAGGGTGTTTATACATCATTGGTCTCGCCAGAATTGTGCTCAGATCTCGTGGAAAGATAGAGCTATTAGTCAAGGGCTTGCTATGTGACAATGTTGGTTGATATGATGCTAAAAAAATGGGTTACGAATCTAATTCTTCAGATTGAGAATGACCAAGTACCAATATGATTACCTCCCTAGTTAAGAGGGAGTGTTGAAAAGTGTAACTAGGTTCAGTCTTCATAATGACATGTGTAATTATGATTTTTTGTGATTGATGAAAAGAAGAAAAATAAAATTATTATTGTAATGCTTGTCTCATGGGTTTCATGAGCAAGAAATTTTATTTTTAGTATGACTCCCATTGAGAGTCCTTAGGATTGGTCATAAAGTCTAATTGAGTCAATGTCATGTATGAAGGACCCTTCTTGGGCATGTTGCATCTTGTATGAGTCATTTAATAAGTGTGTAAGCCCTCCAAAACCATGCACAAAACCTCTCCTTGAAGTCGGCTATGAAAAGGACAATATAACTTACTTAATGGGTATGTCGGCTCTCATGTACTCATGTTAGCTCTCATGTACTCATGTTGGCTCATATACACGGGAAAACTACTATAAATAGGTTGCTCGAATTTCATATTTGTCATAGAATTTCGGTAATCTCAGTCTGAAGTGCAAAGGTACTACAGTAATTACAGGAGTGCGAAAGTGTACAGTGGGAAAGGATAGCAGTGCAAAGGTAGTAGGATAGTAGTGTGAAGGTACAAGGATAGCAGTGCGAAGGTACAGCAGTACAGCAAGTGCAAAGTACAGTAGTTTGAAGTTAAGCAATACAAAGGTGACAAAGAAGGAGCCAGCGAAGAGAGAGGAAAAGATACAAAATATTCCAGCATCAGTTTTGGGACTGTTTTGGGCTAAGGGTTTTCTGAAGTGTAGTGTTGAACCAAGGAACCAAAATTCTAAAGAGTAGCCAAGAAGAACGAAGAAGCAAAGGTTTGATCATTGCAGGAAGAATCTCATCAAGTAGGATTTGTGTCTTGGCCTTGGAGGGGAAAATAGGTCAAGGGTCTTGGCCTTGGTATTCGTCAATTGGAATATCTATAAGAAGAACATTTTGTTCGGGTTTTCCTCTCAAAGAGTGGAGGTTTTGACCCTCGCTGATACCCTATATTCTGTGTCTCTTGTCTTTTTATGGTTTATGCATTTGTAGTTGTTTTGATGAAGAAGAACACTAATAACCTAAGTAAAAGAAGATCCTAATCTAAAGAAGAAAAAATAAATCACACGCAGTTACTAATAGAAGAGAAATCACTTAATCTCTATGCCCTAGATTTCTCAACACATAATTCATTACTTCTCTTATATATGTATCTCATATCATCTCATCTCCTCGCTACTTGTGCATTGTGAAAGAAGGATTCGAACTTGAGAGAGAGAGTTGGAAAGATTTGAAGAAGATTGTGAGAGAGAGTGAGACATGGAGAGTAAAAGCAGAACTTCAAGGTTGATTCAATGTTTGCATCAGCTATTGCTACCGGTGATCTTCATGGAACAACTTGTTCAAATTTGGGTGAACTTAATCATTCTCTTGATCTCTCATTGTACTTTGTATCTCTGCTAAACAATTGATACCTAATAGAAGAAGAATCTAGTTGGGTTTTCCCCTTGTGGGTTTTTCCCTGGTCATTAGACTTAAATTTTGTGTCTCATTCAGTTCTTGGTTGTCTTCTATTGTGCATTTGATTTATGTTCTATCTACAATTGTTTAACTAAAATTGCAACATAAAGAAGTTTTGTAATAAGTGATTGTTACAACATAGAACATTTGATTTTCAACATTATTTTGCATCAAGTTGGATTGTGAGTGTTTTATTTTACCTGCAACGTTACCTTATACTTCTCTTGTACTTGTCATTTGAATTACTTGCTCATTTGGCCTACAATATTGTTCTATCTTTTCTAACCATCTCTTTAAAGTACAAGATTTATTTATTTTGCAAGTTCTATCTTATTGCTCATATTTCAATATTGTGCTATCATATTGTACTAATGTTTGTCTTGCAACACCGCATATCTTGTAACTTGAACAGTGTTGCAAAGGAGCCCCCCCCCCCCCGATCCCACTCCCAATCTGCGCTCCGAGCAAGAGTGACACGGAAGCGGTTCAGAAGCGCGCTGCGATTTCGGGAGTGCGCTCCCTAAAAAAAAATCAGCTCCTTGGTTTTTTTTCAAATCAACAGAGGGAGCGTCCCTCCCGTCGCTCCGGGAGCGATTTTTACAACCCGGCAGCAGTCGGGGAGCAATTGCTCCCCACTGCTCCCAAGTTATAAAAATCGCTCCCAGTGGCGGTGAGTGACGCCTAGAAAAAATGTGCGGAAAAAAAAAATAATAATAAATAAATAAATTAAAAAAAAAAATTAAATTAAATAATTAATTATAAATAAATAAATAAATAAAATTAACAAAAAATTCGCAGGAAAAAAACGCGATTTGTGTGAAAATAAAGTGAGGGAGGTAGGAAGCGAGGGTTGGAGGGAGGGAAAGAATATAAATAGAACCTCCCTCATTCATTTCATCATTGTTTGAGAGTGACAGTGATAGTAACAGTGACAGCGAGAGAGAGTGAGAGAGAGAGTGAGAGTGAGAGCGAGAGTGAGAGCAAGAGAGTGAAGAGCAAGCAGAAAGCAAGAGAGAGCAAGGAGCAAGGAGCAAGAGAGTGAGAGAACAAGAGAAAGCAAGGAGCAAGGGGAGATTGAAGAACTTGCAAGGGGAGATTGGAGGCCAAAGAAGTAGGCTCTACAATAGAGTGTCTAGCAATTTTTTTTTAATGTTCATTTCTAAATAAATAAATAAATTTTTTTTTCTATTTCCCATTCCCATTCCCATTCCATTTTTTTAAATTTTGCAGATTCAAAACTTAAAATTTCAAACATCATGGTTATATTTCTTGGCATTTTCTTCTTCTTGGTTCCTTTTTTGATTATTATGGTGTTGGAGAGTAGAAAAATGAGGGTTGAAAATGAAGAAGGGGGTCATAGTGGATTTGATGAAAACCCCGGTGAGGAGGAGTTGGAGGAGAGTGAACATGAGTCAGCGCAAAAAAATAAACAAGTCCAAACCCCACTATGGAAATACGTTAATAGGCCTGAAGCAGGGAAAGGGGGTGGAACCACTAAATTTCATTGCCCCCATTGCAACAATAATTACACAGGTTCATACCCCCGTGCCAGAAAGCACCTCTGCGGGAAAAGGCCATGGGATGGAGATAAACAAATAGGAATCAAAACTTGTACAGGTGTGTCAGCAGCAGATAGAGTCAAATACATAAGGGAAGAGGAGGAAGCCCAATACAAATCTAAAAAATCAAAGGATTTCTTTGAACCAAGCTCACAATCACATGCACAAAGAACTCCTTCAGCATCCTCCCAAGGCAGTGGATTTGGAGGCACAGGGTCACCAAGTTTAAGGCGGAGAAACATATCAGATTTCCTTGATGAAGGGTGTAGGAATGATGTGGATTCAAAAGTTTATAGGTTTCTCTTTGCATGTGGGATACCATTCAATGTTCTTCCCTCACCTTATTGGCACGAAATGGTTTTTGCAATAAATGATGCCCCTAAAGGATACAAGAGCCCTGGGTATGACAAGGCAAGAACCGTTGGACTTGATCATGAAAAAGCAAAAATATCACATTCTTTGAATAGAATGACAAGTTCTTGGACTGACCATGGGGTGTCCATTATATCTGATGGATGGACAAATGTAAAAGGCAAGCCATTGATAAATGTTCTTGTTGTGTCTGTTAGTGGTGCCATCTTTCTTTCAGCATATGATTACTCAGACAAGTTCAAGACCAGCATCAACATTGCAAAACCATTACTTGAAACAATTGAGTGTATTGGGCCATACAATGTCATCCAAGTCATCACTAATAATGCTCCTAATTGTAAGGCATCAGGAGCAATTATTGAGGATAAATACCCCAACATATTTTGGTCCAGGTGTTTGGTTCACACAATGAACCTTTTGATGCATGATATTGTTAAGAACAAAAGCGAACAATACAAATGGATTGGTGATTTGTACAAGAGAAGCAAAAAAATGATAAAATTTATTACAAATCATAGCAATACCCATGGCCTTTTCTGCAGTCACTCAAAAATTGGAGTTGTTGAAGATTGCGAGGACTAGATTTGGTAGCTATTACCTCACTTTCAAGTGCCTTTTGAAGGTAAGAGAGTCATTGGCTAGCATGGTATCAAGTCCACACTGGTAGGTATTAAAGGAAAGGGCTACAAATGCAGCTGACAGGCAAGGTTTTGAACAGGTGGAGGAGGCCGCTCTTGATGGTATGTTTTGGGCACATGTGAGGCAAGTATTGGATTTCACCAAGCCCGTTTATCACATGATTCGGTTTGCAGATACAGCTAAACCAATGATTGGCGAGGTGTATGAGCAGATGGATACCATGTTGGAGCAAATAAAAGATATTGTTCATAACAATGATCCCAACTTGTATAAATTGATTCATGATTGTGTGTGTATACGGTGAGATAAACTTAATGTTCCACTATATTGCTTGGTGTATATCCTTACGCCAAAATACTACTCTACATCTTGGTTGGGCCAACTTGCACCAAGGGGTGGGGTTAGGGTCAAACCCCATATAAATGAAGAGTTATCTACAGGATATTTGCAAGCATTAGAAAAGTTGATACCTGACAGGAAGGAATGTGCTAGTGTGCATCTTGAATTAGGCAGATACTTCAGTTGCACTGGTTTGTTTGGTACCTTTCATGCAATGGAAGATAGAGACAAATTTGATGCTCTCACATGGTGTGAATCATATGGTGGCTAGGGACTTTTGCCAAAATTGGCAAAAAAAGTTCTCTCACAGGTTGTAAATACTTCTTCTGCAAAGAGGTGTTGGAGCACCTACAGCTTCATACATAATGTGAAAAGAAACAAACTCAATGAAAACCGGGCAGAAAGCTTGGTTTATGTGCACTACAACTTGAGGTTGTTGAGTCATTACTGTGATCAGGCTTATGAGGATCCAACATATAAAATTTGGGACAAACACCCAGAGGATGATAATTTGGAGGATGGCACTATACATCTTGAAGAACCGGAAGTGGAACTTATGGGAGAGGAAGATGAAGTGATAACCATGCCACCTACACCATCTAGTAGCAGTGCTCGAGTTTCGAGTCTTGTTCCTTTGTTGTCGTCGCCTCCATCTACACCCTCACGTGGAGGGCATGTGCCTTCTGGTTCTGGTCGTAGGTCTGTGCAAGAGGAGACTCCTAGAAGACCACCACGACCTGCTCATACATCAAACACTTCTTGTGGCAAGGGCCACATGAAGTAGTAGATAATAGATTTACAGTTTACTTGTCTTTTCTAGTTTCTATTAGTTTTCATAACTGTTGAGTCTTGACTCTTTCATATCATAATGATATTTTTTGTAAACAATATATGACTGTGACAATTTAAGTTTGAAGTTTGAAGTTCGCAATTATAACTCATTGGTAATGATTCTGAATTATGAATATGATGCTTCGTGAAAGTTGTTTCATTTCATTTCATGATTAATTTTATAACATTTCATTTCATGTTAGATATTATTTCTTGTAATGGTTAAACTTAGCTTACAAGTACAACTTTGGTGATCAATGATGATAAATGTTATATATTGAATTTTCAATTTTGAAAGCTTGAAGTTGAAACTTTAAGATTGATGAATCATGATTCACGAGACTCAATATGTTGTATGTTACTAACTTGTGGACGTGGTTGATGAAGATTATAACTTCTAGATGATTGATGTTATATGGTTCAATGATCAATCTATGTTTTTTTATGTTTTTTATATCTAATTCATCATTCCACATGTTTTTGTTGACATATCTGTATCATATATATATATATATATATATATATATATATAATATAAAATCGCTCTGGGACTCGCTCCCAAACTGAGAGCTTTTAAAAATGTCGCTCCCACACCCGTTCTCGCTCCCGCTCCCCACTTTCGCTCCCGCTCCCAAGTAACACTAAACTTGAAGTATCATTTTATCATCTTGCAAGTATTATAGCTTTATTTGAGCATTGTTTATAATCCATTGGTCTAGCACACTTTATCTTGTTGACGACATATTCATTTAATTGAATATGTATTTTGATATCTACATTGCTAATCAATATTTATACTTGCCAATTAATTATTAATTCAAGTTATATTGGATGGTAATTTCATTCCCTTGATCTCCTAGAACTTGTTGTTTTCAATAAGTTTTCCTTTAGTAATCATCTTTAGGGACTACCCCCCATAGGTTGCCTAGGAGAGAGCTTAAACAAAGAGAGTTGGGAATAGGTGATAGCCCCTTCTCTGAACATCATGCCTTAAAGGCTATACCTTCTCGGGTTGAAAATTATTCCTGCATTTAGGTGTACATCTTAGGTGACAACAAGCCATAATCACTAGTGATGGCCTCCATACATAGCAATACATAGTACTCTATCTACTTAAGGGGTTAGGGATGTTATGACCCTAACAATCATTGCACCATGTTGACGGGTCGTCCATACTTAAAGGTATTTGTTGTGCTATTTTCAATGTTTTGAAGATAGACATTGTAAACTTGGCATAGTTTTCTTCCCCCTAATGGAGATGTCCTACCTTCATGGAGGTTATTAATTGAGGATTTGTATATGTGGCATAACCACTTCTTATTTTATAATTTAATATTGTTGACGTTATCCACCTTAGTTTGGTAGTGGATAATGGTTTTTATGTTCTCCTAAGCTATATCTAAGGCTAAAGAAGGATATTGTTATTTTATTGAGAGGGTTGTTGAGCCTATAACTCTATGGGAAGAATACATTATTATTGTCTCATCCTGGTCATTTTTAAGCTGAGAAAAGTTTCATAATTACATGCTTCATTTCCTCCATCTTATGCGTACATGAACTCCTTGTATTATGAAAAAGTTATTGATATCTAACAAAGTTGCATCTTACAGATATCATAAGCCAGAATCACTTGCCACCAAAAAATTATGTACTTACTAATAAACAAAAGAAAAATAGGAAATTGCAATGCACTGTTGTGTATGTGTACTCCTTATGAATTTTTAAGAATGAATGTGTCTTACATTCCATCGTTCTTGCCAACAGGTTCATCATATTGCACTCCAACCCAAAATCCAGGAGGAAGAGTTTCTGCCCTGCCCACAAACATAACCATGCCCCTCTTGCCTCCAGGATCAACTTCACATCTATCACCTACCTACAAGTTTAAATGTGACATTGCCTTGTCAGAAATCACCACAGAAAACTTAATATAAAATCTGTGCCAAATTGATATTTCCAGAGAGATCCATAAATGATTAAAATTAACAGATAAATCTGAAATCAAATGCTGTGTCAAAAATCTATTATGTATGTGAAGTCGAAAAATCCAAACAAAAATGCATACAACAGACAAAGCCAAGCTTCAAAACCCTCACTCAACTAATCATATTTGACTGAAATTCATGCTGATGATTTGCCCCAAGATGGCCAAGCATATGAAGAAGCTATGGATGATTTCAGGACTGCAGATTCAAGCATTAGCCATGAGTTGGAGACCTCCATGGCTGCAAAATTTTGTTCTATTACATCCTGATTTGCTAAGGAACTCCTTGCTTTGCTTTGGTTATATATTTTTATAAGATTTAATCCCCTTTGAAGCTGATAGTCTTTTGTCTTTCAGGTTTGATGCTTTTTTCCCAACCCTGGGTGAGAAAGTCTTCAGCACATTAACAAGGAAACATCACCAAGGAAAGCAAAGATTCCATGGCCCAATGGTAAGCTTTACTTCCCTATCTTCTTCAATCAAGTCTTATTCCTATTCCCTTAATTTATTTTCCAAGCAAGTTATGTTTCTCATGTCTCACTTTCAAATAAGTTGCTCCGCTCAATGCTTAATCACACTTGTTCCCAAATTTAGCTACAAAATTTTATTGATCTCATCAGATTTCGAAATGAGTATGCCAAGTTGCTAATGCTTTGGATCACCACAACAAAGGAAAATCACATGAAAAAAGAAAATGGCTTCACAACATTTCATCCAGACTAAATATCCCATGCTTGATGGAGGAGGAAAATTAATAGTAGAAATGAAAGGAATTTTGGATAAACATAGAAAAAAATTTAAATCAAAGCAAATCACTAATTACCTCATAAAGTAGATAAATTTTCCCACTAAAGAACCAACATGTAGATATGAAGCTTGACCCCACCACCATCTCCGCCTAAACTCTAAGGTCAAAGCAATGAAAAGGGGATAACTTGTAAAGTAAAAATAGTGTTGAATATAAACAGAGATACATAAATATTTACCAAATAATGTTTGCTATTCAAATGGTCATGACCCTTAACATTTCAATTGTATGAATCCACTGATATTTAGCAGCATATCTTCATCTCTAAAATTTATTTGACTTCCAATATATATATAGAGACAATTGGCCTTAGCTTGGGTGGGCAAAGTACCATGTTCAAATCCTGTGTGAAGAGTCTGCCCCTTGTGGGTCAATTGCGGTTGGCAAAGTAACACCAATCACTCTTGGATAAATGCGTGAGGGTGCAATGAGATGTTTCCAAACAATTAGCCCAAGGGATTAGTTCAAACGGTTCTTGCCAATGCTGTTGGGTATTTGGCTAGCTTTGTGCCGGTAAGTGTTTAGTTTGAATCCCAGTAGGTGAGACACACTAGTCTACACTGATGGGTTTACTAGGGATGCCATCCACAGCTATTGTAAGGCATCTCTTGGGCTTCCCTGTGAGGTTTTTCTTGGAAAAAATATATATTTATGTCTCTGTGTGTGTTTTGTCAAGCATGGCTTGTGTGGCCAGTGAGTGTGGGTCATTAATATAGCCCTCACCAAGCTTTACATCTTTCTAGTGACATGCAAGTGCTTGAGCTCATGGCTGTAGATGCATACCACTGCACGCAATAGTAGTTAGGCCAAGTGCAAGTCCTAGGTAACTTTAGAAAATATAGATAACTGCCATTTGCAATTGCTTAGCCAAAGAACAACCACACTGAATTGTGCTGATAGATCCCCCATGATGCTAATTTGGGCATTTTAGCATAAACCATGATAAGTGAAAACTTGTTCCAAAAAATATATTGAATATTTCAAATTTTTCCTCTATTTCTGATAGTAGTAATTGTTTACGTTCATAATTTCTTACAGCACTTTAGATTCCATGGCAGTACTTCGATTTTTGAATCCATAATGGCTTACTCTACATGTCCTAGCACTAATCACTTACCTTAGCTATTCCTTAGAAAAACCTTAAGACTCTACGGAAGTGCTTCAATTTTTCCATATGTAAAGGTTTTCTGTACATTTCAGTCATGTGTTTTCAAGAAAACACAATTCTTTGTCTGTGCAAAAAGTTGAATAGCAAATGAGTAAGTCAAGGATCAAGGTTGGCATCTACCCATGTATAAGGCCTTGATAAGGGAAGTTTTAAGGATTCAACCCACAAAACATGTTATGCATTAGCTCCTAACCCACTAATCAAATGCAATACTGTTGTCTTGCATCAATCCTCTTTCATTATGATTATACTTCAAAGTAACAGATAAAAGTAAACTTAAGTACAGACTGTTGCAATGGACAATTAAAATGTTTTCATAATTTGAATTTAGTGATTGCATTTATATTCATTTTATTCTAGATTTAGCTTTGGCATTTTCTAGTTGTGTTTGCACTCCCGCATTGTACCTGTATTGGTTGTATCCTTCTGTCCCATTGACCTACATATGGTCATTCAGTGGACATTAATAAAATTATCTTATCGTATTCAGGGTTTTTCTACAAGAATTTTTACTTTCATATTTTCATCCAGCATCAAAACAGTTATAGCATTCCACACATAGTTGTAGAATTTTAAGCTCGTTAGCCCCCATATCAACTCCAAGTGGATAACTGAAGAGTCAAAAGAATAAGGATTGCACTCAACCTGTCTCATAGTCATTGAACCCTAATATTTTCAAGTTACATGCATATTTAAAACCATTATAGAGTCTCACTGATGAGTGAAAAGAAAATAAATTTATCAATACAGAAACAAATTTTCTCAGAAACAAATATTGTCCTAAATGTTACTTACTTTTATATTTGCAGCTAGATCTTGCATGTAGTCTTCTGAAATCTGCAGCAGCAATAACATTGAATCCATGTACACAATAAAGATGGAGCATATGGAAATGAGAAAATAATACGAGATGGTAAAAACATTTCACAATAAAACAGGTTGAAAATAAATACGAAATTTAAAATGCCACATTGTTTCCAGTGAAACCTATGATAACTCCTTGATTGAAGACAAATATGAATCACAAGCAACTTCATGGTTGCCCAATTAACAGAATCTTATTAAAACATTTTATCTAATGGAATAATAGGCTTCAACACACCAATAATGGGATAAGAGATACTTTTGAGAGTCCATAGCTTTAAGAAGAGAAACAGAAAATTATTGATCACAAAATACTAACTAAAAATGCAACCTGCTGACTGATTAGAGCCCTATTACCGCAAAATCTAGCACCTTGGTACAAAGCCTCAATAAACAACCCAGATTGAGTGCAACAATAGGTTTTACCACTGTCACTTCAACAAGGATTCTGCTAAGTTTAGTGATGGTCAGAATCCAACACAAGAGAGGCTTCCCTAGCAGATATTAGGAATCAAGTGTTGAGAAATCTAGGGGAGCTAATGTTATATGATTTCTCGAACTTCGATAACTACTTGTGATATATTTTTACTTAACTTGATAAAGCTTCTTCTTTCACTTGATTACTAATAGCGTTCTCTATCATCAAACAGCTACCAAACAGTAAAATCAATGAGACAATAGGACACAAAATATAGGCAAACAGCCAGGGCCAAAACCTCTCCAACTGAGAGAAGAAACCCGCCAAAATTATTTCTCTTCTTATAGACCTTCAATTGACAAATTCCAAGACCTTTGACTCTTGACCAAGACCCTCCAAGACCAAGTCAAACCTTGTTTCTAGCAACTTCTGCAAATCTGACTTCCAACAGCTTCTTCTACAACTTCGACCTACCCAGCAATTTCTTCAACAACTTTGACCTGCCCAACAACTTCTTCAGAAACCCTAACCCTTGCACGTGAGAAACAATGGTGTATTTTTGCTCCTCTCTTCTTCGCTTGGGTAGATTCTCTCTCCTAGAGAATTCGGCTTCCAAAATAGTTCTTCTTGATGACCTAACTTCACTTCTGCAACTCGGCTTTACTGCAGCAGCATGAACCCTAATTCCTTCGCACATGTGGAGAGAAGTAGCCCAAAAACAATCCCAAAACTCGACTTCTTCTTCTTCCTTCGTCCTCTTCTTTTTCGCACTTCTTCTCTTCCTTGTGATCGAACTTATGAGAGTGAAGAGACAAATCTAGAAGCACTCTCAATGGGTCCTTGACCTATAAAATAAATTCTCTTGAGCATGAAACCCATGTCTCAAGACTCACAATAATAAATTTATTTTTCTCTTTTCATTAAATACATAAAATCATAATTACATATGTCATTATGAAGACCAAACCTAGTTACATATTTCAACACTCCCACTTAACTAGGGAGGTATTCATAATACATGTAAGGTACTTGGACATTTTCAATCTGAAGAATTCTCATTAGAAGAGTCAAATTGGTAACCCATATGTTTAGCATCATATCAACCAACATTGTCACATAGCAAGGCCTTGACTAACAGTGCTATCTCTGCACAAGATCAGAGCACAACGCTAGCGAGACTAATGACGTATAGACACCATCATCATTGTCTCTCAAGGTACATACCCCACTCGGCAGTTCACAAGGTATGTCCTTCCAAGACTATTCTTATCTTGGATTCCCAGACCTCAAAGAATATAGGTCCTCTACGACTACTCTTTGGATGTCGTACCTCATCCTCAAAGAGCATCGGATGTCAGATGCTTACACAATCCTCCATTCTTTCTTCCAAATTGAAGACAAGAATAATGTATCTATCTCTCCCTCTCAACTAGGGAGGATATACCCATTCCTATCAAGGCTATAACCATTACTATAAAAAGAATGTACCCAAGCTCCCTCTTATCCATGGACTTGTCCAAGCTCCCTCTTAACCAGGGACTTGCTTCCAGCAACTTTCTGCTCTAGATGGAGATTATGTGACTATCAGCTGGTTTTGGGGCTCCTTTCGATGTCATGAATTTTCATGTTCATCATTATGGAGCCTTCATCTTTGAGACATCTTTGTAAGGCATCAGCCATCCATCACTTTCCTTCACGAACCATGTCAGTCATGTCATCTGTTATGAACATAAATTATGTAAAAATAAATAAAAATAGATAATAAATATTAATCATAATAATATAAATATAATAATCATAATAATATAAATATAATAATAAATAATAAGTAAATTAACTAATGGTTAGTTAATTTACTTATATATAGGACCCTCATTCTCATTTGTAATCATCCTACATCAATTCTTTATATAATATACAATTTACACTTACTATCCTACGATGCATGTATATGTCTACGAAGTATTTTAATATTTCTGTAGTGTATATGACTAGTGGTCGTTACATTGGTATCAGAGCAGTTCGATCCTCTGGCCGCTCCACCGCTCACAGAGTCACACTCTCTGATTCAGGCCCTTGGCCATCCAGGTTTCATCAACATTTTTGTCGTCGAGATTGAATCATTTCGCTACACTTTTGGGACTTTCTCCGTCGCTAATTCATCAGAGGGCTTTGCCCGTTAAACAAAAAATAAATAAAGAAAAAAATAAGATAGTCAAAGAAAGAAAAAAAGTACATATAAGGATTAAAAAAAATCATATAAAAATATATTGTAAAAAAAGGATATATATAGTCTAGTGTGAAATTTGAAGGAGAACATTCATATATATAAAAAGGTTTTACATTATCGATACAAAGTGCATGATAAATTTAAGAGGGAATCTTTCCAAATATCTTTAAAACTATACGTAAGAAAATGAAGAGTATATAATATTATCTTGATTCTTCATTAAGTGGTTTACAAGCCCATGGTTTTAGCAACCCATGGTAATTGCCCATGGTATTTTCAAGGTAAAAGAAAAACAAAAGGAATACAAAAATTCTATATGTGAATGGTAAGTTTTACTTTTACGTGGAAAAAATTAACTGAGTCAAAGGAACATAAGTGGACATATATTTTATATTATACCCCAAAGAGATGAATAGTCGCATTTCACTAGGGTTGTAACTTTTCAAAAAGAAAAAGAAAATATTATAAATAAAAGATATATAAAGAGAAGTTTTATATTATAAAGGGGTATTTTAAAGAAAAGTTCAAGTCAAAAAAAGAGAGAGAATATTAAGTTTTAAAAAAAATAAAAAATATTTAAAATTAAAAAGGTTACGTCAAAGCATATCTCTTTATATAAGTATAAAGAAAAACATTCAAATATATATAAGTGAATATAAGAAAAGGGTAGCATTAAATTTTATTCCTTAGTGGATTAAAGGGAAGATATATATTCTTATAAAACATAAAAAGGTGAATTTGGAGAATATTCCAATTGATAGCTAAGTGTTCACAATCCATCAAATTAAAAGAAATTTTATATATTTAGATTACATAATACCTTAAGTCATCTCGACAAAACAAATGGGATCAATCATTTAAAAAAATGAAGGAGCTCAATTCTAAAATGACGAAGGAAGAAAGGTTTTCCTATGGTCTTTCAGTTACAGATCACAGAGTAATCACATTAAAAGGAAGTATCCAAGGAAGAGAAGTTAATGTCGCCATCAGCCCAAGCAACGATAAAAATTATATCAACATCAACTTGGCAAATCAACTATTAATTCCAGATCTAAGCATTGGTGTAAAGAAAAATATTTTTGACCAAAAAGAGTATAAAATTAGTGATCTACAAGTGACAATAGGTCATTATGAGTACATATCTCAATTTCATGTTGTAAGGATGGATAAAAAGACAAACATCATACTCGGTCAACCCTGGTTTAAGGATTTGGGTATATTCATGTTAAACATAGAGAAACAAGTTTTGATGTTTCCTTATAAAGGGAAGATGGTCACATTTCGAGACATAACAAGTAAATCAAAATCAATAAAATCTTCATTAGAAGACCTTAAGGATATCTCAGACTTGATGTTTCAAGATAACGAAAAAACTATATCAAAGAAGCAAAAAGAGCTTGAAGAAGTCATCTGCAGCAAAGACAAAGAAATTTCACGCCTCAGAGATCACCAAGAAAAACTACTCGAACAAGTCAAGAAAGCTAAAGCATCAAAGAAGGAACTCAAGGAGCGTTTATTAGAACAAGAAGAAGAAAATTTACGTTTAAAGAGCCTTAACCAAACATTAGTAGAACAAATCAAGTGTTTAAAAGATGAGAAGCATGAAGGCCAAAATAAAGTTGACTCAGAGAATGAGGAATGCTTATGTCTCAAAAATCATAATCAAAATATGCTCAAACAGATTAAAAAACTTAAGGACGAAAATAAATCATTGACGAATAGGTTCAAAGAACTTGTTGCAAAGGAAGCATCAAAATCTCCAGATGTAGTAGTCCAAACTGAAGAAACAAACATCAATATCACTAATCTCGCAGTTCAGGCAAATGCAAACCCTATTAAAGTAAAAACGTACTCAAAGGTTGTCGTTCAAACAAAAGACACCCCAAATAAGGATTCAATAGTTAAGTCAACAACAACAATGCCTGATGGAAATCAAGAAACTGCCATAAAAACGTTTAATGAAGTTCAAACAAGAAAAATTCCTTATCTACATCCGAATCACAAGAGTAGACACCTTAATCAACCTACAAATGTATATCACACAGAACATAAACAAACTTATGTTCCAAAGAATAATAAGCTCAATCCAGTCATACGACAACTATTCACCACACATCTCAAAGGGTCAGAAGATTTCCCTAAAGATTAATCTAGGATGGTCTGATCCATTTTCTGTATGACAATTCTGTTTATTGCTCAGAACATCATATCATCTTATATCAACAAATATAAAAGCTCAAAAACAAGAAGATATTCTGAACGACAGAAGAGATCCGATCCTTCATCAATAAGCTTTGAGGTCAAAGCTTTTTGAAGGAGAAGGCAATGTTATGAACATAAATTATGTAAAAATAAATAAATAATAAATAATAATCATAACAATATAAATATAATAATAAATAATAAGTAAATTAACTAATGGTTAGTTAATTAATAGTGAAAAGGCATGTCTTAGAGACATGCCTGCTTGTGAAAGGGTACTTACCTGGCTATATATAAAGGACCCTCATTCTCATTTGTAATCATCCTACATCAATTCTTTATATAATATACTATTTACACTTACAATCCTACAATGGATGTATATGTCTACGAAGTATTTTAATAGTTCCGTTGTGTATACGACTAGTGGTCGTTACATCATCCTTCCTTTTATCGGAAAGTGATCTACTAGACCATATCTGGATTTTCTTTATATAGCTACCTTTTTCACATCATGTTTCCTCTAGGATCTTCTATCTCACCACATGAGTACTAGTTGTGGGTGAGTTCCACAACTCCCTTTCGGTAGGCCCTGAATCATCCCATCCAGATATTGTTCAAAAAAATCAAAAATGAACATCAAATAAAATTACCATTTGTGATGGCCCTTCATCATGGCATCTACGTGTAGCAACATCAACATCCTGCATACAGATTGACACATCTCCAAGATATTCAATGTCAAGGGTATCCTTTATTTCCAAACTTCATCGAAGTCTCCATACCTTTTCCATGGAGATGTCCTGGTCAATTCTCCTAGTCATTAGATATTAATTTCCTTTTCTATGTGCTCATAGTTGCATGTTTCACGATCTCTTCCTTCTTTCTTCACATATTGCTTCCCAAGAACTTTCATCCATAGTTATTTCATCTTTGTCAACCACCTCGTATTCTATATGAGGGCATCTTATGTTGAAACTTGATTTCATCTAGTCAATATGAACCATGCCCTCATGCATCTTTCCAAAGGAGGAGATCTCTTTTCTTTGATCATGCTCATGAGATAGACCTTTTCCCATGCAACCATACGACGACATGACTCAATTAAATACATGCATACATACCTCCTTCCTTCTTTTTGGTCATCTAGGTTGTTGAAGAAAGTGTAACTAGGTTCGGTCTTCATAATGACACATTCCAATGTAAATGATGTAAATTTGTATCTAGCAAAATATTTTTGTAAATTTGGGTCATGGGTTTCATGCTCAAAATTTTGTTTAGTACCTCCCATTGTGAGCTCTAGGCTAGGTGATAGGATTGTGTCATTGATGTTAATATTACACTTGTAAATTGTATATAAAAAGATGAGTTTGTGTCTCCAAGATCAAGGGAAAAACCATGTTAAATGTCTCCAATAAATGCAAGGCAAAAGGACAAGCAACTAGGCATCAAGAAGGCCTCCAAAGTAGATAGTTCAAGTCGGCTTCAAGACAGATTTATAGGTCGGCTAAAAGGCAGCACAAGAAGGCTATAAATAGCCATCTCATACTCCATTCGAACTCACTCTCTCATTCACTCACTTGATCTTGGGTTAAAAAGAAGTGCGAAGAAGAGGAGTTGATCTAGCGAGGAAGAGGAGGAACATTTCGGTGGATCCTTGGATCTGTTTTTGGGTCAAGTCTGCCACATGTGCGACGAGACAAGGCTACAAATTTAGGGCTGCATAACAGTCCAAGTGCATCACCTCAAAAGGGTTCGGTTTTGGTCTCAAAAGATTCGGTCCTTCACCTAGGAGTCTTCAAGTGCAGCGAAGGGATAAGAGGCTAGGAGAGCCCTAAAGCCACTGACACGTGCGAAGAGACAAGAAAAGACAGGGTTGCAGATTAGGGCTGCATTACAGTCCAAGTTCATCATCTAAAAAGAGTTCGATCTTTGGCTTAAAAGTTCAATCTTTCACCTACAATGAAGATAAAAGTATTGCAAAGAGGAAAGGAGGTTAGAAGAACCTCAAGTCTTCCCGCACGTGCAAAAGAAGGATCTACAATTTGTTGCAGGTCTGATTTTAGGACAGCAAGACAGTCCTAATCAAGAAGGCAGATCTCCCTTGTTTAAGGACAAGTGTTGAGCACAAAATTGTCTAGTAATTGCTCTTGATGCAAGTAAGATTTGGAGGGATTTGGAGGGATGAAGAAGGAAGAAAGAAGCTGATCCCAGCACCTACAGTGACAGATCCGGTCTATTGTACAGCAGTAAGAGGACAGCAGTAGCAAAAGGTACTTGCCTTGATCTTAGAGACACAAGTGTCAAAGGGCCTTTGTCTAGGTCTTGGAAACTTTGTCAAGTGAAGATTCTATAAGAAGAATTACTGTGGGTTTTCCTCTCAGGCTGGAGAGGTTTTGCCCTGGTGGCTGCCTACATCTTGTGTTATTGTTCTTTTGCTTATCTTGCATGGTAGCTGGTTGATGAAGTTAATAAACGCAAATATAAGGAAGAATTCGTTTGAAATAAGAAAAAGTTAAAAATCCTTCACAAGCAGTTACCTAGATAGAGAAATCATCAACATTTCAAAGCCCTAGATTTGTCAACATAGACTTCCTTTAGCAGCTTCCTTTCCTTGATTGAGAGTACTTCAACCATCTTGACATGTTATATTCCTTTGTCATCATACCACCATTCTTCCAAACAATGAATCCCATAAAGGGTGGAATTCTCAGCACTTGCTTCGAATGAAGATTCCAACAGATAATCTTGATTATCCTCATACTACAAATGCTTCTTCCTAATGATGTATGATGAGTTCTACACTAGATAACTTTCTTCTAACCATAAGTCCTATTACCCACCATCTTGTGGGTGATATCCCCAGGAGAAATTTTTTCTCCATGATGGGCCTCAGCCGGCAACCCCTTGATGCCTCCTGCTAGCTCCTTATGCCATTTCTCTACCCCCTGAGCCAACCATGTGGTCCCTCACCCACCGGTATTGATCGTATGTTTGAAGGTTGGCCTCCTGAATCTAAAGGTATGTCTTGTCATTTGATAATTGAGTATTGGGTTTATTTATCATGGATACTTATGGGTATGGATTGATGGGGGGATTTCGCGGAAAGAGTGGGCTTAGTTTGTACTCTTGTGTCCTTGATCTCTTTTGGTTGTTACCCTTGAATCTTAGTCCTGTGGGATCTCCTTTATTGACCATTTGGTTCTAGGGTGGTACTACTTGGGAAACCTCGACTTCAGGTGCATGGTCCCGCTCTTTTACTTACATGCATTACTCCCTTCCCACTCATTATACCCCATTCATCATTTCTCCCACTTGGGCCCACATTCCCATTTTGGGTCCACATAGGGCTAGCCTCCCTATCCCCTTGCCCCCACCTTGGGTTAGGACTAGAATGATGCCCCAGAGGTTGAAGCAACTAAAAAAAGAAGGAAAAGCATAATTGGCCACATTTAATAGAAAATTGTACCACAAAATGCAAAAGATGGTTGGGACAAAAATAAATAGCACATGCACAAAAGCCAATACATGAGCTCTACCCCAATCCATGGCCATCACCCCAATTCTATAGGAACTAGATGAGCCTCCTTTATCATTCAGGAACCCATGATTGTCCCAACCCCTGGAGGGCAATGGACCGCCCTACCTTGAAGGGGGTAATCACTATTATATCTCACACATCATGCTCTTGTCCTTTGAGACCCGAGCAGTTAATTAAAGAAAATTCATAAAAGGCAAAAGGCATATAAAGAAGGATGGAGAAATCAAGGTCGGGGCACCTCATGTACCACAACTGCTTCCTCCTATACATTACATACCCAGGTGTGGGCTTCCCCTTATCTATCTACCCCTATGCCCCATTATGTGGCCCAAGGCTGCCCCTCTCATTCCCTATTCCATCTCACTTATTTGTGACTTGCCACCCACATTAGAGGGATGTAGCTTGGACATACTATCCCCTCTAAGGGCTCAAACCACCTAATAAGGTACTTGGATAGCCCCCTTTGGAGCTTGGAGACACTAGCACATGCCAAAGCCCACTACGGAAGGACATGCCATTATGAAGTGCCCACTTTGCTATCCATGATTTGTAAGCTCTTTTACCTGATTATTTTAATGATTGGTTGTTCTAGAAGCCTGGAGACGCATTGGATCTTATGCAGGATTACAAGTGGTTTCCATTTGGGTTTGGTCTCCCTATACAGGATCCTAACGCCCACAGGTCTACATTGGCACGTGTAGGGTGTCAATAGAGAGCCATGGGCCTCCACAGCAACAGACAGCACTCCACAGATCTTCATGGATGTTCAGAGACTACTAGCGATCCACTTTTGGGATGATGATGATATGTTTGGTACACTATGCCCAGCAGGCCCCCACAGGATGTTGAAGTTTCTAAGTCTACTTAGTTAGAAACCCTCCATGCACTTTATCTGAGTTATTCCTACCTACTCGTTATGTTACTTAACGAGTTATTTACGATGTAAATACTAAAAATAAACACTAGTGCATGCTCAACATATTACAGATCATGCAACTAAAGGAAACAGAAACAATCACACCATATGACACCATAATTTTTGGACCAATGTCCCCGGAAAAACCCAAAGTGGGAAAACCGGTGCAGCTATCTGAGGGTTTTCTTATTAAGCAATATCAGAGTACAATTTGGGTGCTGAAACTGGCCTACCCAACAGAGAATTTCCTTGGCAGTAATACCTCTCAGTTTGAGACAAATCTCTGGCTGAAACCCCAGATAATCCTTCCGGTAGCTCCTCAACACCAATATGCCCCAGAAACCCCAGCGTCAGCATCTCTCTGGACTACGTCAGCCCCTCTCTGCCCAGCATTGGCCCTGCGTCACCCCAGATGGGTCTGCGTCAGCCTTAGGAGGCCCCGCATTAGCCCTCTGGCCCTCTGCGTCAGCAACGCTGGCCTCTCTGAGGCTCTGCGCACCTCCCGACTACCTCTGCGTGAGCCCTGACTAGCTCCGCATCACTCTCCCCGGCTACTGCGCTGCTCTGCCGACACTATCTCTACCTCTTTGTCTCTCTGTACTCAATGCCCCTCAGCTGCAACTCTCGATCACTAATTCTATCTTTCTTAGCAAACTCCGCTCTAGAGAATAGAATGACTGATCACTCTAATGTACTCTCCAAGTGACCCTCAAGCCTCTTATACTTTTCTCGTTGACATATCAACGGCGGAGATTAAGTCCCTAATCAACGGCTAAGATTAGATCTGGCTTGATCCATTGTCTTTTGGCCCATTCTAACATAGTTTCATATTAATTCCCATTAATATTTTATTTTCCCTAAGTTTAGACTTAAGGACTCCATTAAAAATATTAATTATTTTAATATCTGTTGAACTGTTTAGAATCTACCCAAACCCTTTCTGGGTATTGGAGATCTCATGTGCCCCAATCTCTCCACCAAATTTCGTGGCTAGAGCACATCCGATGCTACCCCAAATCAACACAGGAGCCCCACACTCTTAACAAGTGTCCCAGCACTTGCACGATGTCATGGCAGCGTTCATTCCACCACTTGGACCATTACAGAGGATCTATAGGCATCTTCGATTCATATGGAGACCCATGGGGTCATTGATGTTCCCTCAAACCCACTGAAAGCACCACAAGTCTACTACTTTGGGAGCAAGGGGCCACCCCTTGTCCATCATATTTCGAGGAATTTATTCCTCAATATGGGACTTCAGGATACTATTGAGCCCTTGGAGGGCCCTACAACATGCACATACTATTATTTGGCCCCTTGTGAGGCTTATTTTACATTTGTAACCTATTTTGGTGGGCTTGTCACCAATAAGGGTTATTATTTGCACATTATTTTATCATTAGAGGGTAATGTAGGCTCATAGGCTAATTCAAACTCCTTAGGAGGCTATATATTGATGTTAGATACATTCATTTGGATCACCACTTGACTTGGGATTTCTCTAATCATAGAGAACTTTGCATCTTTTCCTTGGAGGATATTTTCTCGAGATGGATGAATTTTGACGTATGGATTTGGGCTATTTCTCTTGTCTTGGAGCTTTGTCATGTGAAAGAAATGTCGGTTGGATATATTCTATAATGTTGTAAGTGAATTTTTATGTTATTACTCCTGTTGTTGTATACTGCTAAAATTAGGGCTAGTTGTTGCAAAATTGAAATGTGGAATTGAGCATGTTTTAATTTAATGTACGGGCCAATGTTATATGAATGAAATGTCCCAAAGATTATTTGTCTTGATAAGCTTTCATTGTTTGCTTTGAAGTATAAATGCTTGAAAGTTACTTTCCTTGTCTTTCTCTCAACATTGGATGAAGTTGACTTTCTGGGCCTCCTTGATCAAGAAACCAAGTTCTTACTCATTATCATCTTTGACTCTATATCCCCAAGTGAATTAGACACTGGTCCCTTAAAGGGGTGATCATTTTAACCTTCTTCTTACTATTTTCCCCTTTTTCACCAAGTCTAGCCCCATTAGGTCACCTAGGGCATCAATTTCCCGGGAATTAACCCAAGGAAAAACTTCGATCTCCTAGAGGCTACTGCGCTGGTGGATCCCCTCCCTCTCCTCCAAATTTGAGGCACTTCTAACAGTGGAATCTCCAGGAATACCAAGCCCTAGCTCTAGGACCGGATTTTGCCAAAGCATTCTCAAGGCTAGACCTCAATAGGATCAATTCAACCTTTTGAAGTAAATATTTGTGTTTCGTCCTTTCCCTTCACCTTGTCCAAGATAGGAACATTATTGGTTGTCGCATTTCATCCCCAAACTTGGGTTGGGTCCACTTGGCCCTGTGCAGTCCCACTTCTCAATAAAGATTATTTGTTAAGGACCATTTGTGAATCTAAGTTTCCCAAGGATTATAGGGATTGAAAACCGCATCCGTAAGACCATTCCTTCTCCCTCAACCTTCCAATCCTCACCCCATACCCTTGGAAGACCAAGACCCTTGCTTAAAGAGCAAGCAAGTTCCATTCTTCACTCCATCCTCAGGAAAGGGTTTCTAGGGTCACCTTCCACCTATTCATTGATATATACTCTACAAGTGATCCCTACACTACCGGAACTCCTCCCATCGGTGAAAGTCCATAAAGAGCAAGGAGACTTAATTGTGGTGACAATGGGCTAAGCCTCCACCGTTGCCCTTAACCTAGCAGTTGCTCTCTTAAGAACCCCCTTTAGGTCCCTTGCTGGTTTGAGTGGTAACAAGTCCTACTTATGCTTCTAATGAGGTTACCAAGAGCTACTTTCATCTAATGATGACTGCAGTGGACTTCTATTTCAGCTATCTTTCATGCTTCTTATAATGATGATGAGCTCTTGCATCAATCGTATACTATTATGATGTCATCTTCTAAAATGATGCATCCTATTATGCTTCTAATATTTCCTATCATGATAGCAATATTTTACAAAAACTAAAAAGAACTAAGTGAAGAAGATTATCTCAATTATAGTAGAGATCTCTCACTTCTTCCTTCTTTGATTTCTTCTTCTCAGGTTCTTCCACTTCCACGGCGATATGGGTGTCTTCCTTTCCTCTTTTGATGCTGTCCTTCTTGAGCTTTGGACAATCTCTCTTGTAGTGTCCATATTAGTATTGGATCTTCGACATATTCTTCTTTTTTTTATGAGGACCAAACTTCCCAAACTTTCCTTTTCCTTAACCATGGTAGCAAATTCTTGTGCTTGCTCATTTGATCCTACATCACTTTTTGCCTTTCACCTTGTTTCTTCAATTTTGCGTAATGACCAATGTTCATTGAATGGGGTAGCTTCCTTCTTTCCATAGAAGCTTGATGTAAAATTGCCCCATTCCTCTAGTAGTGCATTGAGAACTATGGTGGTCATTTCCTTATCAGACATTATTTCTCTCAACTCTTGTAGTTGGTCTCTTATTTCAGATACCCTCATAAAGTATGAGGCTATTCCATCTTCCTTTGATATCTTCATCTTGTAGAGTTCTTGTCTCAATGATATCACTTCTCTAGCATTACTTACAGAGAACAATTCTACTAGCTTATCATATATTTCTTTTGATATCTCCAACTTTGATACATAGCGTATGAGAGGATCTTTGATGGATTCTATAAGGATCCTTTAAGCCCTAACTTCCTATTTCGTGTACTTTGCAAGAGCTTGAGCTTCTTCCTTTGGGGGTTTAATCATTGATCCATTAACATGATCAGCGACTTCATTTTCTATGAGGATCAAATAAGTCCTCTTCTTCCATGCAAGAAAGTTTGATGACCCAACCAATTTGTTGCTTTCCTTGCAGAATGAAGTCATTTTGATAGATTCAGATGTGGACATAAAGATACTTACTTGTAAAGATATTCCTTGATAACAATATCTTCAACTTGATACCTTCTTGATTTTTATGATGATGTTTATAATAGAAGATGTCTTCCTTCAAAAGTGATCCTTCAAAGAGAAGGAGATCACCTTAGTTCCTTGATGATAATGACAATGCCTTTTTCTACTTCCCTTGGATGTGTAAACTTCAAGATGCTTCAAAGTCCTCTTTCAGTGGAGGTAGGGTTTTTGTGGTCTTCTTCTCCTTGAGGTGATGATTGTGCGAGGTTCCCAAGAAAGCTTCAAGGGTAGAATCCTTCTTTAAACGAACTAGGGTTTTTAGGTCTTCTTTAGTAACTTCCTTCAAGATGATGATGTAATTCCTGTTCTTGTAGTGCCTTTGAGATGAGAGGTCCTTCTTGATGATTGACGCTCTTGATGATCTTCTAATGCTTCAGCCCTTGAGTGTCCTTTAAACTACCCTTCCTTGACTTGCCACCTTAGCTTTGATACAATGTTGAGAAATCTAGGGGCAACTAATATTATATGATTTCTCAAACTTTGATAACTGCTTGTGATATATTTTTACTTAACTTGATAAGCTTCTTCTTTCACTTGATTATTATTAGTGTTCTCTATCATCAAACAACTACCAAACAATAAAATCAAAGAGACAATAGGACACAAGATGTAGGCGATCAGCCAGGGCCAAAACCTCTCCAACTGAGAGGAAAACCCACCGAATTATTTATTTTCTTATAGACCTTCTTTTGTCACACAGAATGTCTAGGCACTGCGACAACGACTTAGATCAGGAGTTGTCACCCTAATCCCCAATCTCTCCATTTAAGTTGTCTCCCTACAACAAACTAAGGGGGGTAGACCCTACAGAAATGAAATGAAGAAGGACCAGTTGGGAACCAACCAATCTGGGAGACACAGTTGAGCGACCAAATACTTGTTTAGATCTAGCAAGACTTAAATGATTCGATTTAAACAATTGATACCAATGCCTTATGGAGTCAACTATCTTGCTAGGAAATTTAGGACCAAGTACAGGATGGACAACTGCTGCTAAGGAAAATGTTATTATGATGAAAAGAGATGCAAGATGCAATTAGCAAAGGGATGAGTGAGTAGTCTTGAGGTAAGATCATTTAAGGCTCAAGTACTTAGTATTGATTAACTTTATGACAAGAGTACTTAATGAAATAAAGAGACAATCTTATACAAGACAAAGTGCCAAATATCTCAAGTGCCAATAAGATACACAAGATAACCAAGATGACCACAAGATATATGCTCTTAAAGAAAGATCACTAATATGCCAAAAATTTATAATAACCACAAGCCAATAATGATATTAATGTCAAGAAAGAGAATTAGAGCATTTATCCAATTTATGCTTCAACGACAATTCTTCAATAAGATTATCAACACTCCCTTTAGACAATTAGGATTCTTCCAAGATAATGCCAATGACAATTAGATTCAAACCATTCAATTATCTTCAGATTACTCAATATTATGCAAATGGAGTAAATCACCTTCAATGCTACTTAGCTCAAAGAGAATTATATTTCAATGCAATTACCATTCACAAGTCAAGGCACGAGAAATGCTTTAGAAAGATAAATATCGACTATTCCCAACTTAAATGTTCTTTAGGGCAGCAAGCTTATATATGTGATTTTGAAGTAGGAAATCAAAAGACAACAGACACTTAGACTCGAAATCCAAAATCCAAAAAACCACTAAAATTTGTTGATGTAATCTATGCAAACAGTTGCCCTTACAAATGAAACAAAAGCACTTATTTTCAAAGATGATATCTATGACAGCAGTTATGTTTTCAGAGACAATAAGAGCACCAAAAAAAAAAAGATTTATGACAGCAAAGAAATTGCTTGTTGCAAACAAATATATCAGTGCTCTGAAAACTTGTGACAATCACCTTCACAATGATGTTAGAGCACTTAATTTTCAGAAATTATCTTTAGGACAACAGTAAGAAAACCTTTAAGATAACAACAAACAAATGTTATGACAGCAACAATATGACAATGAAAACAGTAAGCTATCAATGATAATCTTTACGCCAAAAATTTTCCAGACTTGCCCACATGAATTATCAAAAAATTATAGCCTATTATGATGTGATTTCCATAATTATGTCAGATCTAGTATACTTATTACAGTGAGAAATTAAAATATAAAATAGATTTAATGATGGATGCCCAACTCAAGAAATTAATTCATTAATGTATTAGACAACTTAGGAACTAATTTTAGGCTAACCCACATGAAATTTTGCCACTGTTATATTTCAGACTTCAGAAACAGAATTATTCGAAGATAACAGTGACCCAAAAATGTAGATCTAGGCCAAATTTTTGATACCCATCAAACATAAGTGACTTATTAATGTATTTAGCAATTTTTTCAATTAATTTCAAACCACTTAGATGTGTTTTTCACCACTATTAGAAAGGTATATGACTGTTGTAGCAAACAGTGAGGAAAAAGAGGGTTTAGAGATCAAACCCTTAGGCCCTAGGCCTTGAAGATCACTTGCCCAAGTTGCCAAAAAAATTTCAATACCTGAAACACAAATTTTTACCAATTTTTTTGCAAAAAACCACCAATGATCAGCTTCAGAAAATTTAAATATTCAGATCAGAAATGGAGCAAGGGGAATCTAGGGCCAATGAGGGCTAGCACTAGGCCCAATAGGGCTAGCGTTGGGCTAGGAGAAGGCAGATCTAGGCTTAGGAGCCCCAAAACTTGAAACCTTTTTTCCGAAAAAATTATTTTGCTTCAAATGCAAAATCTTCAATGGTTGGCCCTACAAAAATTTTGGAAACTAAATATCGCCCTCCAGGGCCTAGATCTATCTTAAAAGCCAAAACTTTCCTCAAATAATCTTAGATCTAATGCCTTTAACGAAAGGTCCTATTGTTTCTTCCCTGCAAACAGAATTTTGAGGCTAGATCTTGCCCTCTAGGGTCTAGATCTAACTCAGATTTGAAGATCTCCTTGGTTGATTTCTCATATCTATTCATGTAAACAATCTTTGAGCCCATCTCACCCTCCAAGGTCTAAATCGAGCTCAGATCTGAAGATTTCCTTGATTGATTTCTCAGATCTATTCCTGCACAAGTGAAAAGAAGAAAACCCATACCCAATATGTACAAAAATAGAGAAAATCCAAAAACCCAAGTGTTAAAATTCAAAATTATGTTACAAAATTTCAGATCTACACAAGTAAATAACAGATTTATACAAATAATTTACAGATCTATACAAATAATTTACAGATCTATCAACTCTGAGGATATGAGTCCAACTCTGCTCCCAGATTTGTAGATCTAAGGCTCTTTGTAGCCAGATCTAGCTATTTAGCACAGTTTTTTGAAGATAAATAGTTTTTTAAAATCTAGGTACTAGCCCAGAAAATCCCTACAAGATATATTTCGTTAGATAATCTCGGAGTTTAATCCGGAAAGCTCTCCAGATCTCAAGTTTCGAGAGTTGGCTCGTCCAACCGAAGACTTCCCCAAACAACCAAAATCTCTGAATAAAGATGACTTATGCACAATTAAAATATAAGTCGTCAAATTAATAGAGGTATAAAATAACGATTAGATCTTCAAAGATTGGAGATGCCTACCAATTGAACAAAAATTTTAATGTTATCTTAAAACCCAACAATTTACGCAAGATACGTGTGCAATAAATTGATCTACAAGAGCTATTAACCAGCGACTTATAAATAAGATCAGCGAAAAACTAAACACATGTTACCATAAGATACTAGAGAAAAACACTGCCATTAAGTAAAACGGAAACCCCAAAGACTTTGCGTTGTATTATTCCATAAAATACAAGAGCTTCAAGAGCTAGTACACGATCAAAAGATCGAATGAAAAGACAGAATGACACTAACCTCTAATTAATAGGTAAAATCTCCAACAACTAGTTGGCTTGATCCCTGTCAAATTGATCTCGACCGTTCATAAAGATTTAATTAATCTTTAATTATCATCATCCAAATTATTTAACTTTTGAGGAAAAATCGAATTTTTCATTTAATTGATCTTTAATTAACTCAAAATTAATTATTTTGAATTAATTTCCTCAAAATTTTGACTTTGACTTAACCACCAAAGCCCAAGGGTCCAAAATTTCTTGATTTCATCAATATTCCCTTGGCCGGGGACCTTCAAAAATTAACTTCTTTAAAACCGACAAATTTCACCATTGAAGAATTTAATTTTACCTAGGACACAATTAATTAAATTTTTGCCTTAGGATTTTAATTTAATTTTGCCAGAAAATTTAACTAATTGACTTATGAGGGGATTAATAATTTTTCCAACCCTCTAATATTTAGCCATAGTGTCTAATTATGAGGGACCATGCACTAAACATTTTTTTACATGAAGATTTTACTATTTAATACATGAAGGGGGAACACCCATTCGTAATAGACCCTCAAATATCTACCAAATTCTGCAACTCAAAATATAATCTAGAATACCAAGTAATTTGTAATAAAATAATCTAGCCAATTAGCTAAGATTATTCCCAAATTATTTTTACAAGGACTCAATAAAAAACACTAGGACTCACTTAATATCTTGATGACAAAATCCACCCTAGCTTCGGGGTGAGGTTGGAGGGAAAAACTCTGTCGATCATTCAATTAAAACACAATATAGAGAGAGTAGATGAAATAAATAATTTTTTGACAAGCAATGGCCTAGGAATCCCTGCAAAATTTTGGTAAATAAGTTTTTAATAACAACCAAAGTAGGCTCTTCAACTTCTATGTCTTGGGAGTTGGTTGGTTCAACCAAAAACGACCCCAAACACCCAAGATTTGAATAGAATGGTCTCTACACACTTAAGATAAAATTGTTAGATCACGAGGAGTTAGATAACACAATGAAACAAAAGATCTAGAGATACCTGCTAGATCGATTAATTCAAAATGCTTCTCTAAACTCAAGGACTAATGCAAGATACCTATGCAAATTGTAAATCCGCAAACTGGCTAATGAAATAACAATAATTTAGATTTAAAACCATTAGAGCATTAAGAACAAAATTCAAAAAGATGCTACCATAGAAGATAGAAGAGGAACACCACCATGAATTAACCCCAAAGAATTCTTTATTTAATTCCAGAAAATATTACAGATCCAACAAAGCTTCACTTAGCCAAGAGCTCGATTACAATGTGTTACAATGAGGATATTTGAGCTCAATTTATAGAAAAAATGAGAGATCTAGATCTGTCTCCAAGTGAAAATACCTAGGTCCAATGAATTGCACAAGTTTGACTTGATCCTAGAAGAAAATGACTAGTTGACGACTTGATCCATGTCCAATTATTCTCGTCCCTTGATTGACAGCACTAATCTTGAGGAAGGAATTTGATTTTTTTGAAAATGGGGCTGGACTGACCCCAAAATTTGATCCCGAACCAAAATATATTTTTTCAAAATTTTATCATCGAACGTTTCTCATTCAACTTAACCAACTTGGACCATCTTATTAAAAAATCATTTTTTTGGGAAATTAATTCCTTTTCTAGATGAACCAATTTCTTGTGGGACTTTTCCTTGCTTAATTTGTGGAGATTCCACAAATTTTTACTTGATTCCTTTCATGGGAAAGTCCACATCCATTTTTAATTGCCTTGGCTGGGGACCTCCAAAAATTAAATTCTTTAACACCCATGAATTTCACCATTGGAGAATTTAATTTTACCTAGGACAAAAAATAAATTAAATTTTTGGCTTAGGATTTTAATTTTAATCTGGCCAGAAAAATTTAATTAATTGACTTATGAGAGTATTAATTATTTTTCCAACCCTCTAATATTTAGCCATGGTGTCTAATTATGAGGGACCATGCACTAAATATTTTTTACATGAAGGGGGAAAACCCGTTCGTTATAGACCCTCAACATTTCCCACTTTTGCGACACAAAAAAAAATAATCTAGTAGACCAAGTGATTTGTAATAAAATAATTTAGCCAATTAGCTAAAATTATTCCCAAGTCACATTTACAAAGACTCGATCTAAAACACCTCGCCTAAGATCTTGACGACAAAATCCACCATAGCTTTGAGTTGAGGAAGGAGGGAAAAACTTTGTCGATTATGTGTCTAGAGACACAGATGATTCAGTGAGACAAAAAAACTCCTAATATGGAAATCGTCACCAAACAATAGCTTTACTTAGGTTGTTACATACAAACGTGATCATACTAGGATTATTTACATTATACATATGCAAAATGGGTTGACATCTTTACAAAACTGTCGACTGATGATGAAATTTGAAAGGCACGAACACTCAAACACAATAGATCCCTTTTGCGAAAAAATGGTGTACTGCTATGGGGTCGTTGACACAGAGTCGTCAACACCTTCAATTGAAAAATTCCAAGACCTTTGGCTCTTGACCAAAACCCCCGAAGACCAAATCAAACCTTGCTTCTAGCAACTTCTGCAAATCTGACTTCCAACAGCTTCTTCTGCAACTTCGACCTACCTAGCAGCTTCTTTTATAACTTCAACCTACCTAGCAGCTTCTTTTACAACTTCAACCTACCCAGCAGCTTCTTCAACAACTTCGACATGCCCAGCAGCTTCTTCTACAGAAACCCTAACCTTTACACATGTGAGAAACAATGGTGTATTTCTGCTCCTCTCTTTTTCGTTTGGGTAGATTCTCTCTCCTAGTGAATCTGACTTCCAAGATAGTTCTTCTTGATGACCTAACTTCACTTCTACAACTTCGCTTTACTGCAACAGCATGAACCCTAATTCCTTCGCACCTGTGGAGAGAAGTAACCCAAAAACAATCCTAACACTCTACTTCTTCTTCTTCTTCCTTTGTTCTCTTCTTTTTCGCACTTCGTCTTTTCCTTGTGATCGAACTTATGAGAGTTAAGAGTCAGTTCCAAATGAGGTCTAAGTTTTCTTTATATAGGCTTCTTAATGGGTTGAATTGTTCCTTTAAGCCGACTTGTCTCTTCATGTAGACCGACTTAATCTTTGTGCCATGACAAGGTCTTGGAGGGTCTTTTGACTCAATAAATTTTCTTTTACAATATGTAACATGCCCAAATGGGACTTCAATACATGACAATGACTCAATGACTTTATGACAAACTTAGAAGCACTCAATGGGTACTTGACCTATAAAATAAATTATCTTCAACATGAAACCCATGCCTCAAGACTCACAATAATAAATTTATTTTTCTCTTTTCATTAAATACGTAAAATCATGATTACATATGGCATTATGAAGACCAAACCTAGTTACATATTTCAACATCAAGTGACCCAATTTAATTTAGGCTAAATCCCCCCTAATGGTCCTACAAAAAACTTTCACCTAAGAATTAAGATATAAAATTAGGGTTTTCGGTGCACTAAGTTACAATTCCAAGAATGTGAATTCAAGTGCTACTATGGCTCAATCTAGAGCCTTAGGTCAAATACCAAAGGCTCAAGAAAGTTCCTAAACACATACAAATCACGATCAAGAAATTACACTTGGTTGTCATAAACTAGGGTTTCAAACCAGATATTTCAGTAAACAAAGTCTATAACAAAAATAAGAGAAAGCCCTGAAATGTATGATAAAAAAAAGGTGTTAAATTGGGGCCGAAAAAAATAGAGTAAATAAGAGAATATATTACAACAAACATTTTGCGGTACAAATAAGTACAACAGCACAATAAGCCCTAGACATCAACCCTAATTTATGGCTGAAAATGCATGTAAATTGATACTTTTGGTTTTTAGTTTAATTGCAAGCAAACCCTAACCCTATAACGATGTTATCTAAGACAAATAATGTTGAAAATGTATTATTTTGCTATAAATAAACCCAAGTATACCCTAGAATAAATAACATAAGCACAAATAATGTTGAAAATGTATGTTTTTGCTATAAATAAACCCTAACATATCTTGGAACAAATAAAACAAGAAAATATTTAAGATTTTGATAGATTGGCACAATAAATAAGACTAATGCCTTTCTCAATCTAGGGATAATATAGTCTAGGAGTAAAAATCCTTTGGAAGAAAAGACATGGATGTGGATTCCAAGAAATCAAGAGAGAGAAACTAGTGTCTACCAATCCTTCAACCCTAGCGTCCTTCTCTCTTCTTGGAAAATTGAAAGGTAGGGAGCTAAAACTAATGAAAAATATTGCACATGAAGATTTAAAGCCATAAAACATCAACAAAACCTTGGTGAAAATCTTAATAAACCCTAATTCATCAACAACAAGAAGATTGGAAGTAGATAACTCACATTTGCATAGCACATATCATCAAAGAACACCAATGATCATCAAAGGGAGAGAACCATCCACAAAATATCATCCAAGAGAAGTTTGCTTCAATAGTGCTCTATAGCGCAAAAGAGACAAGACAAAAGTAGCTAATAAAATAATCTCCAAGTGTGTGAGAATGAATCCAAGGGTAAATCGACCTTCTATTTATACTAGTTAGGTTGCCCTAAATTTAGCCCTAAAATCATTAAAATAAGAATAATCTATAATACAAGTTGGAGAGGTCACAATTGTTGGAAAATGCAATATGGCAAGTATTAATTCCAATTTTCCTTAACCTTAATACTTGCTTGTGAATTTTATTATTCTTATTTGTGTTTCCTTATTAGATCTTTTTCATCAAACAAATATCAAGAGCAAAAACAGTAAAGACAGTGGACACAGATATTAGGCTCCAAGCCAGGGCAAAACCCTTCCAAGGGGAAAACCCAAAAAACTCTTCTCATTTATAGAATATGCTTCAAATGAGACAACAAAGACCCAAACCCTAAACCAAGTCCTCCTCCAAGTACCAAGTCAGCCCTTCCAAGAGAATCAGATTACCACAGCTCAATCCTGCATCAACCAACTTCTATCTGCATAGCTTCAACCCCACAATTTCTTTCTACAACTTTATCCTGCAACTGTTGTAGAAACCCTAATCCAACTTCTTCAAGAGTTCCTTCCTTGAGCAAGACAGATCCTTCCAAGTTCAACGAAGTCAAGATAGAATATTCCTTCTTCTAGCAACTTGATATTGCACCTCGTCCCACTGCAACTCAGACCTTTAGTTTCGACCTCTTTTGTAGTTGCAGAAACCCTAGAATTTTGCACGTGTGAGAGGGATATAGCCCAAAAACAAGATTTCTTCCTTCTTTTACTCCTAAACCTTCGTTCTGCTTTTCTTTTGCTTCCTAGCTACAGATCGAACTTTCTTGAGATCGAACTTATGGATGAGTGAGTGCCAAATGAAGTCGAATTTGCTTCTTTATATAGCCTTTCCAAGGGGTCGAATTCCCTCCTTTATGTTGACTTGAAGTTGTAAGGGTTGACTTGTACTTTGGAGGTTTCCAGGACTTTCTAAACTCAAAATAAATTCTTTTACAAGATATATTTTGCTCGGAAGGGTCTTATAAGCATGACGTTAACTCTCTTGACTCATGACAATAAATCCTATGACCTAACCAACCCTAGAAGCATGAATAACATGCTTTTACCTAGAAGACCATCAATAAAAAGCATGAAACCCATGCTTTAAAATAACAACATTTTATTTTCTTCTTTTGTTTGTTACATAAGATACATATTGAAATGAGTACAACAAAAAATATGAAGATTGAAACTAGTTACTTTTCCAACACTCCCTCTTAACTAGGGAGGTGTTACCCACCACCTGTGGGTAGTATATAAGAGAAAAAATTTCTCCTAAATGGTCCTTAGCTGGCAACCAGCAACCCCTTGCAGCCACCAGATAGTTCGATGTGTCATTATCTCTGCCACTTGAGCCAGCCATGTGGTCCCTCGCCCACCTGTTATGATTGTATGTTTGAAAGTGGGCCTCTCGACCCCAAAGGTATGGCTTTCATTTGTACAGTTTGAGTAATTTTCCTTACCTGTCATGGGCACTTTTGGGCATGGATTAGTAAAGGGATTCGGCGGAAAGAGTAGGTTAGGTTTGCACTCTTGTCTCCACTACCTGATTTTATGGTTAACCTTGTATCCTGATCTCGTGGAATCTCCTTTACTAGCTATTAGCTCTAGAGTTGCCACTACATGGGAAATCCCAATTTTGAATTTTGGTTGTGTGGTCCCACTTCCCGACACCATATACATCACCCCCATTCCACTCATTTTAGCCCCATTCATCTCTTTTCCCATTCGGGACCACATGTGTCCATTGGGTCCACATAGGGTAGCCTCCCCTTCCCCTTGTCCACACCTTGGGTCGGGCCTAGAACGATGCCCCGAAGGTTAATGCAGTTAAAAAAAAAAAAAAAAGCATAATTTGGCCACTCTCAACAAGAAATGTACCACAAAATGCAAAAGATGGTCGGGACATACAAAATTAGCATGTGAGATAAAGCCAAACATGAGCTCTACCCCTTATCCATGGCCATCACCTTGGTTCCTATAGCACGCATTTTGTCAAAATTCCAAAGAAGCGGAAGTGCCAAATTTTTTCAACAAGATCGAGCTATCTATAGATAGTCTACATGTCATTGTAAACACATTCTACAAGTTATGTAATGTAAATGATCCTAGTAAGACCTCAAGTATATGTAACAACCTAGGTAAGTCTATAATTTTGATGATGAATTTCATCCTAGGAGGTTTTTTAACCTCGTTGATTACCTGTGTTTCTAGACACAGCTAATTAGAAGAGTTTTTTTCGTCAACTTAAACCCCAAATCTAGGGTGAGATTTATTGTCAAAATCTTAGGTGAGTCCTAGTGTTTTTAGTTGAGTCTAATGTAAATGTGATTTGGGAATAATTTAAGCTAATAGGCTTAATTATTTTATTACAAATCACTTGGTCTACTAGATCATATTGTGTCGCAGATGGGTTATGTGCCTTAAGGGTCTAAGTCAAATGTGTATTCCTCCTCTGAGAGTTGTAAATGTAAAATCTTATGTATTGAAGGGTGGAAAAATAATTAAATCCCCTCATGCATAAATTAATTAATTTTTCTGGCAAAATAAAATTAAATCCTAAGCCAGAAAATTAATTAATTAGAGTCAAAATTAAATTGTCTTAGGAAAAATAATTCTCTGAAGGAAAAATTCGTTGGTCCTAAAGGAATCAATTTTTAAAGGTCCTCCACCAAGGGAATATTGTATATTTCAATAAAATTTGGACCCTTAGACCTTGGTGGTTAATTCAAAGTCAAAGTTTTGAGGAAATTAGCTCTAAATAATTAATTTTAAACTAATAAAAATGGAATTAAATAATAAATTCGAAAATTCCTCAAAAATAAAAAATCAAGGGCCAAGATTAAAAGATCTTGAAGTGTTTATCAATGGCCAAGATTATTTTGACAAGGATCAAAGAAACTAGTCGTTATTTTTCCACTTGGAGGATAAATCTATAGCTTAGAGTCATTTTAGTCTCTAGCATCTTGATCTCTGGCTACAAAATCACTGTTGAAGCATCTTTGTAACTATTGTCCTGCTGGGAACTATTTTTTCTATCATAATAAAGACTTTGGGGTGCAATTCAAGGTGTTCTTGCTTATTGATTTGTGGTATGTGCTGACTACGGGCATCTCTATGTTGTGTTGAATATTGGTAAGATCTATTTTTTCATTAGATGGAGATAAAATCATACTATTGATAGTTTTGGGCTAATCTTAGGTGGTTTGATTCCCCATGTGATCTAACAGATTATTTTTAAGATAAATACATAGTGTTTGCGGGTACTTCAGTTCTTGGTCTCTAAGTTCACAAACTTGGGCATGAATCACTGTTGCTTGGATTCCAAATATTTATATGGTGGATTAAATCTTTGTTAAAGCTATAGTATACATTGAGGTTTCTAAAGTATTTTTAGTCATTCTTCAAAGGAAAAAAACTCCATAAAAATACTTTTCTCAAAATTTAAAAATTTTCAGAACTCTTGTATATTTTTAGATGTTGTAAGTAATTTTGTAAATATAATTTGTAAATTATTTTTTCTAACTTGAGTTCTGGGGTTTTAAGTATTTTGTATCTATTTGGGGTTCGGGTGTTGTATTTTCCATTTTTGCAGGTTCCATCAAGGAATCAAGTTGAAGAAGAGTTAGATATAGGGACTTGAGGGTAAGATCTAGTCTCTTGAAAAATTTTGTAGGGCTGTTCATTGAAGAATTTACAACAAAATTCAAATCCAGAAAGAAAAAAAAAATATTGAGACCAGGGTTTTCGGTTTCAAGCCTCTCGGGACCAGATCCAGTCTCTCCATGGCCTGCATCATCCTCTAAGGCCCAGCATCAGCCTTTTTCAGCCCTTTTAGGGCAGGTTGTGATCCCTAGAGGCCTTGACCTCTTCTCCAACCCCCTACACAGAGGATTTAAGCCCTTTTTAGGGCTAGTTGTGGCCTTTTAGGGCCTCGACCTCCCTCTGGAAGCCTAGATGGCATCCCTAGAGGGCTTGTCGTGGTCTCTTAGGCCCTTAAACCACAGCGTCGAGCCTTTAGGCCTCTTCCTCCTCCAGCGTTGCCTCTTTCCGGCCTCCTCTTACCTTTTCAGCCCCCGATCTATCATCCTAGCCCCCTTAGCCCTCAACGTTAGCCTTTCTTGGCCTAGCGTTGGCTCTTCTTAGCCATTTTCTGCCCTAGTTTGCCCTAAACCCTAATCTGAAGTTTTGGGACTAAATCCTTTGTGGTTTTGCAAATTTTTGAGCTCCAAAAGTTTGATTTTCAAGTGGCTTCTTCATCAAAAAAAATTGGGTCACTTGGGCAAGTGCATCTACAAGGCCTTGGGCCTAGGGTTTGACCTCTAAACCCTACTTTTACCTCTGCAGTTAGATCAGTAATAATTAAGTCCTAAAATTGCATGTTAAATGGTCAAAATTGTTTAAAATTGCAAAAATATTGATTTTCCTGAATTTTGGCCACTTGGGCACCCTAGATATAACCTAGATCAATTTTTATGCTTGCTAGAATTCACTGCATAACTGAAAATTTCAGATCTGAAATTTCTGAAGCATATATTTAAAAATGGTCAAAAACTCAAAATTTTCAATTACAGTGAAATTTTCCTATCTTTCGGTTGTTCTAGGCATTGATTGTAGCTTCATTGGCTTGTTGATCTGTTAGTTATTCACTGCTAAAATAAATAGACCAGATCTAAAATTCTCTTAATTATACCCTTTAAAAGCTCTAAAAATTGATTTTCTCAAGTTTGGAAAATTTTTTACTATTTTTTGGCATTTTGGGCATTGTTTTTAGCATTTCTAGCTTGCTGGTCTGCCATTTATTAACTGCTGAAATAAATACATCAGATCTGGAATATCTCTGAAAATACATCTCAAAGGGGCTAGTACATCTAATTTTTCAAGATTGTCAAGTTATTTTGTGGTTGGATTAATTTTTGTAACATTGGGCAAACATAAGCATTGTTAAATTGATATTTACTTACTGTTGTTATAACTTGTTTATTGTTGTTATAACTTGTTTGTTGTTGTCATAACAGTCACTTGTTACCCATAAAAAAGCCATTGGAACATAAAGTGCATAAGTGTCTTCATATCTCTATATCTTGTTGTTACTTGTTCCTAGCATTTATATAGTGAAAGTGGCTAACATTGTGTTGTTCTTGTGAGTTTATAAGAACTTATACTTCACATTTAATAAGCTCACTCGCCTAAAAGCACTTGAATCATAAATTGTCTTCATGATAAGTCTCTTGATCATATCGGTATCTTGTTGATGTGATTGAATTCCCCTTAATAATTGTCATTGAAGTGATAAGATCATTTCTAATCTTGTTTTAGGCATCCAAGTTTCCATTGGTTATTTCAATAGCGATATTTGGCTCATCTTAAGTATTGAATATTGTTGAATATTGGCATCTCATAGTTTTGTGGTTAACTTGTATCTTTCGGCATTTATCTCGTTAAGATTGTTATTTCAATATTGTTAAGTACTCTTGTTTTAAGACAATTCACACTGAGTACTTAAGTATCTTAAACAATCTTAATTCAAGATAATTTCACTCATCATCGTTGCATAAGCATCCTAGATCTACCTTGCATTAAAACTTACCTCCTAGCATAAGCAAGGTTGGTAGAGATCTAGGGCAAACCTTCTCACCTAGCTTGAGGGGCTTTGCAACTGTGGTTAACATGGTGATCTTGCAGTCATTAGAACGACATTCTCTGTAGTGTCAGAGGCAATGGGCGATAGGAGCACAACAGAAGGTATCATTAATCAGGCCCTAGCTTGCCTCTTTCCCACAACCTACCTTGGAGCCCAGCTTCAAAATAGTTAAGGGAAGGCCACACTTAAATTGGGCATATAATTAAAATTAACCAAGATCACTACATCACACATAGGTCCTAGAACTTGCACATCATATAGATTATTCAATCATTCAAGCAGTGAGTGTCCATCCGATCACTTGGTTTCAATTTACCAAAAGCAAAAATTGTGACTCCATTAAGGCACTAGTCTCATACTTCAAATCTAATCTAATCATTAATCTTGCTAGATGTAACCGAATAACTAGGCCACTCATCTATCTCCCAAACAAGTTGGTTCCCAACTTGCTTCCCTTCACCTCATTCCATAGGAACTACCCCCCATAGTCTATTGTTAGGAGACAGCTAGAAGGGAGTGGTTGGGGATCAAAGTGATGGCCCATGCCCTAAGTGGTTGTCACGGAAATTTGTACAATCCAGGTGACAATAGTTCGTATGGGCCCTAGCTTGCCTCCTTCCCACAACCTACATTGGAGCCCAGCTTCAAAATAGTTAAGGGAAGGCCGCACTTAAATTAGGCATATAATTAAAATTAACCAAGATCACTACATCACACATAGGTCCTAGAACTTGCACATCATATAGGTTATTCAATCATTCAAGCAGTGAGTGTCCATCCGATCACTTGGTTTAAATTTACCATAAGCAAGAATTGTGACTCCATTAAGGCACTGGTCTCATACTTAAAATCTAATCTAATCTAATCATTAATCTTGCTAAATGTAACCAAATAACTAGGCCACTCATTTGTGTCTCCCAAACAAGTTGGTTCCCAACTTGCTTCCCTTCACCTCATTCCACAGGAACTACCCCCCATAGTCTATTGTTAGGAGATAGCTAGAACGGAGTGGTCGGGGATCAAAGTGACGGCCCATGCCCTGAGTGGTTGTTGCGGAATCCATACAATCCGAGCGACAATAGTTCCTATGGGCCCTGGATGAGCCCCCTCCATCATTAAGGAACCCATGATTGTCCCAACCCCTGGTGGGCGATGAACCGCCCCACCTTAAGGGGGTATCCACTGCTACATATTACACATCATGCTCTCATCCCCTGGATCCCCAAGCAGTTGTAAAGAAAAATCAATCAAAGGCAAAAGGCATATGAAGAAGGGTGGAAAAACAAAGGTCGGCGTAACTCATGTACCACGATTTTCTCCCTCTTCCACTCATATATCCAAGTCTGGGCTTCCCTTATTATAGCTACCCATGTACCATGACATGTGTTCCAGATGGTTTCCCTTGATTCCCACTCCGCTCCATTATTATCTCATTGCCACCTACCATTTGAGGGATGTACCATGGACATGTCACCCCCTTTAGAGGTTGAAACCTCCTAATAGGGTCCTTGGTTAACCACCTATTGAGCTTGGAGACACTTGTACATACCAAAGCCCACTATGGAAGGGCATGCCACCATGAAGTGCCCCATTGGTTCCATGACTTGTAAGCTTTATTACTTGATTATTCTGATGAATTGTTGTATTGGAGGGTAAGGGGACACATTGGATCTTATGCAAGATTGCAGGTGGGTCTTCATTTGGGGTTTCGTCTCCCTATACGGGCTCCTAACCCTCCAGAGAGCCACATTGGCACTTACAGGGTGAGCGTTGAGAGCCATAGGCCTCCACCATAGCAGAGAGTACTTCATGGATCCCCAGCACCACTCGTTGATGCTCATGCTCCACCTTTTGGATGAGGATGATGCACCAGATTCACCATGCCCAGCCGGCTCCACACATGCACCATACACTTAGCAAGATGTTCCAAGGTCCAGAGGATGTCTCTCGCTGCAAAGGGAGGGCTTATGTCATCATCCTAGCCCTTACAGATGGTCTACAGGCATTTTCAATCCACTTAGAGACCCATGAGGATGTTTTTGAGCCCCCACACCCATTGAGAGCACCACAGGTTCTTGCTTGGAAAACGAGGGGCCAACCCCTTGTCCACTATGTTTGGAGTCAATTTTACATTATGGCACCCCTTGGACTTCATTAGGCCTCCTCAAAGGCCCAACAACTCACTTTATTGATCATTCAACCCTCTTGAGAGGCTTATTTTTGTGTTATTGAGCTATTTGGAGGGCTTGTTACCAAAAGTATTGTTATTATGCACATTACTTTATTTTAGGGGCATTATTAGTCCAAATTAAGTCATTCGAATCCCTTAGAGATTGTATAAATAGATGAGAGGTGATTCATTCTCTCATCATCACTTGGATTGGGTTATTTGCTCTTGTGAAATTTTCGCTATCCCTTTTGGAGGACGAGTTTGGATGTTATGGATGAATTTTGATGTTTGGATATCTCTCTCTTGTCTTGGAGCTTCATTATTGGCATAATTTGATGATTGGATATACTCTTTTATACATGTAAGTACTATTTTAATGCTTATTCTTGTCATTTAATTTTGTCACATGAATGTTGCTAGGATTTTCGCTATACAAGTCTGAAATTTACTGCTTCTCTATATGAAATTGTAGGAAATTTTGTTTTTTATAGAGTTGCATCATGTCATGGGCCATGTATGAATGGGTGAACGTTCCTAGAGATAATTTATGTCAAATACATCTCGATAAGTCATCATTTATTGCAAACTGAAGTACAAAGTCCTTGCAGCAGTTGTTTTCATGCTCTGCATACCATGCGAAGTTGTTGAAGGCCTCCTTGATTGGGTGAATTTTCCCAAACCATAAATTCTCCTTGACTCCATCTCTCCCAAAGGACAAGACACTAATCCTCCATTGGTATTCATTTTCAATGCTTGTTCTTTTCACCTCCCTCTTTTTCTAGGCCTAACCTACATAGGTCACCTAGGGCATCAATTATCTCACAATCTAGCCATCCAAACACTTTAATTTTTAGTCCAAAATTACGTTGCAGTTTGCTCTAGAAGCCCTCCAAATTTGAAGCAAATCCGACAACGGGACCTCGATATATAGTAAGCCCTAGCTCAAGGACCATTTCTTGCCCTATTTTTCCCCTAGCAAGTGTCCTCATTAGGATCATTTAATTCAAACCTCAAAGAAATTTTTTCCTTTGATCCTCTTCTCCCTAATTAGGTCAATCCCCTCATTGGGTGATCAACTCCATACCCTTTACCAAATTTTGGGTCTGCTTGGTCCCGTGTGCTCCCACACAACCTATTGATACCAATTCCACAAAGATCACACAAAGACCAATTCTCCAAAAGGATTTTGAGGCCTGTGAATCATCTTTGCTAGATATATTCCCAAACCCTAGCCTTGAGAATCCTCTTAGCCCTTCTTAGAAAGCATATCACCATGCTTTCCGAGCAAGAAAGCCATATAATTGAGTCTCTCTTGTGAATAGGCCTTAGGAATCACTCCTTGCCCCCTCATTATTCCATTCATCCAGTAATTCCCCTTTATACGGGGTTTCCTCCCATTGGTGAAAGTCTGTAAAGAGAAAGGAGCTTTAGCTGAGGTGACAGTGGGTTATTGCTCCATTGTTTCCCTTGACCTAGTAGTTGCTCTATAGGATCCCCTCCTAGGACCCCTGCTAGTTTGAGCAGTAATAGGATGTATTCATAATTGTACAACCAGTACAACATCATTCACAAACTCAAGAGTTCTCATAAGAAGAGTCAGATTGATAAGCCAACTATAAGCATCATCATTATGACCAACATTGTTTTTGAGGCCCAACTAGACAAGTTCAACTTCATTTGAGAGCATAATGCTAGGAGGCTTTATGTTTGATACTGCACTACTTCTACAAGGCACATACCCCATCAGGTATGTCATTTTAGGACTATTCTTATCTTGGATTCTTAATCCTAAATCCTCAAAGAATATTGATCCTCTTCGACCGCTCTTATCTTGGATACCTATCCTATCCTCAAAGAGTGTCGGTTCCTTTCCTTTCTTGGAATGTCCATCCTCAAGGAAACCACAGATGTTTATCCAATCCTCAACCATTCTCTCTTCGTGGACTTTCACTTAGACTTACCGTTGTTAGTCCTGGTCAAGTGCATAATATATGAAGAAGAGAATGCACATGTGATGTCCATCATCACTCCTCAACCAGAGAGGATATCCTTATTCTTCCTTTTGATCATATAATAGATCCTTGTTCCTACTTAAGGAGACTCCTTTACTCCTCAAAACCAGAGGAGATCCATGACTTGCTTTCAATTTGGGAAGTCAACACCACAAGCCTTATAGCTTGTCTTAAAAAGAGTACTTGCTACTTGACCTTCATAGCTACATTGCTCCCTCTTTCCCATCTCTTGTATCAGGCTTAATATATTTCGAGGTATCATGGATCCATCTTTACTCTTCAATCTTGTGACATGATCCACATCATTTCTCTTGTTGATCACTTTCATCTTTTCATCATCGATGAAGGCATTATATTGAGCTTTCCAAACTTCAAGTTGATTATAGCTTCTGCATGAAAGTGATCCCCCTTGTTGACGTTCTAGTTATCTTCTTGCACTGCTACCTTTCTTTCCCATGATGAATACATCTTGACTCCACAGTTGTCGGGTGTTGACCACTCTGCATCAACTTCCCTATAGAATTACACATTTTTAAAAGGAATTCCATCATGTTCGAGCAGTCCGATACTCATTAGTTTATCGAAGTCTTAACTCCAAATTATGCAGCCCGATGGGCCATTATAAAAATGATTCTAGTATGTCTATAAAACCATGTAAAACACCTAGGTAAGCTTAAGAATTTTTGTTAACGAGTTTCATCCTAAGGAGTTTTTTAACCTCCCCGAATTATGTGTGTTTGTAAACATGGATAATCAGCAAAGTTTTTCTCTCACATATACCCCCAAAGCTAGGGTGGGATTCGATAGTGATGTCTTAAGTAAGACCTAGTGTAGAATCTATGTATTTTCATCATATTAGATCATGTCTTGAGTCTCGCAGAATTTGGTTGAGTCTAAGTGCCTATTTTCAATTATTAAATTTCCAACTAATAATTTGGTTGTAATTGCAAAATCAAATGATTGTAAAAGTTGAATGGGGTAAAGTACTCTTAGTTAGAACCTCTACACCTCAACTTAGTGTCTAGACACCTTTTGAGGGTTGAAATTATGTCAAACCCCCCAAATTATTTTTAATTTTGGTTTTCTCGCCAAAAATGACAAAAATTGCCACAAAAATAAAATTGAGAGAAAATAAAATTCTCTCCAAGTAGAAAAAAGATTTTTTCGAGAAGGTGGTCATTCCCAAGGAAGAATTAAATTGACAAACCCAATTCCAAGGCAGAAAAAAATCACAAGAAATTATTTGGGACTAGAAATAAATTATTTCTTTCAAGAAAAAATATTTTTTTTGGGTTCGGTTAGTTGAAGAAAATTCGTTGGTCCAAAAGAAGTCAAATTTCCAAGGTCCTCCATTAAGGAAAAAATCAAATTTTTAACAAAAATTGAACTTATGGACCAAGGCGATTAAGTCAAAAATAATTTTTTGAGGAAAAAAGGTCAAAATAATATTTTTTTTAACCAAGAAAAAAGGGAATTATTATGGAATTCGAAATTCTTCATAAAGATCAAGGGACGAGATTCAATTTTGGCATGGATCAAGCAGCAATTAGTCGTTATTCTCCAGGGTCAAGTCAAAATTGTCCAACTTCTTGGACCTAGTTGTTTTCCACTTGGAGGGGGATCTAGATCTCTCTACTTTTCTCTAAATTGAGATTGAGGCTCCTCATTGTAAAATGATCTTTGGATGGTGTACTAGCTCTAAAAGCTCTATAAATTTTCCTATTTATGCAATAAAGCAAAAAATCTTTGGGGGTTATATAATGGTGTTCTTCTCATCTTTTGTGGTAATGTGTTCTGAATTGTGCTTATAATTTCTACTATGGTTTTCAATGTTTGTTAAATTCTTTAGCCATTTGGATTTATAGCTACTTGTTTGCATCTATATCTGGGTTAGAAAATGTGATATTCCCACTTAGCAACTATTGCTAAGTGAGAATATAAATTTGCTCAATTTTTTACATTTTTGGTCCAACTTAGGCGAATTGGGTTGGAGGACCCCACTTGCAATTTTTGGTTAAGGAAGGCACTCACACAAAGGAAAAAGGCAAAATTGAACTCTTAGCGAAATGTGGGGGGCACCAAGAGGGAAATGCACTCCACTTAGGCAATTCGAGCCACTTGGGGAGGAAAAGAGTTCAATGATGGGACCCACATGAGGAAGAGGCAAGCAAGGATGAATAGAAGAGACTCACATCAGTTTGGAGCTTTTGACATTTTAGCAATTACTTGCACCTAGCACGCTTGAGATACTGAGCCAAGTATGCAACCGAGATTCTCAAGCGAGTTTCTCACCCCTTGCTTCGGTGGGCTTCAAGTGCAAGCCCAACGAGGGAAGTCGATTTCCTTGTGAGCTTGTTCAGCATTATCTTCAGGCAATTAGTGGGTTTCCTTACTGCTTCCTGCGCATAGGACAGTAGTACAATTTGCTTTGGAGGGGCTAGGAAAGTGCAGAAATCTTGTTGTGGATTTCAGGGGCGCCTTGTATCATAATTTGTTGGTGATTTTGGGGGAAAGATCAGCCAAACTCTGAGGTGCCTTGCTGTAGCATGGTGACCATCTTTAGTGACTGTGTGGACCTGCACAAGAGTAGTTTCTGCCATTCTGGGTGCACGTGGGAGCTAGGGAGGTGACCACTTGGAGCTGATTTGAGCTAGGGACTTTGGGAGATATCCAGAGGAGTGAACCCCTTGCTTTTTGCATTGTTTGGAGGTCTGGAGCAGTGATTTTTCTAGGAGGGCCCAAATTCCCAACCAGTTCAGGAGCACGCTGAAATTGGGGTCAATTTTGAGGGTCGAAATTAGGCCAAACCCTTTCTAGGTTTTGGTGGGTTATTTGAGAGGAGTCTGGGGTTAATTTCCCAAAATTTTCTAAGGCCAGAAGTGGGTCAAACAACAGATATTTTGCAGCAAACAATGAGTTCCACCAGGGCAACACAGGATATAGGTGAAGCCACACATTCTAGCATCTGGGCATTTCACTTTTCCACCGGGGCTTGTCTACACTCATACCAATCCCCCATTGTACTATTGTTCTATATAATAAAATGGCGTAGTTGGGTGGTATTTTTGGTGGAAATCCAAATGTTCTATTATATGTTTGAATTTTTGTGTGTGCATGTTCTTATTTTCTTTGTTTATCATTGTATTTCCTAAGTAGGAATATTACAGTGGTATCAAAGCTCAGATCTTAGCTCAGTGGTGGGGATTTTCCTATGACCTTAGAGGATACGCAAAACGTTACCTACCGGAGACAAAGGTACTAGAGTAGGGAGAGAGAGTTGGAGATTACATTAGATACTGAGACTCCAGAGAAATCCTTGGTGGAGCTGAATATGGGGTAGCCAAACAATAAAGAGGAGATAGCATTTGAGAACCTCTTGAGGGCCCTAAACGATTTGACCAGAGGGTAGAAGGAGATGTTAGATGAAATCAAGCAGTAGAATCAGAATAGGAGCTTGCATTGGGATTTCCTATTTTGGGAAGTTTCACGGGCATCCCACCAATATGACCACCATTCCCCAACAACTAACCCGCAGGCTTGCAGTGGACCAACCAAGACTACTTTACCCATGTTTTTTTCCCTCAAGACCAGGCGAGCAGGGTGGGCAGGATGAGATGCCCGTGGGGGATTATTTCCGGGAGTGGTATTCTATGGGGGATGATTTTTGAGTTGCACTCTCCTTCAAAGATTTATGCTAGCTCAAGCAGAAGGAAAGGGGTAGGGGCACAGGGGGTTCCAACATGCAGAGCACAAAGCTACAACGCACCATCGGAAGGATGTACCTCCCCACATTCGATGGGTCTTCCAAGTGCATGGCTAGGGCTTGGGTGGAGACATTGGACACATATTTCCAGCTCAGTCGGATGATGGAGGTAGAGGCAATCAAGATGGCTACTTTACACTTGGAGGATGAAGCCCACGACTAGTGGTTTGATGGGTTGACAACGCTTAGGCATGCAATCGTAACTTCTTACAAGGACTTCAGAGAGATGGTGCTAGAGCATTTTGACCGTAAGGACCCAGAAGCCCACTTTAGAGAGCTCACACAGCTCAAACAGACCGAGAGCTCTAAGCAATACATATTGTATTTTTTTAGGGTATTTGTGACGGTGTCAGACTTGTCAGAGACTTGGAGGGTTTACACTTTTGTTGAGATGTTGCTCAAGCCTTTACACGGGTTGGTGAGATCTTGCAGACCCACGGGCATCTCACCAATATGACCACCATTCCCCAACGACTCACCCGCAGGCTTGCAGTGGACCAACCAGGACTACTTTACCCATGTTTTTTTCCCTTAAGACCGGGCGAGTAGGGTGGGCAGGATGAGATGCCCGTGGGGGATTATTTCCGCGAGTGGTATTCTATGGGGGATGATTTTTGAGTTGCACTCTATGCTAGCTCAAGCAGAAGGGAAGGGGCAGGGGCACAGGGGGTTCCAACACGCAGAGCACAAAGCTACAACACACATCGGAAGGATGTACCTCCCCACATTCGATGGGTCTTCCAAGTGCATGGCTAGGGCTTGGGTGGAGAAGTTGGACACATATTTCCAGCTCAATCGGATGATGGAGGTAGAGGCAATCAAGATGGCTACTTTAGACTTGGAGGATGAAGCCCATGACTAGTGGTTTGATGGGTTGACAACGCTTGGGCATGCAAGCGTAACTTCTTACAAGGACTTCAAAGAGATGGTGCTAGAGTGTTTTGACCGTAAGGACCCAAAAGCCCACTTTAGAGAGCTCACATAGCTCAAACAGACCGACAGCCCTAAGCAATACATATTGTATTTTTTTAGGGTATTTGTGACGGTGTCAGACTTGTCAGAGACTTGGAGGGTTTACACTTTTGTTGAGATGTTGCTCAAGCTTTTACACGGGTTGGTGAGATCTCGCAGACGAGTCACACTGCTGGAGGCTGTGACATTCACCCAGGATTTGCAGGACGTAATCCCAAAGACCAAGACATTGATCCCAACATGAGTTCCTTTCCCTCCTAGGGGTCGTGACACCAGGGCTCCACCCCCAAGAGCTAACCAAGGGCATGGACAGTTGGATGAGGAGGCCAGGAGAGACCTTAGACGAAGGAAACTATGCTTCACTCGTTAAGAACCTTGGGCACAGGGTCATAGATGCACAATTGGCAAGGCCCATTACATTGAGGTCTTCTCTGATAGTGACCAGGAGGATGATGTGGAGTTGGAGGTAGATGGGGGTGACAGAGAGACACATGCAACGAGGGGACCACCTCCACCACCACCACCTGAGGGAGCACCTTTAGCCCCAGTTGCGGGAGTGCTTGCTTCATTGTGTGGGGTTCCTGAATTTTTTACCATGAGGATCTGAGGCACATTGCAAGGGCAAGGTGTCTCAGTTTGGGTAGATAGTGGGGACACCCACAACTTCATTGATGCGCAGATGGATCAGAGGTGGGGCATTACTACAAAGGAGTTTGAGGGATTTTCAGTTCTTGTACCGGGGGATAAGACCATGCAGTGTACCTGATATGTCCCCACTTTGACAATGACCATGGTGAACTACTCAGTGATTGATCATTTCTTCGTGGTGGATGTACCAGACACCAATGTGGTGATGGGTGACTAGTGGCTCTACTCTCTAAGGCAAGTGACTAATTATTGGCGGAAGCTAGAGATGGAGTTCGTGGGACCAAATGGGAAGTTGGTTGTCTTCAAGGGCATGCACTCATACCCACCACAAACAGTCTTGGCGCATCGAATGGAGGCCGATTTGAGACATGGGGACTTCGAGTGGGCAGTGGAGTCGAAGATTTATGAGGTTGGAGATCAGCCCAAACCACCTCATCTGGATATTCAGGCTATCTTGGCCAGGTACCCAACAGTGTTTGGGGGCATCCTGCCAGGACAGCCACCTGACAAAGGATTTGAGCAAACCATCGAGCTAGAGCCAGGGGTGTAGGCGGTCATCACAACCCCTCACAAACATCCCAAGGCCTACCGGGATGAGATTAAGCAAGCCATTCAACAGTTGTTAGCCTTGGGGCACATCAAGCCCAGTTCTAGCCCCTTCGCTTCATCAGTTATCCTAGTGAAGAAGAAGGATGGCACGTTGAGGATGTCTATCGATTACCATGCCCTCAACAACAAGACCTTGTGTGAAAATTCCAAACCGGAATCCTATTGCAGCAATTGGAAATTATTCTCCTAATTGTTAATTTAATTTAACAATTTATTTGTTGTTTGCTACAGCAAATACTGAATAAACCACACTGCAATCTACACAAATAAAATTGCGGAAGAATAAATGTTGGAAGAAATACTAGCACACACACATAAAAATAACACAGTTATTTTTGGACAAAAGTCCCCGAAAAAACCCAACTTGGGAAAACCGATGCAGCAAATGAGGGTTTTAATATTATGCAGCAGTGAAAAATCCGAGTACAATCTGGATGCCTAAAACTAGCAATCCACAGCAAGAAAATATGGGCAAAATACTGAAGGGAATTTCCCTTCTCCCACAGGCAATCTCTGGCACGACTTGCCTTCAGAAAATTGGTTGTCCAAACCCCAACGTGAGCCTCTTCTGCATTGCCTCTACAGTGTCTGCCACACGTGTGGCTCGAAACTACCTCTAATGAAGTCGGTTTGCCTCCATCTGCTAAGGAAATCGTCTCTCCAGCCTTCTGAAACCTTTGCCCAACTTCTGGAACTGAGAACAATTTTTCTCACCAGCAAATCGATCTGCCTTGTTGAAGCTACTTCGCAGAGCCTCTGCGTTGCCTCTCTAGGATAAATCCGCCCTCTTGCTACTGCCTCTCCAGATCTAGAAATATTTCCTTCAGATCACTATCCCTGCCCCTCTCACACTGCTTCGATATCTAGCTCTCTCTCTGTGGCAACTAACTGTTGCTACTCTGGAAATCAACCTACCTAGAAATTGAACCTCTCAAGTATCTTACCCATCACCACATCGACCTTCTCTTATAAGCCTCTATTGGAGTACCAACAGCTAAGATCCATGTGAGTTTCTAGATCATTCACACCTTTACTTAATTAATACTAATTAATTAACCATATTCCATGAGTTTAGACTTAGGAAATATTTAAAAATTAGTTAGTAATCTAATTAAATCATTTCCAGGCAAAATTTCTAGAATCGATTTTTGGGTCTCTCCACCAAATTTTGTGGCTAGAACACATCTGATGCTACAAAAACTAACACATAGGAATGTGTTCTAGTGGTACTGCACCCTGTCGCTGTATCATTTTTGTCATGTTGTAGATGTCTGACCATACTACCCACCAAACACTACGCAACTCTGATATATGTTGCATCTGTGCTACTGCTAACCCTGTTGTACTGCTGCCAACACTGCATTTGCACTGCAACCCCCTCTCATTTATTGTCACTGAACTGAATGCCAACAAATTTCTCACCCCTTGCTTCGATGGACTTCGAGTGCCAGCCCTAGGAGGGAAGTCGATTTCCTTGTGAGCTTGTTCAGCATTATCTTCAGGCAATTCAAAGGTTTCCTTGCTACTTCTTGGGCATAGGAGAGGAGTATGATTTGCTTTGGAGGGGCTAGGAAAGAGAAGAAATCTTGTTGTGGATTCCAAGGGAGCCTTGCATCATAATTTATTAGAGATTTTGGGGGGAACGATTAGCCAAACTCTGAGGTTCCTTGTTGTAGCAATGTGACCATCTTTGGTGACTGTGCGGGCCTGTGTAGGAGGAGTTTCAAGGTGCACATGGGAGCTAGGGAGGTGAACACTTGGAGCTGATTTGAGATGGGGATTTTGGGAGATATCCAGAGGAGTGAACCCCTAGCTTTTTAAATTTGTTTGGAGGGCTGGAGCAGTGATTTTTCCAGTAGGGCCGAAATTCCCAGCCACGCTGAAATTGGGGTCAATTTTGGGGGTCAGAATTAGGCCAAAACCTTTCTGGGTTTTGGTGGGCTATTTGAGAGGACTCTGGGGTTAATTTCCCGAAATTTTTTGAGCACCGGAAGTGGGTCAAACAGCAGATCGTTTGCAGCAGGCAGTGTAGTTCCAACTTCCACCAGGGCAGTGCAGGGCATAGCTAAAGCCACACATTCCAGCGTCTGGGCATTTCACTTTTCCACTTGGGGCTTGTCTAGCTTGCCTTTTTGGCAAGCCTAAGTGCACTCATACCAAACCACCATTGTACTATTGTTCTATATAATAAAATGGCTCCATTGGGTGTTATTTTTGGTGGAAATCCAGATGTTCACTTATATGTTTGAATTTTTGTGTGTTCATGTTCTTATTTGCTTTGTTCATTGTATTTCCTAAGTAGGAATATTACATAAACATTGTTGATTAGTTAGATTTAGAGAATTCTTGTTTGAAATTTGAATCAATAGAAGTTCTTTCTCACTCTGTGATTCACCACTTCTAAATCTAACAAAATCTCTCGAAGTTTTGTATTGAGGACTTGGGGTCGTTCTTGTTTGAATCAACTAAGTACTCAAGTTGGGCATCTCATGAAGTTCTTACTTGAACCACTCACTTACCTAACTCGTAATAACTGAGAACCTATAGTGGAGTTTTTTCAAAAGGCTCCTCATAAGATTAATTAAAAGGGATTTTCTTAGCTATCAATCTAAAGGGAAAATTTTAATAATCCTCAATAATCCTATTCCATTTGTGCTATAATTGATAAATTTGCTATTTAAAGAGCTAATCACATTGTGAAACTTCGTAAATAATAATATTTGAAATATTTTATTTTAAACTTTGTAAAGATTATATTTGTAAATGTTCCATTTTTATTTTTTTATTTTTTTTATATTTGTAAATATTTTAAATATTTCTCTTAAACTTTTAAATAATTGTAAGTAATTCCTCTAACCCTTTGTAGCTATATTTTTATTGAATATATTTGGGTCTTTTCTTTTCTTATTTTTTGCAGATCCAACAAAAAGGGACGAGGGCTTTAAATCCTTATTTTCCAAAATAATTAAATTTTAAGCCATAACCTTGCGGCTAGGGTTTTAACCTTTCAGTGCCATATTAAATTGTCTTTTTAACAGTCGTCCAGCCCTTCGCCTCTCTCTTTTCAAGGCCACAAGGCTTTCTCTAGGCCTCACAAAAAGGACAATCAAATTTCTTAGGGTTAAATTTTTCATCGAAATCTTGAGGGTTTCTACCATTTTCCCTTTCAGATCAAAAATTTTTAAGACAAAATCTGTTATGTATTTCTTGTAAATTTTTTGTTGAAATTTTCATGGATTTTTTTATCATTATCTTTGCAGGCCAAGAAGGTTTCTCTCATCAAAAATATGTGAGGAGGTTTATTCAAATTTTTTGCAAATATTATAGAAATTTTGTGGTTAATTTGATTTGCTTGCAGGTGGGTTTCAGCATCTAAATATTGGAAGGGTTATCTAGCATTTCATTTTCCTTCTTCAGGGCCGCAAGGATCTAGGCCTTTCAAGAAGATTCAATCTACCTTTTGTGGTTTCAATTCTTCAACAACAACAAAAAATTATTCCACAGAGCCGCAGGGGTTTGAAGGCTTGATCTCACCCCAGAATTTAATTTTTGCAAGGCTTTTAAGTTTTGAGACCTTCCTCGTAGGCCGAGAAATTAGGGAATCTATCTAAGTCGAAATTTTTGAGCAACTGTGAGCACATTTTTTTTTAAGGAGTTTATTTCTAGAAGCCCTAATCTCACTGCAATATTAAAAAAATTTAAGGGTTCCAGGTCTAACATTCTGCAAATAATTTGTGCCTCAATCAAAATCTAATGGTGGTGATTTGCAGGCTGGTATATCAAAATTTTATCCCAGGGTCTAACTTCAGGGCTTATTTGGCTGGCCGTTAGCAAAGTAGGACCATTCCAGGCTTGGCCACAGGCCTGTTTAGGCTTTATGCCCTTAGCCGCAGACCCATAAGGGTCTTACTCTTATTGCATGTAATCTGTAGACTAATACAAGGCATCTGGCAGGCCTGAATTTGTTTTCTGCAGGGGATCTTGTCACTGAAATTCATTGCAGACTCACCCTTGTTGTTTGGCACACTCAAATTTCCCAAGGATTTTTATCACTTGGTTGGGGGTTGGGGCTTATTTTAAAAGGTTTTTAGCATTGTTTAAGGTCCGAAATTTGTTGCTTCTAAATTAAAGCTCATCTGTGGTATATTGCAGGCTTGTATCCATCACTTGCAGGGGCTGGTTACCTATTCTAGCTTGGCTATTAGCTATTTCAGAGCTGATCTGTTTAAGGATTGCTTCCAGGGCTAGCCACCAGGCCTAGGAGCCTTATCTAACCTAGCCGCAAAGACATTTAAAGTTTGCCCATTCTCCATTTGTTTTCAGGGTTGACACACTGTTGTTTGCAGGAGGAATTCTCATTTGTTTTGAAAGTTTTCTTCACCGTTTTGTGGCTAGAATTCTGCACTAAAGGTTCTGTCTTGACATAGCAGTCTCTAAAGGGAAATCACAGGCTTATTAAGGCTTATATCAACCCCTGCAGTGAGCCTAAGGGACTGATAAGACCTCTGTGATCTGAAGCACCATTCTGTGGAGAGTTTTCACAACAAATCTGATAATAAGAGTTTCAAAATAATTTGAAAGTAACCACACGTAATTTGCAAAAATTCCAATAAACTTTCCAAACATTTTTCTTTTTGTTTGGCAGTGGATTCTTGTGACTAATCTAACTTGGCCTAGGTGATTGGTGGTTTCCATCCTTGAAGGCTGAAAATACTTTAAGATCAGCTCTCTGTAGCATTAGCATCTTTCTTTTGGTTGCTGATCTGATCTGAAATTTCATTGCTGTAACTAACCCTTCCTATTGCAGAAATTTTCACACTTTCTAGAGCATGAACTTCAATAATCATTACAATTATTATTTAAGGGAATAGATCTTTCTCATAATCTGGTGCAGCTTTGTTGGAAGATTAATCCTCTATTTTTCAGGTGGAACTTGTCATAGAGGTATCAAGCCTCCTTGGAAACCAAGTTTCATTACATTTGAGAGCCATTGCATTGAAGAAATTTGAAGATTTCGTTCCCTAGGCTGAGAATTCTCTCACTGTCATCATTTATTGGAAAGCTGAGGGCACTCGAAATCTGATCTTTGAAGGAATATAGGATTCATATCAGTTGGCTCCATTAAATTTTTTTAAGGGGATCCATTGTATTGCAAAACTCATTTTTCTTGGAACCTCCTTGAAAGAAGGGCCCTTCTCTATTGCCTAGAAGGTTTCTTCCATCTTTGTAAGCCTCGTTAATAAAGGATCATTTTTTTTTTGTATGGAGCTTGGGACTTGTTTCCCTTGGCATCCTCTCCTTATTCAAAAAGGGAGAACTAACACACTAACTCAACTACCTAAATTTAGTTATTAATCTGCTCTTCTTGCTTTGCACATTAAAATATAATTGCCTTGCATCTAAACTTGCATTCTAACTTGCATTTTCTTGCATCGCTACTTGGTCTAATTAAATATTTTTAGTAGTCCTTTAAAATCACTGATTAGTAATCTCATTTGCCATCTAAATAGTGTTGTTTTGCTAAAGTATCTTTGCTTCTCTCAACTGGCTAGATAAGTAAAGGATAATCTTAAGCACTCTATATCTAAAAGGCAGTTTGAGTATTGTTTCTAACATCTGACTTGTCATTTCATTGTCATCTTTTCATTGAGGGAATTTTTTGGTGCTTCATTTTTCTTTTGAAAGTTTATAATTTCGTGCTCTAAGTGCTAATAAATAATCTTGGTTATAAGTGGTCTTGATATTTAAGCATATCATCGAAGTGTAATATCACTGAAGCACCCTAATTGTATCTTGCATTTCATTTGCATCCTAAAATTTACCTCCAAGCCTAAGCTTGGTTGAAAGAAAGTTAGGACAACCTTTCTCTTTTAGCTTGCGAAGGATAGACCCTCTTTAGTGGTTAACACAATGACCTTGCAGTCATCAAAGCCACAGTCTCTGCAGCGCCAGAGGCATCAAGTAGTTAAAACTCAAGGGGAGGGATCATTAATCAAGCCATAGTTTGCTTCCCCTTGGTTTCTCTCCACAACTTACTCTAGAGACTAGCCTCAAAACAGCTAGGAGGATGGATTCACCTAATTGGGCATCTAATTTAAAATCAACCAAGATTTTGCACTCCACCTAGTTTAGTTTTGCATTTCATCGTTCTCATCTCTTGTGGCATAACTATCATTGTGAGCATTATATTTTTCTTGCATATGGTATCATTGTCCTTGTGCTCATCTTTGGTTATATTGCTCATTGTTTATTTATGCTGCCATTGTTATCTTGAGCATTTTCAGGAAAGTATAAGTCATTCTTGTTGTGCAAGTTATTTTTTTTATCTACTCATATTTGATACTGTGCCATTTCTAACACTTTTTGCAGCATTGTTGTTATTGTAACTTGAGTACCTATTTCTTTGCAAGTATTTTTCTTTTACATTTGAGCATTGACTAAGGCACTAGTTCATTACATTTTCTTGTATCTGCCTCATTGATCTTAATTGCGCTTATCTTAATATACATCGCTCATAATTTCTCGTACTTGCTCTAATTAACAATCAAGTTACTCTAATAACAATTTGTCTTGCCTTTAAAACTTGTTGTTCCAACAAGTTTTCCCCTCATTATCACCTTTAGGGACTACCCCCCTTGACTTAGCTAGTAGGGAGTCTAAACGGAGTGAATAGGGATTTAGAGAGACAACCCTTGTTCTGAGCGTTGCGTCATAGGTGTACACTCCAGGCGACAACACCAAGCATCATATGTTGAGCTTACCTCAACATTTTTCATATCTTCTTGCGGTACTCTTCCAGGTAGCAAAGCAATATGTTAACCAGATAACCAACAATAATTAAAGTTAGACTTACCTCATCATGATGACCTTCTCGTCCGATCAACACCCTCATGGTCCATCTCCAACACCCTCATGGTCCATCTACATATGAATCTTCTTTCATGCATCAGAATGCCCAAGGATCAAACTTGATTACCAAGTTAAAACTTTCTTCCGGAGATTATACTAGACGTTAATCATTATTTTACATATTCTAGAGAAAGTCTTAATTCTTTATTTATCCTTGAGTAAGTCAAATTCTCCTTTCAAACATCACATAATCAAACTAAGCATGTTATAAGATTCTGCACATATGAATCTTATCCAAGAGTTACTTTCAATATGCATTCCTATGCTTCTTGTTCCATCATCTAGCTATATGTCTCATAATGAGCCTACAACCTGGCCCATTGCATTCCTTCATCCCTTCAAAAGTATTGTTTCCATACCATATGGAATGTATACTAACCTTGTCATAATGCTTCTTCTAAGAACCTTTCAAAATGATGGTTCTTACAGGATCATGATGATCCATCTTAGCAAGATGACTGCCTTTAACATAATGTTAGATAATGTCTGGATGAATAATATGCAAAATGGTCTATCTATCTATCTTTAAAGACTAGATGATTTCTACGAAGCAACTTAAGCAAGTAGACTATAAGTACGCTACTATCACACGCTTCTCTCTATGTTTTTATAAAAAATAAAGAATCTTCGAGAGTAAACAACAATTCATACTATTCTAAAGGAAAGACCAATTTTCATAAAGAACCTGGCAGACAAGGTGCCTTCTTCAATAGTAAAGATCTTTCACATCTTCTTTCTTCGACTTCTTCTCAAGTTCTCCCATTTGTTCAGCTATGTGAGCCTCACTTCTTTGTTGTTTTGCAGCTAGGACAGTCCCTCTTAAAGTGTCCATACTCATTGCACTTAAAACATTGAACCTTGGACATATGTTTCTTCTTGGACTTTCCAAACTTTCCTTTCTTTAGCTTCTTAATTCTAGCAATAAAGACTTGAGATTGTTCCTCTAATCCAATGTCATCATTTGCCTTGATCCTTGTTTCCAAGATGCATTGAGCCCACAACTCATTAAAAGGAGTTGAATCTTTCTTAGAGTAGATGTTTGTTGCAAAGCTACTCCATTTTGGTGGCAATGCATTTAATACACATATAGTCATTTCCAAATCAGAAATTGTCTCTCCAAGCCCCTGCAAATGATCTCTTAATTGAGAGATCTTCATTAAAAAGGATGCCATGCCCTCATCCTTTGATTTCTTCATTTTATATAGTTTATTCCGCAAAGACGTCTTTTGTCTTGATGTACTTATAGAGTACAAATTCACTAGCTTGTCGTACATAGCCTTGGAAATTTTCAAATTTGCAACAAATGGAACAAGAGGATCCTTAATGGATTGAACTATGATCCTTTGTGCCCTTACTTCTCCTTTCTTGTACTTTGCTAATTCTTGAGTCTTGGCTTTGTTAGGATCAGTAATTTCCCAGTGACATATTCCATTACCTCATGTTCTGTAAGTGACAGGTCAATGCTTTTCCTCCATGCTAGGAAATTTGATTCTCCAACGAGCTTATTGCTCTCCCTACAAAAAGAACCCATATGACCTATAGATTAAGACATAGAGTAAAAATATGATACTTACTTGATAACCAAGATCCTTCTCTTCCTTGATGATGTTTCCAACTTTCTTGATGCCTATGAGATCTTTGAAGAGACTTCAACAACTTCAAAGAGTGATGAATGATACCAAGATCCTTTGATGCTTCCTTCAGGGGAGTCTTCCAATGAGCCTTCAACTAGATCCTTTCAAGAGAGAACAATAGTCTTCTTCTTCAAGCTTTCGTTTGATGAAACCCTTCTTCTAAATCAATAGGTCTTCCTTTTTCCCCTTATCAAACCCTTCTTGTCTCCACAAGATGATCCTTTCAGCTGCCTTTTTGTTCACCCTACCTCTGATACCATGTTAGAAACTGCAATATGGCAACGATTAATTCCAATTTTCCTTAGCCTTAATATTTGTTTGTGAACTTTATTATTCTTCTTTGTGTTTCCTCAATGCTACTTGGGAGCGGGAGCAGAAGCGGGGAGCGGAAGCGGGGAGCGGGAGCGGAAGCGGGGAGCGGGAGCGGAAGCGGGAGCGGGAGCGACCATTTTCAGAAGCTCCCGATTTGGGAGCGAATCCCGGAGCGATTTTTTAAAAATATATATATTTTTTATATTTTTTAATTTTTGATACATATATGTCAACAAAAACATGTAGAATGATGAAATAGACATAAAAAACATAAAAAAAACATAAATTGATCATTGAACCATATCACATCAATCATCTAGAAATTATAATCGTCATCAACCTTAGTAAAATTAAAATACATATTACAACTGCAACATATTGAGTCTTATAAATCATGATTCATCAAATTCAATATTAAAGTTTCAACTTCAAGCTTTCAGAATTGAAAATTCAATAACATTTATCATCATTGATCACCAAAGTAACAAGTTGTACTTGTAAGCCAAGTTTAACCATTACAAGAAGTAATATCGAAGATATTTCTAAGTCCTAACTTCTAACTGTTAACATGATATGAAATGTTAAAAATTTATAAAATGAAACATGAATAATGAGATGAAATGAAACAACTTTAGTCTTTCACAAAGCATCATATTCATAATTCACAATCATTACCAATGAGTTATAATTGCCAAGGCCCAACTTCAAACTTCAAATTTTCATTGTCACAGTGATATAATGTTTACAAAAAATATCATAATGTCATAATGATATGAAAGAGTCAAGAGTCAAGAGTCAAGGGCTCAAAACTCAACAGTTATGAAAACTAAAGTCTAATAGAAACTAAAAAAGACAAGTAAACTGTAAATCTACAAGTGGCCCTTGCCACGAGAGTCTCCAGGAGTATAAGTAGGTCGTGGTGGTCTTCTAGGAGTCTCCCGCACAGACCAACGACCAGAACTAGAGCCTCCACGCGAGGGTGTCGATGGAGGTGGCGACAGCAATGGAACAAGACTCGGGCCCCGAGAACTGCTACTGGATGGTGGAGGTGGAGGTGGCATGGCTGCTGCAGCTGCTTCAGCTTCATCCCGTACAAGCTCCTCTTCTAGTTCTTCCATATGTACAATGCCATCCTCCAAATTGTCGTCCTCAGGGTGATTGTCCCAAATTTTATATGTGGGATCTTCATTAGCCCGATCACAGTAATGGCTCAACAACCTCAAATTGTAGTGCACATAAACCAAGCTTTCTGCTCGGTTTTCGTTGAGCCTGTTTCTTTTCACATTATGTATATAACTGTAGGTGCTCCAACACCTCTCTGCAGAAGAAGAATTTACAACCTGTGAAAGAACTTTTTTTGCCAATTTTGGCAAAAGTCCGTGGCCGCCATATGTTTCCCACCATGTGAGAGAATCAAATTTATCTTTGTCGTCCATTGCATGGAAGTTACCATACAAACCACTGCCAGTGAAGTATCTGCCTATTTCAAGGCGCACAGCTGCACATTCCTCCCTGTCAGGCACCAACTTTTCTAATGCTTCCAGATATCCTCTAGTTACCTCTCGATCTAAATGGGGTTTGGTCCTAACACCACCCCCTGCTGCAGGTTTGCCCAACCAAGAATCTGAGTAGTATTTTGGCGTAAGGATATACGCCAAGCAATGTAGTGGAAGGTTAAGCCTATTCCACCGTTCACACACACAATCGTGAATCAGTTTGTACAAGTCGGGATCTCTGTTATGAACAATGTCTTTTATTTCCCCCAACATGGTATCCATTTGCTCATACACCTCGCCAATCACTGGTTTGTCTGTATCTGCAAACCGAATCATGTTATAAATTGGCTTGGTGAAATCCAATACCTGTCTCACAGTTGTCCAAAACTGCCCATCAAGAGCGGCCTCCTCCACTGTTTCAAAACCTGCAATGTCAGCTACATTTGTAGCCCTTTCCTTTAACACCTGCCAATGTGGACTTGATACCATGCTAGCTAATGCCTCTCTTACCTTCAAAAGGCGCCTGAAGGTGAGGTAATAGCTACCAAATCTAGTCCTCGCAATCTTCAGCAACTCCAATCTCGAGTGACTGCGGAAAAGGCCATGGGTATTGCTATGATTTGTAATAAATTTTATCATTTTTTTCCTTTCTTGTACAAATCACCAATCCATTGGTATTGTTCATTTTTGTTTTTGACAATATCATGCAACAGAAGGTTCAATGTGTGAACCAAACATCCAGACCAAAATATGTTCGGGTATTTATCCTCAATAATTGCTCCCGCTGCCTTACAATTAGGAGCATTATCAGTGATGACTTGGATGACATTGTATGGGCCAATACGCTCAATTGTTTCAAGCAATGCTTCTGCAATGTTGATAGCAGTCTTGAACTTGTCTGAGTAATCATGTGCAGCTAGAAATATGGGACCACTTCGGGACACAGCAAGAACACTTATCAATGGCTTGCCTTTTACATTTGTCCATCCATCAGATACAATGGACACCCCATTGTCAGTCCAAGAACTTGTCATTTTATTCAAAGAATGTGATATTTTTGCTTTTTCATGATCAAGGCCAACAGTTCTTGCCTTGTCATACCCAGGGCTCTTGTATCCTTTAGGGGCATCATTTATGGCAGAAACCATTTCGTGCCAATAAGGTGAGCGTAGAACATTGAATGGTATCCCACATGCATAGAGGAACCTGTAAACTTTTGAATCCACATCATTCCTACACCCCTCATCAAGGAAGTCTGATATGGTTCTACGGCGTAAAGATGATGACCCTGTGCCTCCATGTCCATATCCACTGCCTTGGGAGGATGCTGAAGGAGTTCTTTGTGAGCTTGGTTCAAAGAAACCCCTTGATCTTTTTGCTTTGTATTGGGCGTCCTCCTCTTCCTTTATGTATTTGGCTCTATCTGCTGTTGACACCGCTGCACAAGTTTTGATTCCTATTTGTTTCTCTCCATCCCATGGCCTTTTCCCGCAGAGGTGTCTTCTAGCACGGGTGTATGAGCCTGTGTAATCAGTGTTGCAATGGGGGCAATGAAATTTAGTGGTTCCACCCCCTCTCCCTGTTTCAGCCCTGTGAACATATTTCCACAATGGAGTTTGGTCTTGTTTAGTTTTTTGACCCTCATGTTCACCCTCCTCCACATCCTCCTCACTGGGGTTTTCACCCATTTGACTTCCTTCGGCTTCTTCATCCACCTCTTCAGTTTCAGGCCCCCTCCGTTTCCTACTCTCCACCACCATAATAACCAGAAAAGGGACCAGGAAGAGGAAAATGCCAATAAATATCCCCAGGTCCATCATGTTTGATGTTTGTAGGGTTTGAGTCTTGAATCTGCAAATTAATTTAGTTTATTGGGATTAATTCATTTAATTTATTAATTTAATTTAAATTAATGATCTTTAAACTCAAACAGGTAAATTAAACTAACCAAATTAACTACCTAACCAGCTAAACTAACTAAATGATTAAGTTACTTACCTCTGCAAGCTTGCTCCTCGCTCCTTGGCACTTTCTCCTCGCTCCTCAGCTCTGGCTCCTTGCTCCTCAGCTCTTGCTCCAGCTCTCAATCTCTTGCTCAAGCTCTCAATCACTTGCTCAACAAAGTTGTAATGACAAGTTTTTGGCCCATTGGGCTTATAAAACAAAAAAAAATAGCTAAATTTTTTTAATTTTTCGGGTCCGGCGGAATTTTTTTCCGCCAAACCGCTCTCGGCCGTTTAAAAATCGCTCCCGGAGCGTTTTTTTAATGCCCGGGAGCGATCGCTCCCCGATCGCTCCCGGGCATTAAAAAACGCTTCGGGAGCTCGGGAGCGATCGCTCCCTGAAACGCTCCCTATCAGAGCAGGGAGCGTAAATTTTTTTAAGGGAGCGCGCTCCCGAAAATCGCTCCCGTCCGGGAGCGATTTTGGGAGCGCGCTCCCGACCCGCTCCCGAGCCGCTCTCGCCCGGAGCGCGCTTCGGGAGCGGGTTCGAAGGGGGGGGGGGGGGGGGGGGGGCGCTCCCCCGCAACACTGTGTTTCCTTATTAGATATTTTTCATCAAACAAACATCAAAAGCAAAAACAATAAAGACAGTGGACACACATATTAGGCTCCAAGCCAAGGGAAAACCTCTCCAAGGGGAAAACCCAGAAAACTCTTCTCTTCTTATAGAATATGCTTCAAATAAGACAACAAAGACCCAAACACTAGACCAAGTCGTCCTCCAAGTACCAAGTCAACCCTTCCAAGATAATCAGATCACCACAGCTCAATCCTACATCAACCAACTTCTATCTGCATAGCTTCGACCCTGCAACTTTATCCTGCAACTTCGACTTGCAACTGTTGCAAAAAACCTAACCCAACTTCTTCAAAAGTTCCTTCCTTGAGCAAGACAAATCCTTCCAAGGTCAACGAAGTCAAGATACTATATTCCTTCTTCCAACAACTTGATACTACACCTCTTCCTATTGCAACTCGAACGTGTAGTTTCGGCCTCTTTTGTAGCCGCAAAAACCCTAGAATTTTGCACGTGTGAGGGAGATATAGTGCAAAAACAAGATATCTTCCTTCTTTTTCTCCTTCCAGACCTTCACTCTCCTTCTTCTGCTTCCCAACTAGATATCAAACTCCCTTTCTTGAGATCGAACTTATGAATGAGTGAGTGCCAAATAAGGTTGAATCTACTCCTTTATATAGCCTTTCCAAGGGGTCAGGTTCCCTACTTTCGGTTGACTTGTACTTTGGAGGTTTCCAAGACTTTCTAGACTCAAAATAAAAAAAAAATTTACAAGATATATATTTCCTAGAAGGGTCTTATAAACATGACGTTGACTCTCTTGACTCATGACAATAAATCCTATGACCTAACAAACCCTAGAATCATGAAGAACATGCTTTTACCTAGAAGACCATCAATAAAGAGCACGAAACCCATGCTTTAAATTAATAACTTTTTCTTTTCTTCTTTTGTTTGTTACATAAGATACTTATTGAAATGAGTACAACAACAATTATGAAGACCGAAACTAGTTACTTTTCCAACAACAAGGACACAAACTAACCCCCAAAGATAGCTAAAGCAATGAAATAACATGAAATTCTGCCTCAATTAACCCACAAGTGTGAGTTAAATGTCCTCCAAGGGTGAACTCATCCTCCAAAAGTTGTGGCTCTCCATGAAATGTGAAATGAATGGCTCCAAGGGGTGCATCTCATCCCAAAGGTTACGTATCCTTGTCAAAAGGATGCTCAATGATCAAGCAAAGCATCCTCAATCCCAACATCATCCACAAGGGAAATAAAATAATAAAATAAAGTACTTCTAGAAGGTTCGAGAGGATGCATTTGATCTTTAAAAGGAAGGGAAGCAAATCATTTGGGAGATCTTGGATTCGTTGTATTTTCTATTGTTGAGGTTTGGAGAACTAAATTCTCAGCATTCATCAGCCCCAAGACGAAAACCCATCTCATCCCTTGGTGAATTCATTCAGAATTCACATGAATGCTTATCAGTTGCAGTTTGATTTGGGAGGTCAAATCCAGTGTTGCAGTAGATATATTTTGAGGCCAGTTTGTAATATCAGTTTTTATATATTAATATAAATAAGCTAAGATTTAATGCATTTGTCCACCTTGTAATTGCAATATATTTTATCTCTACCATATTCTGGTTTTGTTGTTTTATGCTGGTAATCTTGTGGTGTTTTGATAAAATTAACGGCCTATAATTTTCTGAAGAAAATTCCCCGTAATAGAACACAAATAATTAAAATGCGATATTATAGGGTAACAAGGACAAAGCATCCTTCAAAGAGGTGGCAATGTGTATATAATAAACAATATAATAATAATAGCAACATATGATAATACTAATTAGGCTAACGAAAGGTCAAAGACCACACACCTCTTCACCTCATAATCAGTCAATGCATACAAGTATACTGTCATGATGCTCAACATAACATCATCCATTTATATCAATCATTTATTACTTGATATTTTAAGATACAATTGCAGAAATACTCTATCAATCTCGTAATGAACAGGCACTGATAAAATAACAATAAACATTATAATAAAATAACAATAAATGATAATACTGATTAGATTAAAGAAAGGTCAAAAACCACACACCCCTTCACTTCATAATCAGCCAATGCATACAAGTATACCGTCACCATACTCATTGTAACATCATCCATTTATATTAACCATTCATTACTTGATATTTTAATACATAATTGCAGAAATGTTCCATTGATCTCGTAATAAATAGGCACTGTTTATTCCACAAAGAAGCTGCCATAATGATTATGGAAGTGGTAGTTATTGGTGTCATGCAGGTGGAGATCATCCTTATGGCCCTTCTTCTATAACATGCATGTAAACTTTATTTAGTAATAGATTATGAAGCACTTTATTTAAGTAAACAAAAAGGATATTAAAAACTTAAACCATATCTTTTACAAAAGTGGAAAGCCAGCATAAAACAACAAACTCTATATTGAATTGTTAACAAATAGACAACAAGAATGTTAGAAAACAACAGATCTAAAAACTTAACATATATACCAAGTGAAAAATAACAATAGAAACAACTCGAGAATATTTTTTCAAATCGGTTGTTATCGGTGTCATAAATGTGGCAATCATCCTTATGGCCCTTCTATAAAATTCATGTAAACTTTATTTTATATAGTAATACATTACGAAGCACTTTATTTGAAGTAAACAAAAAGGACATTAAAAACTTAAATCTTATCTTTTTCAAGAAGTGGAAAACCAGCATAAAACAACAAACTCTACTCTATTAAATTGTTGACAACATAGACAACAAGAATGTTAGGCAACTATAAAAAACAATCCAAAAATATTTTATATGTAACTTCCTTCTCAGTACAAAAATGTATCATAGCACATTACATATGTATGTGTTCTCTCTTTTAAAGTAAAACAACACCACCGCCATTCTTACTATAATAGATTTGGCACTAATATACCTTTGGTTGAGCAATAGAAGGGTCTTGAGAAATCAGTCTTTCCTTGAATTTTCTAAACGTCCCTGCCAAACAGCAAATGAAGAAGTTGATTCACAACTATGAAATCTTGATAAGTGAAACAACACCCTAATATTTAATTGGAAAGTTGAAATCAGCTATAAAAACAATCAAATAATTTATAAAGTCCTCTACTTCCTTCATTTTCCATTATTTTGAAAAGAACAAAGGAAAATGTTGAATAAAAAGAGGAAAAATGACGTCATATTTGTGGTAACAAGTGCATAGAAGTATGAAACTTATCACAGAGGAACCACTTTTGAAAGCGCATAAGCACACAAGTAATATCAGTAAAGTAGATGCCCCTTAAAATAATAAGCAGTGCATTTCATCCATCTTAAAGCGAAACTTAAAGTGACATAAAGTCAGAAATTATATTTGTCCCTAGTAAAAAGTATCAAAATTTGATCTAAAAGAAAATTATCTTAAAATGAATTGTTCAAGTCCATTTTGTGCTAGCCTAAGTTACTTGACACATCCTCCCCCTTGTCATGTATTAAACATGTCTAACATGACACAAGCATGACATGTGTTGGGCACGTGTCCTGTTAACAGGACACATACCAAACATGTGCCTTAAGTATGTCCTGAAATTCTGATACTTGTCCAGCAAAAAAGCAGCCCATGACCCATTAAAACCCAGTTTTTGCCTCCTAACTCATTTCAGTCACAAGTTTAGAGCTCTCATAAAATTTGTAGTGCAGCTATAGACGATTAGGTGTTGGACGAAAGTTGTCATTGATGTCAAAGGGTGAATGGGTCATTGTTGAGTAATGTTCTCACTGATGTCAAAGCCCTAATCTTAGGGATGATGCCCTAGCTTTGGGATGATCAAAGCATGTGATAATAGTTCAAGAAGCCCTAAAGTCAAAAGAAAATCAAGGAAAAGGTGGCCAAAGCCAAAGCCAAAGGAAATTCCAGGAATGACTATGTCATCATGTAGCCTTCATCAAGACATTTCCAATGGTATATGGCACTCCCTCCAGCTTGTTAGTTTTGGTAGCATCGGATGTGCTCTAGCCTTGAAAATTGGTGGAGAGGCTAAGGCACATGAGTTCTAAAGAACCCAAAAACCGTTTGGTGAAATTCCACCCAGATTGTATTTTATTAAAATAATTAATATTTTTAATGGGGTTCCTAAGTCTAAACTTAAGAAAATTAAAATATTAATGGGTATTAATCAAAATATGGCTGAGAATGATCTAGAAGGCAGATCAAGTCATGTTTTAGTTTTAGCCATTGATTAGAAACTTAATCTCAGTCGTTGAAGTCTCAACAGGAAAAGTATAAGCAGAAGGCTTGGGGTTCATTTAGAAACACACACAGAGATTGAGGAAATCGATTTTCTAGGGTGCGAAGTTCTCAGGAGGAAAATCGAGTGGGGAGATCTTGCAGCAGAGGGGCAGGGATAGTTCGGGAATACTGACAGAGAGGCGGAGAGAAGCTTGTGGTGGCAGCGCAGCAACCAGGAGGACTGACGTTGGGCAAATCTGGGTCCACGCATTCTTGACGCAGAGCCAGAAGGGCCAGCGCAGAGGAGAAAGTTGCCTTCCACGCAGAAAGCCCAAACTATCGAGGAACTGCCAGAACAACCGGGAAAGATGACACAGTGGGCAGAAGTGACACCGCAGGGCTAACGCAGAGCCTGAAAGGCTGACGCAAGGCCTATGCAGGGCCAGCGCAGAAGTAGCTGGGGTTAGCCAGTCTTGTTGTCAGATCAGCCAGAATCTGTCAGGTGAAGTGAGGTAAAACTCACTCAGATTTTTCACCATTGTATTTTTCTGTCACTGGATTCTCGGGAGGGCATCCAGCATTGTATTCAGAATTACTGCTTAATAATAGAAAACCCTCAGCACTGCTGCACTAATTTTCCAGCATTGGGTTTTTCCAGGGACTATTTTGTCCAAAAATAATTGTCTTGTGTATCTTGTTCTTTGCTCAGTTTTATGTTTCATGAAATCAAATATTTAAAGTAGTGTAGGCTGCAGAAGTAATTTGCTTCAGTTTTCAGAGGAATAACTTGATGAATGTAATTAAAATCAAGTAGGCGAAGTAGATTCAGATTTGCTGCAGTAGGGGTTCCTTGAGCATTAGGAATGTTCACATAGCTCCTCGTGGTTGAAAAGAAATAATTTTTCAATTTTTGATGCTCCATTTGAATACCCTATCTTTAGATGCATTTTTATTCCATTTACCTAGCTCAAATGGAAGTATAACATACATGGTTGGAAAGCTTATTCCGAGACTTTTCCAATGGTATATGGAACTCCCTCTAACTCTTCATGGTTGAGGAGAAATAATTTTTTCAATATTCACTATACATTTTGCCAGTTGCAAAAGCCAATCCAGCCAGTGGACAAGTCAGCCCAGTCTAGACCCAGAATGCACTCTATATAGGCGTGAGGAGGCATTTTAGCAATTCACTCAAGGAAAATTCAAATCTATTGAAACAATTGAAGAAAAGAAGTGTTTTCGGGATTCACATCTCATGAACCGGAAGTGAGGAGAGGCCGAATTGGGGAGGCTATCTATGGAAGGAGTTTTGGCACAATTTTTTAAGTTCTTTTTGTTGGAAAATGTAACTAGTATCGGTCTTCATAATTGTACTTGAGTCATGGTGTAATGTATTTGTCAAAAGAAAGAAAAAGGCATTTTATTGCTCAAGAAATTCACTTATTAAAGCATGGGTTTCATGCTTGGGTCAATGCTTCTTAGGTCAAAACCTCCATTGTAGACTTCTAGGGTTTATGTCAAGAGTCCTTGTCTTTGTCAATATGTAAAAGACCCTTCTTGGGCTTCATCTATCAAGAAAGAAATTTATTTATTGTCAAGCATAAGAAGTTGAATTTCCTCTATTTATCTCACATGTGCGAAGTTGTTAGGTTGCTGGAAGGGCCGAAATTCCAGAGTTGTTGGGGGCTGAAATTTTGGGTTATTGTTGGGTTGTAGCTGCTAGACAAGAAGATACGTTGCAGGGTGTTGAATCATCTTGGAAGGATGACTTGGTGGAGGATGAAGGTATTTTGGTCAGGTCTAAGGTCTTGGTCTATCTCAATTTGATTAGTGGAAGATTTTGACTGGGTTTTCACCTCGAGAGGCGTTTTATCCCTAGCTGAGTGCCTACATCTGGTGTCATTGATCTTCATGTTTTGATTTGATGATTGCTTGATAAAAAGAAGATAAAAGAACATAAAGAAGATAATAAGAATACTAGAATAACACAAATAATTATCAACATAAGGAAATATTGCTGCCTTTATGATTTTCTACCATGGCAACAGAGATAAGGTGAAGAAGGAAGGAAAAGGCAGCTTGAAGGTCAATTGAAAGAAAGGTTAAGGAAGAAGGAACAAGACAAGGCCATTAAGGAAAAGGATTATATAAGAAGAGAAGCCTATGTCTATAAAGAAAATGACAACTACAATGAAGGCAGAAAACAAGCTAGAAGGAGCCTCCAATTACAGGGCATGGAAAAAGAGGATAGATCTTATCTTCGCTAAGAATAAAGTTTTGGATCTTGTTCAAGGAAAAGTCAAGAAACCTACAAATGATGCAAGAAAGGAGAAGTTCAGAGAAACCGAAATCTTGGCCATGAATTTGATAGTAGATGTAGTAAAGGACAACCTAATCCCATACATATCCAACATAGACTCTGGTCAAGAAATGTATGAAGCTCTCTCCAAGTTGTTCACCATCAAAAACATTGGTCAGATAGCTGGCCTCAAGAATGAACTAAGGACAATAAAGATGACAAAAGATGATACTATGTCATCATATTTTGTAAGGATATCTAGAATAAGGGATGAACTCCAAGCAATAAATGAAATTGCACCATAAAAATAACTCGTTTTTGTTGCTCTCGTAGGTCCACCAACATCTTGGAGTGTTTTTGCATCAGGAATTAGCAGTTGGAAGCAATGTTGCGCTAATCGTTATCGGGATATTATCAGCACGGGGAAAAAATCGGAAAAAATCGTAAAATTCGGGAAAAAATCGTAACATAAAAAAATATTCATTTTTTTGCAATTTTTTTAATATCTAAAGCATCTACAACATAAAATAAATACATTGAAACATAAATATGATAAAAGAACTAATATATAAGATGTTTAATATCATTTCTAGTGCCACATCACACATAACAGTGAATCATGTCCTAAATAGTAAGTCCTGACTCATGACTCCCAACTCAGCCTCAAAATATCAACAAAAAATATAATAATGTATCTCATATCATGAGTCATAATGTCATATACAATGAAATGAACCAAATAACTAAAGTCTAATACTACTGATTTGAAGATTTCCTTTGCCCCTCTAGATGAAGATGTCGGTGGAGTTGGCAGTAGACTCAGTTGCGCTCTAGAAGCTGAAGTACTAGGAGCTACAGGAGGTAGACCATGTCCTCTACTGGTGACAAGGGTAGCTTGGGTCACCTCCTCCTCCTCATAATTTTTTTCCCACGATTTTTTCCCAAAAAATCGAGATTTTTTCATAAAAATCGGCAAAAAAAACCCCGATTTTATCTTCTCTTTGAAAAAATCGCAATAAAACGATTATGTTGCGATTTTTTGGTGATTAGTGCAACACTGGTCTCCATCCTTCATCCTCAGGTTATACAGCTTAGTTTGTAGGAATAATTTGTTCACCAGAGACTTAGATTGGTACAAAGTCCCTAACTTGTCCCGACTCCCACTAAGCCTTGGGCGTAGCTTCCCTTGATACATTCAACAACACTGAATCTGAGAGACACAATCGTATTGTGCTCTTCGCCTTCTAATCTAACTTCGCCCAGTCTTTTCCCGACATTCCTGTTGGCATCGTATCTAGATCTACAACAATCCACAGATCTCGATCGACCAACAGATCCTCCATCTTAGGCTTCCACAGCTCAAAGCGCTGACAATTAAATTTCTCAATCTCTATCTTTCCACTGTTTTCCATCTTCTTTCACCGCAAGAATTGATCCCGCACATCTCCCACTGAACAGGGTCTACCACAGACCTGAGCAAAACCCATCAGTAGTAAAGGCGTCCCCTTGAAGCCAAAACAACTTTTATACCAAATATAGGTTTTAACCCCGTATAGAAATTACATTCAAACAAATTCTTAAAACAAAAAAATATAAAATGGCGAGAACATAAAACAAATAAACATAAATATTTTCCCCTGGATCCCAAAATCAAGACTACCAGATTGATTTTTCATTATATTCCTTTCAATGTTACAATACATGTATATGCATGTCGAAGCATTCATAAACCCCAATCCATAACCCTGGATTAGAACATAATCGTAGTTCCCTTGACCAGATATACAAAATACCATGGGCAGAAAACCATCATGCCCAAAATCATGTGCAAAACCCATGCACAAAACCATGGATAGGTCCGCCCACCATCTTTGGGTCTGCCCCCCATCCTTGGGTCCGCCCAACTATTATTGGGTCTGCATAATAAAAAAATATAAAATTAAAAAATCCTCGGACCTCGTGCAGGGGAGCTAATCGTGGAAAGAATATAACACATACCCAACATAAAGAACCTAGGAAGAAATTTGATCTATCCCAGATTAAACGCTACAATTCTCATAAGATGGGTCATTACAAACGTCATTGTCCTGAAGATCCAATGAATAAGAAGAGAGAGAGAACATGCGAACATTATTGATGAAGCTCCATCAAATAAGAACAAGACAGAGGAATCTGAAGTCAAAGACTTATTTGCTAGAGACTCTTAGTGTTAAATTATGATATGTTCTATGCTTAGGGCAGTTTACTTATTTTTCTTCTTATTATCCACAAATTAGCAATCACATATACATTAAGTAAAGTGCAGATAAAACATTAAATGATCAAGAGACACAAGATGTGGCGGCTGTAACAGCGCCAAAATAAAAACATGTAATTAATTAGATTAATCATGCAATTTATAATCAACACACAATTTATCAACTAATTAACATAAAATTTCATAAATATGAGTAGATACAACTTACCTATGGCGATGATGTTTCTCACTTGTGATTTCGAGGTTGAACGCTAGTTGAATTCTGCTAACAGCAACAAAGTCTTGGGGACGACTCTCCACCCAACCGTAGGCTCAATTGCCCAAAATCTTTGCTACAACTGGCCACCCCCAAGCCGTCAATCAACGTAATACTGCCAGGGAATCTTTTGTCTCACAACACTATTCTCCCAAGAGAATGGATGATGGAATCATGGAATGATGGAATGCCTCTCATCTTCTTCACCATCTATTAAATAGAGCAAACATTGGAAGGGGAACCACATGCACACACTCCATGTGTCCACATGCAACTTTATTGCTTTCTTGTTTTATTTATTTTGTTTTTACTTTTTGATAGCTTTACTGATTTTTACTACTTTCTTGTTTTATTTCTTTTGTTTTTACTTTTTGATAGCTTTACTGATTTTTACTATTTTTCTATTTATTTTTATTTATATTTATTTAGAGCTTTAGTATTGTTATTTATTATTTTATTATTATTTATTATTTATTTACTATTACTATTTTTTTATTGTTTATTATTTATTTTCTTGTATTTTAATATTATATTATATTATTTATAATTTATTATTTATTATTTTTATTATTATTATTATTTATTATTAAGGGACATTACAGCGGCTAGCCAGGGACAAACCCCAATGCGGGGAAACCTTTTGATCAAATCTTCTTTTATCTTCAATAGTTCAGCAGAGAGAAATAGTACAAAATCTGAATTCTGTAATTTTATATCAGCAGCAGCAAGCCCTAGATTAGCGAAGTCAAACTTGGTCAAACTAGTTGAAATTGACCTCTAAAATACTTGGTCAATTTCTGATCAACTTGTCCTCAAACAGCCTGAAGAAACAACCCTTGAAAAACCCCAAAAGTTCAGTCAATTTGCAGATTTCTGAAGTCAACTTTCAGCGCTAAACTAGGGCATTCAACAGCGGTCAAACCAGAGGTCAAATCACCTTGATTTTCATGCCAAAAATTGCGGCCTGCCTAAGAGAGGCAACCACACCCAATCCGCACTTTTGGATGGTCAACGCTTGGTCAAGGCTGGTCAAAGAGATGACCTGCTATCCTAGCGTCCTTCTTTCTGCGTCTTCCTTGCCCTAGAACGTCTTCCTTTCAGCCACACATGTGAGAGAGAGAGAGGGGCTCCTTTTATGCATAGGAGAGAGAGAGAGAAGATGAGTGAATGAATTGTCCAAATGAGGAGAATGCTCCTTGTATTTATATGCAAGCGTTGAGTGTGAATAGACGTGACTGTTGGGCTTCTGAGCCTACATAAGTTTGCTGGCCGACCTTGAAAATTTGTTCATAATCAAAATAAATTCATATCTCCATAAATATATATAGGAATTGGATGATCTTTAGATCAATCCTACACCTCTCGATGAGAGGAATCTAGGAAAAATATCAGAAGCCATCAATAAGATGATCCACATGGGGTTTGGACCTAGTTGCCAATTTTAACACTCCCTCTCAACTAGGGAGAACTTCATTTGCAATCCGTCAGACCGTCGCTGCTATCCATCCATCAAATGCACTGTCCTGTACAGCTTGACCCCACTCTGCTCTGCTCTGCTCTGCTCGAACTATGAAGAAGAAGAAATGATTGAGGATGTATCATACCATCCTCTATTGACCCGAAGTCAGTCTCAAAGTGTGAACCACTCTCACTGATCCCAGATCAATGGAGGTCATCCTAGCATAGGGAGTACGGTAGATACAACGATGCGTCCATCGATAGTACTACTATGGTCCCTATCCTCATTTCCCTGCTCATTGATCAGATGAGAGGTACTTCCCATGAGTCCCAGACTGCATGGGTAGGATGCCTCAATAGGAGAACTAATCATCCTATCCACAGGAGAACGAATCATCTTGGCCTATAGGAGAACTAATCATCCTGTTCCACAGTTGCCACGAAGAATGAATCATCCTGGCCCACAGGAGAACTAATCATCCTGTTCCATAGTCGCCACGGGGTGTCACAAGGGAAGGTTGAACCTTTACCCTGTACATAGTGCACCACCAGGGGATGGTGAGTCACCCTGTGGTCACATGTCGCTCCAAGAAGTACCTCGCGCCCCCCTGGAGCTCCCAGAGCTCAATACATCATACTCGACCCTCATAAGAGGGTCTCTGAACGACACCAAGTCGTTCTCGGAAAGTCAGGAATTTGACCTTTCCTAGGGGCTTTGTCAAAATATCGGCGACCTATTCATTTGTACCGATATGTTGGAGCCTTATTGCTCCTCGCTGCACCATATCTCAAATATAGTGGTACCTGATATCGATATGCTTGGAGCGATCATGAAATACGGGATTCTCTGATAAACGGATCCCACTCTGGTTGTCACACAGGATCACGGTGGTATCCAATGTAAAACCAAACAACTCACTCAAGAGCTTTCGCAACTAGACTGCCTCACAGGAGGCCATGCTAACAGCTATGTACTCTGCCTTGACGGTGCTTAAAGCCACCGACTTCTGCTTCCTACTTATCCAAGATATTGAGGCAGATCCCAAAGAGAAACAGCACCCAGAAGTGCTCTTTCGGTCCACCACACTGCCTGCCCAATCAGCATCAGTATACCCAAGTAGTCTCACATTTCCGGTAGTGTATTTCAACCCATGAGTGATTGTGCCACGAAGATATCTCAACAGGTTCTTGGCACCAATCCAATGTGAGTGGTGAAGCTCAACCATATGTTGACTCAATGTGTTGACTGCAAAGCATATATCCAGACGGGAGTTCACCAAGAACATTAATGCTCCAACGAGTTGACGATACTCAGTAGCATTTCGTAAAACAGGTCTGGCAGCACTACCGCTTAACTTTTTATGGTCAAGCTCCAACAGGGTAGTTACGGGTTTGCAGTCCACCGTGTCGAATCTCTCCAATATCTTCACCACATATTTCCTTTGAGATAGGAAAATCTCCCCTAGTTTCTGCCAAACTTCCAATCCTAGGAAATAGTGCATAAGTCCTACGTCTTTCATCTCGAACTCAAAAGCCAGCTCCCTCTTACATTCGTGAATGAGAGGGTCTGCACCTGTTAGGAAGAGGTCGTCAACATACAGCACCAGTATGAGAGGCTTGTCATCTATAACCTTAAAGTAAAGGTTAGGGTCGGCTTCACTCCTGGTGAATCCTAGCTTCATCAAATAGCTATCGATCCTCTCATACCATGCTCGGGGTGCTTACTTTAGCCCATAGAGGGCCTTCTTCAACCTACACACATGAAATTCTCAATCATAAATTTCACATCCTTCGGGTTGCTCCACATAGACCTCCTCTTTGATCGAACCATGTAAGAACGCAGTCTTGACATCCATCTGATGTAGGTTCCATCGTTGCGAAGCAACAAGGGTTGTGATCGAGCGGATGGTGGTATATCGGGCAACAGGTGCAAATATCTCGTCATAGTCTATACCTTCCTTCTCGTCATAGTCGGCTTCACTTCCATCAACCGCATGCTTTATCTTGTAAAGCCATTTTGAAGTGACAACTGCTTTGTCCTGGGGTCTAGGGACCACATCCCAAACATCGTTTTTCATAATGGATTCATATTCCTCGGTCATAGCATCCTTCCATACTTGATGCTTGACAGCATTTGTGAATGATGAAGGCTCATTTTGGATGATCGTGCTCATGATGGTTAGTTATCCCTGATACCTGTTAGGCTTCTTACTTCCACGAAAGGTTCCTCTGGGTGCAATGTGTCCTTCAGCATCATCAAGTGTCCCCCTAAGCCATGAAGGCCTCTTCCTAGAAGAGAAAGGCTCTTGCAGAGGAGGATCAATAGGATCCATAGGTTCTTCCACATCGGGCATCGTCTCATCTTCCTTTTCCTTCAGTTCCCCGATGTCAGCTTCTTTAGATCCCCTTAAAGTAGGAAGATTGTCTACTTTGCTAAGAGCCATATCTTCGTCAAAGGAAACATCATGACTAATCTCGACTTTCCTTTGACTAGCTACATAGATTCTATAGCCCTTAGTATTTTCGCTATAGCCCACGAAGATTCCTTTCTTTCTAGATGCACCCAATTTATTCATTTTCTCTTTCGGCACATGAAAATATACAGGGCTTCCAAACATTCTAAAATGAGATACATCAAGTTTCTTACCGGTGAACATTTCTTCGGGAGTCTTGGAACCCAATGCTTGATGAGGGCATCGGTTTTGTACATATACGGCGGTATTTGCAGCTTCGGCCCATAGAAACTTCAGAAGTCTTTGATCATGGAGCATAACACAGACAGCTTCCACAATTGTACGATTCTTCCTTTCCACCACACCATTCTGCTTAGGAGTATATGGTGTAGTAGTCTCCCTCTTAATGCCAGCCTCTTTACAAAAGTCATGAAACTCATTGGATTCATATTCAGTCCCATTATTAGTCCTTAAGGTCTTGATCTTCTTTTCGGTTTGATTCTCGATCAAGGCTTTGAAGTGTCGAAACCAGGGGAACACTTCATCCTTCTTTTTCAAGAAGTATATCCAAGTCTTGCGAGAATAATCATCTGTAAAAGTGAGGTAATATAAATATCCTCCCAAGGAGTTCACAGGCATCATACCGGATATGTCTGAGTGAACCAACTACAATATATCGGAGGTCTCAATTTGGCTTGAGGGGAATGGTCCCCTTTTGAGCTTTCCTTCAGCACATCCTAGACATACACCTTCTCGCTCTAATCTAAACTCGGGCATCCCGGTCACCATTTTTCTTACATCGGGAAGAGCTTTATAATGAAGGTGAGAAAACCTCCAATGCCATAATTCACACTAAAGAGATGTGTCACAAGACATGACACCCAGCGGACTTCCTCCGACCTGATATAATGAATCAACTCGAAACCAAAGGGTAAAAGCATCTTTAAAGCACTTTTTCCATACACGTACCTTGCCATCGTTGAAAGTCACCTTGTAGCCTTTGTCTTCCATTGCCGAAATGGACACCAGATTCTTTTTGAGATTAGGTACATATAATACATCTTGTAAGTGGATGGTATTACCCTGATTCAATTGAAGAGTGACATTTCCTACGCCTTTCACGGGATATTTTGAATTATCTCCAAGAACAATTTCCAGGTTGGTTTCTTTCTCTATCAGATTATAGAGAGCTTCTTTGTAACCAGTGAAGTGCCTTGAGGCACCACTATCAATAAGCCAATTTTCCAGCGAGTCAGGGGGATCAGTAGTAGATAGGGCAGCGGGTAGATAATATTCTTCTTGCTTATTGTTAACAGTGTTAGATTCATACTTGGAATTTCTTGCCTTCTTGAATGGTTGTCCTCTTCCTTGATTTCTGGCGCTTCTTTTACCTCTGCCATTTGACCTGCCATTCCTTTGATTTCCTTGAGAGGGATTTTGATCATCGTCCCGATGTGAGTCCCTTTTATCAGGGAACTCCCTTGCATAGTGGCCAGTTTTATTGCAATTGTAACATCGTCCTTTTCTTCCACCCTTTGGTCCAGCCTTTCCTTTGAATTTAGCCCCGGAATTGTTTCTTCTTTTAGTATGAGAAGAAAAGGCAGAGGGATGACCTTTAAGTATGGGCATTTCTTGCTCTTCCATCCTCATTTCTTCTTGAATGCATCTAGCCATTAATTCCTCAAATCCAGGAATTTCGTTATTGTTGAGAAGAGTAGTCCTGAATATATACCATTCAGATGGTAGTCCTCCAAGAGTTGTGAGTGTCATTTCCCTATCAGGAATTACTTCCCCAATAGATAGGAGATTGTTCTTGATCTCGGTGATCCTTAAGAAATATGCTTGCATACTCTCATCTTTGCCCTTCTTAATTTCCTTCAGCTTATTTCTAAGAAACAAGACTTGATTTGCATCATTAACTTTAAATAAACTCGGCAGTCTATCGTAGATTTCCTTGGAGGTGTTCAACTCGGAAACATAGGCCACCAAGTGCTTGTTGATAGAGTCCCGGATGATCTTGCTAGCTTTGACTTCTCCCTTGGTCCATTTGTTCCTAGCAGCAGCGGATGCATTTGATGGAGGCTCAACAATTCCGCCTCTCACATGGTCCAACACTTCCTGTTCTTCTAATGTTAGATCGAGAAACATCTTCCATCCGTGATAAACAGACTTCTCATGGAGTTTGTCTTCAGCAGGGAAGTGTGTTGAGGACCCCATGATTTATTTCAGATAGCCTTGCCAACCTTCTCTTCGGTGATTGCTTTTGCTCTTGCTCTTGCTTGGGCTTTGTCTTCACCTCAGCTCTAATACCATGTTAAATTATGGTATGTTCTATTCTTAGAGCAGTTTACTTATTTTTCTTCTTATTATCCACAGATTAGCAATCACATATACATTAAGTAAAGTGCAGATAGTAAATTAAATGATCAACAGAAAACAAGCCAAGACAAGAGACACAAGATGTAGCGGCTAGCTAGGGACAAACCCTAATGCGGGGAAACCCTTTGATCAAATCTTCTTTTATCTTCAATAGTTCAGTAGAGATAAATAGTACAAAATTTGAATTCTATAATTTTATATCAGCAGCAGCAAGCCCTAGATCAGCAAAGTCAAACTTGGTCAAACTAGTTGAAATTGACCTCTAAAATACTTGGTCAATTCCAGTCAACTTGTCCTCAAATAGCTTGAAAAAACAGCCCTTGAACAGCCCCAAAAGTTCAGTCAATTTGCAAATTTCTGAAGTCAACTTTCAGCCCTAAACTAGGGCAGTCAACACCGGTCAAACCGAAGGTCAAATCACCTCAATTTTTGTGCCAAAAATTGTGGCTTGCCTAGGAGAGGCAACCACACCCAATCTGCACTTCTGGATGGTCAACGGTTGGTCAACGTTGGTTAAAGAGATGACCTACTGCCCTAGCGTCCTTCTTTCTGTGTCTTCCTTGCCCTAGGACGTCTTCCTTTCAGCGACATGTGAGAGAGAGAGAGAGAGAGGCTCTTTTTATGCATAAGAGAGAGAGAGAAGATGAGTGAATGAATTGTCCAAATGAGGAGAATGCTCCTTGTATTTATATGCAAACATTGAGTGTGAATAGACGTGACTGTTGGGCTTCTAAGCCTACATAAGTTTGTTGGCCGACCTTGACAATTTGTCCATAATCAAAATAAATTCATATCTCCATAAATATATATCAGAATCAGATGATCCTTAGATCAATCTTACACCTCTCGATGAGAGGAATCTAGGAAAAATATCAGAAGCCATAAATAAGGTGATCCACATGGAGTTTGGCCCTAGTTGCCAATTTTAACACTTAAGGATACTATCCCTTACATATCCTACTTTAAGTTTTGCAATGTTTTCTTTTATGTTTTGATTTTCATAGTTCATATATTCAATATATTTTGTTAGAAATTCTTGAAGTGATTTTGATAAGTTGTAGGTATCCCTCAGAAAGACTAGATTAAAAGGGAACCTAGGTTGCACGAAACGAGGAAACGGGTACGAGTTTCTGAAACGGGAAGTGATACAAAACGCGACCTCCCCAAATTTTGGAAACAGGGAAACGCGAATATATATATATATATATATATATATATATATATATATACAGTGATGCGGGGGAGCGCCCCCCCCCCCCTTCGAACCCGCTCCCGAAGCGCGCTCCGGGCGGGAGCGGCTCGGGAGCGGGTCGGGAGCGCGCTCCCCAAATCGCTCCCGGACGGGAGCGATTTTCGGGAGCGCGCTCCCGTAAAAAAATTTGCGCTCCCTGGTCTGTGAGGGAGCGCTTCAGGGAGCGATCGCTCCTGCGCTCCCGGAGCGCTTTTTAATGCCCGGGAGCGATCGGGGAGTGATCGCTCCCTGATCGCTCCCGGGCATTAAAAAACGCTCCGGGAGCGAATTTTAAAAATTCGGGAGCGATTCGGCGGAAAAAAATTCCGCGGACCCGAAAAAAACAAAAAATTTAACTTATTTTTTTGGATTTATAAGCCCAATGGGCCAAAACAAAATCATTTCAATGAGATTGAGCTTGAGTTTGAGAGCAAAGGAGCAAGGAGCAAGAGCTGAGGAGCAAGGAGCCAGAGCTGAGGAGCGAGGAGCAAGTGCCAAGGAGCGAGGAGCAAGCTTGCAGAGGTAAGTAACTTAATCATTTAGTTAGTTTAGCTGGTTAGGTGGTTAGTTTGGTTAGTTTAATTTACCTGTTTGAGTTTAAAGATCATTAATTTAAATTAAATTAATAAATTAAATGAATTAATCCCAATAAACTAAATTAATTTGCAGATTCAAGACTCAAACCCTACAAACATCAAACACGATGGACCTGGGGATTTTTATTGGCATTTTCCTCTTCCTGGTCCCTTTTCTGGTTATTATGGTGGTGGAGAGTAGGAAACGGAGGGGGCCTGAAACTGAAGAGGTGGATGAAGAAGCCGGAGGAAGTCAAATAGGTGAAAACCCCAGTGAGGAGGATGTGGAGGAGGGTGAACATGAGGGTCAAAAAACTAAACAAGACCAAACTCCATTGTGGAAATATGTTCAGAGGCCTGAAGCAGGGAGAGGGGGTGGAACCACTAAATTTCATTGCCCCCATTGCAATTATGATTTCACAGGCTCATACACCCGTTTGAGAAGACACCTTTGCGGGAAAAGGGCATGGGATGGAGAGAAACAAATAGGAATCAGAACTTGCGACAAGGTGTCAACAGAAGATAGAGCCAAATACATAAAGGAAGAGGAGGACGCCCAATACAAAGCAAAAAGATCAAGGGGTTTCTTTGAAAGCTCACAAAGAACTCCTTCAGCATCCTCCCAAGGCAGTGGATATGGACATGGAGGCTCAGGGTCATCATCTTTACGCCGTAGAACCATATCAGATTTCCTTGATGAGGGGTGTAGGAATGATGTGGATTCAAAAATTTACAGGTTCCTCTATGCAAATGGGATACCATTCAATGTTCTACGCTCACCTTATTGGCACGAAATGGTTTCTGCCATAAATGATGCCCCTAAAGGATACAAGAGCCCTGGGTATGACAAGGCAAGAACAGTTGGCCTTGATCATGAAAAAGCAAAAATATCACATTCTTTGAATAAAATGACAAGTTCTTGGACTGACAATGGGGTGTCCATTGTATCTGATGGATGGACAAATGTAAAAGGCAAGCCATTGATAAGTGTTCTCGCTGTGTCCCGAAGTGGTCCCATTTTTCTAGCTGCACATGATTACTCAGACAAGTTCAAGACCGCTATCAACATTGCAGAAGCATTGCTTGAAACAATTGAGCGTATTGGCCCATACAATGTCATCCAAGTCATCACTGATAATGCTCCTAATTGTAAGGCAGCGGGAGCAATTATTGAGGATAGATACCCGAACATATTTTGGTCTGGATGTTTGGTTCACACATTGAACCTTCTGTTGCATGATATTGTCAAAAACAAAAATGAACAATACCAATGGATTGGTGATTTGTACAAGAAAGGAAAAAAAATGATAAAATTTATTACAAATCATAGCAATACCCATGGCCTTTTCCGCAGTCACTCGAGATTGGAGTTGCTGAAGATTGCGAGGACTAGATTTGGTAGCTATTACCTCACCTTCAGGCGCCTTTTGAAGGTAAGAGAGGGTTTAGCTAGCATGGTATCAAGTCCAAATTGGCAGGTGTTAAAGGAAAGGGCTACAAATGTAGCTGACATTGCAGGTTTTGAAACGGTGGAGGAGGCCGCTCTTGATGGGCAGTTTTGGACAACTGTGAGACAGGTATTGGATTTCACCAAGCCAATTTATAACATGATTCGGTTTGCAGATACAGACAAACCAGTGATTGGTGAGGTGTATGAGCAAATGGATACCATGTTGGGGGAAATAAAAGACATTGTTAATAACAGAGATCCCGACTTGTACAATCTGATTCACGATTGTGTGTGTCAACGGTGGAAAAGGCTTAACCTTCCACTACATTGCTTGGCGTATATCCTTACGCCAAAATACTACTCAGATTCTTGGTTGGGCAAACCTGCAGCAGGGGGTGGTGTTAGGACCAAACCCCATTTAGATCGAGAGGTAACTAAAGGATATCTGGATGCATTAGAAAAGTTGGTGCCTGACAGGGAGGAATGTGCGGCTGTGCGCCTTGAAATAGGCAGATACTTCACTGGCAGTGGTTTGTATGGTAACTTCCATGCAATGGACGACAAAGATAAATTTGATTCTCTCACATGGTGGGAAACATATGGCGGCGACGGACTTTTGCGAAAATTGGCATTGAAAGTTCTTGCACAGGTTGTAAATTCTTCTTCTGCAGAGAGGTGTTGGAGCACCTACAGTTATATACATAATGTGAAAAGAAACAGGCTCAACGAAAACCGAGCAGAAAGCTTGGTTTATGTGCACTACAATTTGAGGTTGTTGAGCCATTACTGTGATCGGGCTAATGAAGATCCCACATATAAAATTTGGGACAATCACCCTGAGGACGACAATTTGGAAGATGGCATTGTACATATGGAAGAACTAGAAGATGAGCTTGTACGGGATGAAGCTGAAGCAGCTGCAGCAGCCATGCCACCTCCACCTCCACCATCCAGTTCTCGGGGCCCGAGTCTTGTTCCATTGCTGTCGCCACCTCCATCGACACCCTCGCGTGGAGGCTCTAGTTCTGGTCGTCGGTCTGGGCGGGAGACTCCTAGAAGACCGCCAAGACCTACTTATACTCCTGGAGACTCTCGTGGCAAGGGCCACTTGTAGATTTACAGTTTACTTGTCTTTTTTAGTTTCTATTAGACTTGTGACTTGTCACTTTAGTTTTCATAACTGTTCAGTGTTGAGTTTTGAGTCCTTGACTCTTGACTCTTGACTCTTTCATATCATTATGACATTATGATATTTTTTGTAAACATTATATCACTGGTGACTGTGACAATGAAAATTTGAAGTTTGAAGTTGGGCCTTGGCAATTATAACTCATTGGTAATGATTGTGAATTATGAATATGATGCTTTGTGAAAGACTAAAGTTGTTTCATTTCATCTCATTATTCATGTTTCATTTTATAAATTTTTAACATTTCATATCATGTTAACAGTTAGAAGTTAGGACTTAGAAATATCTTCGATATTACTTCTTGTAATGGTTAAACTTGGCTTACAAGTACAACTTGTTACTTTGGTGATCAATGATGATAAATGTTATTGAATTGAATGTTATTTTAATTTATTATTTTACTAAGGTTGATGACGATTATAATTTCTAGATGATTGATGTGATATGGTTCAATGATCAATTTATGTTTTTTTATGTTTTTTATGTCTATTTCATCATTCTACATGTTTTTGTTGACATATATGTATCAAAAATTAAAAAATATAAAAAATATATATATTTTTAAAAAATCGCTCCCCGATTCGCTCCCAAACCGGGAGCTTCTGAAAATGGTCGCTCCCGCTCCCGCTCCCCGCTCCCGCTCCCGCTCCCCGCTCCCGCTCCCGCTCCCAAGTAACACTGTATATATATATATATGTCCAATCATAAAGCATAAATGATACATTATAATTTATTACACTTAAACATTAAGATTTAATTTACATCACGTTTACTCATGAATGATCACGTAATGAAAATAAAAATATCGGAATATCCAAAAGCAACCTTTATTATATATCCAAATCTCAAAATCAGCGTTTATTTATATGAATATATGAGGCTGCAAGTACAATAAAGACTATAAGGTTGCAAGATAGAGATCCAAATTAAGATTTTCTGCATCCACATCCAATTCTTTAGAAGGACCACTGTTGTATTGGGAGTCTCCTCCTACATAGTCAAACGACCTTAGTGCTCTTGATTAAATACAAGTTTCATACCCTAGTACCCTACATGATCTTGATTATTGGGAGTTTCCCCTGCATAGAGGGCTTGGTTCTCTTGATTAAATACAAGTTCCATACCCTAGTACATGATAAAATCCAATGGAAACATTGCAATCCCCCAATCCTGAAATCCTGAAAAACAAATAAGTTTGCTGGATTTTGAGTGAGATCTAAAATTCTACTTTCTCCATATGAAATCCAATGAGGGCGAAACCACTCTCAAACATCCTGAGTCATTTCATGGTAATGTTAAAAATTTAAGTAAAAAGATGAAAATGAAAAATAAAGGAGAATATCATTTTTACTTTAAAAATTTAACATTACCATGAACTGCATATGCCTCAAACTTCTTGATGAACTGCATATCAACACTAGGGCAAAAATTCACTTTTATAACTTTAGACACACATCTAAAAACAACTAGAAGTCACTAACATACCCTAAAAATAAATTAAAAAACAAATTTAAAAAAAAAAAACACAAGTTAATGAGGAAACGTGGGTCGTACGGACGTGAAACGCGTTTCCGGCCGTACTGGCCACGTTTCCATTTCGGTAAACGTGGCAATACGGCGGAAAACACGTTTCACGGCCATACCAAACGTGTTTCCGCATTTCGTACCAGTTTCCGTACAGAAACGGACCTCTGTACCACGTTTCCTGCAACATAGAAGGGAACCTTCGCCATTTTGCCAAAAGATAAGTATCTTGTTCTTTGTTTCCTCTTTTATGCTTGGTTTCCTCCAGACATCAAGATTTATTTGTATTATATACTAAACCTTTTCTTTCTTTATATTTTCCTCGGTAGGAAAGCTTGCAGAATACACAGGTTGTGGAGGAGACTTCAAAGGATAGACTTGAATCATGAAAGAAATTTTGTTGCAAAGGAAGCCCTTCAAGAACTAAAGTCCTACAAGGTTTGTTAAAAAACAACTTAAGGTATGTCTTAGACTACAAGTTTTGTTACAAGATTCTCTCCATACAAAAGGTATGATCATTTGAAATTTGAAATTTGCTTTACATTACTAACATCTTCAAGTCTAGGGTTTTGAATCATAAATATTCTTGTTAGGGTGATTAATCATTAGATTGAATATACCCTCATTATACTATCATTTGATCATTCTTGTGAAACCCTAACTCTTAGGGTTCACTGTAAAACCCTAGCCTCTTGTTGCTAAGGGTATGTCAATGTTAATAATGAAACCCTAGTCTACTTAGGGATTGTTGATGAAGTCTAGAAATCCTATTCTTTTGAAGTTTAGGGTTTTGATAATGTTATGATAAAAACCATAGTCCTTTAGGGTTCTCTATTAATGTCTAAATGAACCCTAGATCTTTAGAGTTTGGTAAATTAGGGTTTATAAGCAAAACCCTTGTAATAGTTATAGTAAGATTCTAGGAATAAAACCCCAGGTATATATTCGTTTGTTTGATCAAAACCCTAGCCTGGTCAAAAATTGTTCGATGTATTGATCTTGGGTTTACCTAGTAGATATTGACATGAGATGTTAATGCATGATAATGAAACCCTAGATATGTCTATGCAAGTATGTTATCTTGATTGATGATGAAATCTAAGGTAGAGATAGATATTCTAGGATATGATGATATTATTGATATGATTTAGTTTTGATGATAAAATCTAGGGTTTGCAACAAACCCTAGTAGAGTTTGACATGTAATTCTAAAAGCATATTGTTGAAACCTTAGATGTATAGTACTATGATTGGATTGTTATTTGATTGAATCTAAGGCTTTGTGTCTCGAAGATGGAGTCTAGGGTTTATGACAAAACCCTAGCAAGAAGTTGAAGTCTAGTATGTAAAAGAATGTAACCTTTGTTGATTATGAACCTATCTAGGTTTAGGTATCTAATGTCTAAAGTTTGAATGTTTTGATGCTTCCATTGTAATGATATGATTTTGATATAGTTAACTTCATGCTTTTGTATATTTATATTTGGTTGTACTTACTCTTAAAGTTTTGCACGTACAAGATGTTTAAGATGTTCATATTGATAAGCATGATGAAGGAAGCTACAAGAATGATTATAATCAAAGTTGACCTTGATGCCATGAAGCCTTGAAAGGATGAAGTTTCTATGTTCTTATAAAAGAAGGAAGTTGTTGATCTCCCTAAGTTGAGAGGGAGCTTGCATAGAAAAAGAGGTATATCTCCCCAATTGAGAGGGAGGGCACATTATGACAGTCATAGTGAATACCTTGAAGAAAGAATGAAACCAAAGATTGAATGAAAGTACTTCAGATGGACTTGAGAAGTACTGTGGGTGTATTTGGTGCTACTAGAGAAGTGAAAGAAGAAAGCTTCCGACAAGTTGTATCTGGATGACCTGATGTTGATTCAAGATGATTAAAGACCTCGAAGGTTTGTGTTTACTTGTATATATCTTTAAAGGTGATTGGGGTTGTGATTGTGCAGGAACTCTCTGTAAAAAGTTGAATATTTGAAGCATGCTTGGAATTATATATATATATATATATATATATATATATATATATATATATATAATTATGAGAGATGAATCATCTTGTGGCAACAAGATACTTGGGAGGACATTTGGTCGGCCTATGTGTTGATGTCTAGATCCCGAAGTAGGGAGGGTGGCATTGGTCATGGAGCTCCGACCTTGGATACACACCTAGATCCCTGGGTTGGTGTTAGAGCTTAAAAGCCTAATGGTACCTAAAGTGGCTAAAGCTTGAGTACACCTTAGTCCCACCCAATTAGAGTACCTTGGTCAGGTATCTAATTTGTAGCACTGCGAGTGTTCTGACTCCCCATAGAATATATCATCTTGATATCTTCCACGTACCTTTGTGTATATGTAATTATCAATACCTCCCTAGTAAAGAGGGAGTGTTGAAAAATGTAACTAGTATCAGCCTTCATAATTGTACATGTGATGTAATGTATTTGTCAAAAGAAAGAAAAAGAAATTTTATCTAAAGCAATTGACTTATTAAAGCATGGGTTTCATGCTTGGGTCAAGGGTTTTTAGGTCAAAGCCTCCATTGTAGGCTTCTAGGGGTTGTGATTGTGCAGGAACTTTTTGTAAAAAGTTGAATATTTGAAGCATGCTTGGAATGATGGATATATATATATATATATATATATATATAGGAGAGATGAAGCATCTTGTGGCAACAAGATGCTTGGGAGGATATTTGGTCATCCTATGTGTTGATGTCTAGATCTCGAAGTAAGGAGGGTGGCGTTGGTCATGGAGCTTCAACCTTGGATACACACCTAGATCCCTAGGTTGGTGTTAGAGCTTAAAAGCCTGATGGTACCTAAAGTGGCTAAAGCTTGAGTACACCTTAGTCCCACCCAATTAGAGTACCTTGGTCGGGTATCTAATTTGTAGCACTGTGAGTGTTGTGACTCTTCATAGAGTATGTAATTTTGAGATCTTCCACGTACCTCTGTATATATGTAATTATCAATACCTCCCTAGTTAAGAGGGAGTGTTGAAAAATGTAACTAGTATCAACCTTCATAATTGTACTTGTGATGTAATGTATTTGTCAAAAGAAATAAAAAGAAATTTTATTTCTAAAGAAATTGACTTATTAAAGCATGGGTTTCACGCTTGGGTCAAGGGTTTTTAGGTCAAAGCCTCCATTGTAGGCTTCTAGGGTTTATGTCAAGAGTCCTTGTCTTTGCCAATATGTATAAGACCCTTCTTGGTCTTCATCCATCAAGAAAGAAATTTATTTTAATGTAAAATAGGTATTTTAGGTCTCCTCCACCCAGTCGACCTCATCAAAGGAATTCGACCTCACAAATTCACTATATAAAGGCAGCATCTTGACCTCATCTGGAGCTCATAACAACAAGTTCGATCTCCAGTTGCTGGAGGCAAAACAGGGTGCGAAATTCAAGGAAGATGAAAGAAACCCTAGTGAAGGAGAAGGAAGTCTTTGTCAAGCATAAGAATTCAAATTTTCTATCTTTATCTCACACGTGTGAAGTTGTTGGGTTGCTGGAAGAGCCGAAATTGCAGTACTGTAGCTGGGTCAAAATTCTGGAGTAGCTGGGCCAAAATTCTAGAGTTGTTGGGGGTTGAAATTTTGGGTTGTTGCTGGATTGTAGGTGTTGGACAAAAAGAGACCACTGAAGGTTGTTGAATCATCTTGGAAGGTTGATTTGGTGGAGAAGGAAGGTATTTTGGTCAAGTCTAAGGTCTTGGTCTAACTCAATTTGATTGGTGGAAGAGTTTGACTAGGTTTTCCCCTATAGAGAGGTTTTAGCGCTGGCTGAGTGCCTACATCTGGTGTTTTTGATCTTCGTGTTTTGATTTGATGATTGCTTGATGAAAAGAAGATAAAAGAAGAACATAAAGAAGATAATAAGAATACTAGAATAACACAAGTAATTATCAACATAAGGAAATCTTTCTACCTTTCTAATTTTCTAACACTTTCCAACAACATTCTTGTAAATGTTTGGAGCATATATTGAAGTTATTCTTGTAAAATTTTGGAGCAGATCTTGAAGTTATTCATGTAGAAATTTGGAGCAGATCTTGACGTCATTCTTCTAGAAGTTTAGAGCAGACCTGGATGTCATCCTTGTAGAAGTCTTGAAGCAGATCCAAGTTACTTTTAAAGGAAAATCAACAGTGTTTTCTAAGGTAGAGTTCTGAGGGAGATCTGAGCTACTAGAAGCACAATCTGAGGTTTGTTCTAAGGCGTATATGAAGCAACTAATTGAAGTTATGAATTAGAATCTATTTTATTGCATTGGAGATCAGAGTTACAATGCCATACTTATTGGAGCAAATCCAAAGTTGAATATGTTTAGGTAGAGATATTAGTGATTGTATATTGTTGTATATGGGTCATTATCTCTAGTACAGGAGCCCAAAATTATTGTTCTATATTTTATTGTTAAGGGTGGCAAGGTGGTGCTAGGCAAGGAAGTTGTAGCTTCCTTCAGGAGGTTGTCACCTCCTTCCAATGGATGCTAGTAAGTCAGGGGTTGTAGCTCCTTCCAATAGTGGCTGGTAAATATCTTGGGGTTGTAGCCCTTCTAGTTGTAGCTAGTAAACCGGAATTTGTAGCTTCCCTTGTAATATAAATAAATTGTTCATATAATTATTGTGTATTTCTTGATGTGATGTTATTGGTTAATGCTTTGTGACCTTTCACTATTGAAAATTATGAAATACTGATTCACCCTCCCCCCTCAGTATTTCCAACATTAAGAAGTGTTCGAAGGGATTCCATATGCTAGGAAGTGGATTTGTCCACCATTTTTCACTATTTTCCCTGTAACAATCCAATTTCTCTTCATGTCACAAAATTCATGGCTCAATCATCAAGGGCAGATGGAAAACGGCAAAGAAAAGCTCCACTGAGGTTGTCCCCACTCCATTTTCATTAAGGTATACTAGTGTTCCATCTGCTAGAAATGGGGTTGCAATAGGAGCTTCAAATGCCAAACAAAACATTGTCGTAGCAAGAAAACAAGCTCAAGTACAAAAGTGTCCATTCTAGAAGTATGTTATAAGACATCAAGGGCCCGGGATCAAGTTAAAGGGAGGAGGGAATGTTCTTTGGACATGTAGTTTTTCCCATAGTGAATTCAAGAGCACCTACTTCCAAGTGAAGGGCCATTCGTTGGGCACATTTTGTGGACTTGGAGCATGTCCAAGAGTGAGTGCATCCAAACAAAGGGAATTAAAAAACAGGCTAAAGTTAGCATGGCGGTGGTGGCAACATGTAGGAAAATCAAGAACGAAAAATCTGCAACTAGAAATTATCCATTTGGGAGTGGGAGTGTAGTTCAAGCAACCAAAAAGAAGATAACTAGTCCAATAGACAAGATATTTCAGCAAGAGAGGCGAGATGAGAATAATCATACTATTGGGTTATTTTTTCTATCTCAACTTCATCTTATTTAATATTGCATGGTCACCTTTGTTTATTGAAATGTGTCAAGATCTAGCTGAACAGACTCCAACAAGGTATGTACCTCCTAATTCATAGAAGCTTAGAACCACGTCGTTTGTTAACGCAAAGAAGGAAATGGATAAAATGTTAAAGCCTATTAAATCATCATGGTCATCATCTAGGGTTAGCATTGTTTTGATGGATGGACAAATGCAGCATGCCATCCAATCATCAACTTCATTGTGTCTTCCTCAAATGGACCAATCTTCTTGAAAGTGGTGCATGCTCATGGAAAATACAAGGATGCAAAATATATGGATGAGTTGTTCATTAAATTTATTGAAGATGTAGGCATTAATTCTTGTGTGCAAGTTATTACAAATAGTGCACTTGTTTGCAAGTTTGTTGGCATGATTATGGAAGCTAAATATCCACAAATATCTTGGCCACCTTGCATTGTTCATTCTTTGAATTTAGCACTTAAATCTATCTCTTCCAACGTGCCATGGATCAACAGTCTTATTAAGGATGCATACCATATCTGTGATTTTCTACAAAATTATACCAATACCCTGACAATCAATAAAGAGTACACAAATCTATAAATGTTTAAGATTGCAAATATGCAACTCAACTCCTCATTCATCATCCTTAAAAGGATTATGGAGGTCAAGACCACTCTTGGGTCCATGGCTATTTCATAGTTTTGGTCCTTTTGGAGAAACACGGATCAAACAACTTCAAAAAAGGGATACAATGCTAAAAGACAGTTGGTGGGAGAGGGTGGATCTTACCATTAAGATCATGGAACCTATTATCTTTTTGTTGCGATTTGTAGACCCAAAGCAACCCATTCTAGAAGAGGTTTATGAGGGGTGGGATTCCATGATTAAGTACGTGAAGACCATTATTTCATAGAATAAGTGCCTTGAATATGCGACATTAGAAGAGAATTTTTTCACCATCATACCATAGTTTTAAAAACTGATCGGCATGAACTGGAAATTGGTCAAACAAGTTGGTTCATTGGGAGACCGAGTCAAACCGGACAAAAAACCCAGTTTAAGGGCCTATTTCTCCTAAAAACCACAAAAGCCAAACCAAACCAATCGGTTTAGGAAAAAACCAGTCAGTTTATGGTCAAAGTTCAAACCAACTAGTTTCGTCCTAAACTAGTCGATTCATTGCCAAGATTGCGATAGACCCACACAATGTCTTTTAGGAAGCATCCTAGGTGTTTTGGAGGGAAAGTAAGGGTTGTTTCCCTCCAAAAACACCCTCTCCAAGCCTTTAAAAGGAGCTTAGTCCCCACATTTGCCTCACACATCACATTTGGAGTTTCTGTGATTTTGATTGAGAGCTTGGAGAGTGTTGAGTTTTTGCTAGAGTAGTCATCTTGGAGGCTTGGAGTTGGAGTTGGAGCTATTTTGGAGATAGTTTGACGTTGTTAGTAGAGTTAGCATCTTCAAGAGGAGGTTAAGGTAGCTAGTTTGCATTTCCAGGTAAGGATTTTCACTTGAAAAATTCCTCATTTCACTGTTGTCCATGTATTAAATTTTTTTAAGTGTTCTATGCTATCAAATCTCTAGTTCTATGCTATCAAATTTTGTAGGCTACATATGTATTTTTTTTTCCTAAATTTATCTTAGGTTTTCCAATTTTCTTAGCTACAATTTTTTTAAATGGCAGATTTCTGTGCAAATTTTGATTATTTCGAGCCAACATGGCTCCAAAATCCAAGGACACTGCATGGGATCATTGTGATGTGATTGATGGAAAAATGATATGCAAACTTTGCAATAAATCTATAGGAGGCGGGGGTATTCACATATTGAAACAACACTTGACTGGGATAAGAGGTCAAGTAAAGCCATGTGAAGCACCAAAGGAAGTGTTAGGTCCTGTTAGAGCAGAATATCTTGCCAAGTTTGAAAAGTTTGAGAAGAATAAGGCTACGGATAAGGCTATCCAATAAGAAATTTCAAGGAAGAGGGAAATATTACAAGCCATGAAAGAGAGTGGGTGTGATGATTATGAGATTCAAGACTCGTCTTCTATCCCTCCCACCAATGACCCCTTTCACTATGTTCCTCCTGCTCTTGGCCAACAATCTAAAGGAACAAGCAGAACAACCATCCAGAGTTATTTCTCATCTTCTGCGACCATTGTCTCTGTTAATCCTACTTCCTCCCAGCCAAGTCGTCAACCCACTTTGGATGAACATTGGAAAAAACAATGCAAAGAAACTTTGTATCAATACATTGCTAGATGGTGGTATGATGCAGATATCCCATTTAATGTTGCTCGCTCACCTTATTACCAAGCTATGTGGGAATTTGTTATAGCTACAGGAAAGGGCTTCAAAGGCCCCACTATGCATGACTTGAGGGTTGCTCTTTTGCAAAAAGAGATTTCTTCCATTGATAAGTACTTGGCTGAGTATAGAGAGTCATGGCTCAATACAGGTTGTTCCATCATGTCAGAGGGATGGAGCGATGGAAAGAACTGCACTATCATTAATTTCCTTGTTTCTTGCCCTCAAATAACCATGTTTTTGAGATCAATTAATGCATCTAATAAGGTGAAGGTTGCAACCCTTCTATTTGAGTTTTTGGATGAGATTATTCAGGAAATAGGGAGCAGAATGTTGTGCAGGTCATCACAGATAATGCCTCAAACTATGCTCTTGCTGGAAAGATGCTTGAGTCCAAATATAAGACCATATTTTGGACTCCATGTGTTGCACATTGCATAGACCTCATGCTTGAGGACATAGGCAAAGTGGAGTGCGTAAAAATATTGTAGAGCGTGCCAAGTGAATTACAAAATACATCTCCAACCACTTGTGGGTATTGAGCCTAAAGAGGAAAAACATTGGGGTCAAAAAGCTTGTTAGGCCTGCAATTACAAGATTTGCAACTCACTTCCTCACGTTGCAATGTCTCAATTCTCAACAAAAAAATCTGCAGAAAATGTTTTCTTCTAATGATCGGACTAAATCTCGATGGGCTCGAGATGGCAAAGACACCAAAAAGAAATTTTTTGACAATTATTTTTGGAAAAGGTCTGCAGAGCTTGTGAAAAATACCGAGCCCCTTGTTATGGTGCTAAGGATGGTGGATGGGGAAAAATTTCCCACGGGCTACATTTATGAGGCTATGCATCAGGAAAAGGAGCAGATACAGGAAACTTACAAGGATAGGTTAGCTAAATATGGTCGTATATAGGAGATCATTGATAACATATGGAACAATCAACTCCATCATCCTATACACGCAGCTGTGTATTTTTTGAACCCAAAGTATCATTATAAAGCTCGGCTAGGAAATCTGCAAGTTGGGGAGGTCAGAGATGGATTGATTGATTGCTTGGAGTGCATGGTACCTATCCATGCAAACTAGTTGGAAATACATAAACAACTTACTCTTTTCAGTATGACAACTGGTACCTTTGGCAAAAACTTGGCAAAGATGGCAAGAGATGTGGATCAACCAGGTAAGCAATTCCAATTTGTTTTTCTTTTCAAGTTAAATTGTTTACAAATTTACAATTCAAATTATCTATAAGTACTTGTAACTTGTAAATAAGTGATGAAATGAACTAAATTATTAATTAATGTCTTTTTCTTTGCAGCACGTTGGTGGGAGTCATTTGGTGGCCAATGTCCTCAATTGCAAAAGTTTGAAATTAGAGTCCTCAATGAAACTTGCAGTGCTTTAGGTTGTGAAAGCAATTGGTCTGTTTTTTAGCGCATACACACGAAGAAGAGAAACCATTTGGAACAAAAATGGTTAAATGATCTTGTCTTCTTGCAATACAACCTTCGGCAATGGCGCAACCAAATGATGAATAGAACACTTGATCTAGATCCCATTGTGTTAGACAATATTGATCCAACATCAGAATGGGTGGAGGAGACTGAAGATCCTATGTTTGATGTTGATTTTGATATTGACATGGCATTGGGGGGGATGAAGTAGATTTGGTAGCGCCATTAGAACCAAGATTAGTAGCTGCATCAAGCAAAGGCAAACAACCAATGGAAGGCACTAGTCGTGTAGCTCGACCAACTCGTACTTCCATTAGGTCCACTTCTATTGTTATTGGTGGCAGTGTTACTACTAAGGTTGCAGATGAGGCTGAGGCATCCTCAGACTCTGAACCAGATGATGTTTATGTAGCTCCTGTTGATGATCCTATGTCTAGTATGTAGAAATTCTCGCTGTAGATTAATCTGATTATGCAATGTACTAAAGCAAAATACTTAATCTACTTCTACAATCAAACTTGTCGAAGCTTAATCGATTTGAGCAAGATCAAACAGAACACATATAAAAGAGAAGAAGAATCAATACACATGAAACACAGAAGAATACTCTGGGGAAATCCTCAGCTAAAAACCCCACTATCTGTATTATCATACAAGGTGGAAATACATCAAGATTACACAAAGCTTTAACTCCCACAACTAACCAGCTCTCAGTACAATCCTCCTAGATGCTCACAAGCAAACAAGGCTTCTCACAAACCTTCCCCTCTGCCCTCCAAGCTCCTATTTCCTTGCGCAGGTTCTCTAGGTGATCCTACTGCTACCAAGTGTAACACTGGTCACTCACACTGATCTCACACCCTGTAAAACTACGCAATCCTCAAGGAACCTTGTTCCTTCTGCATGGATAAGTTTCCTTTATAGGAAAATTCCTCCAACTGATAGTACAATGTCCCTGTCTTTAATCTCAACTGGGTCGTTGTCTGAACTGCCATGCATGAGTTATTTATGAGAGAATATTCAGTTATCTGGAGTACACTAGTTTCATGCATGCATGCATTAACTGACTAAACTCACAATTAGTTTCTCAAACTGTTTGGAACTAATTTAACTGGACTTAACTCAGTTAACTGAGCTAACTAATTACAACTCAAATGCAACTCATCCTTATCTCCTTAATTAAGGGATAACTTCCTCAATCAAAGGAATAATTGTTGCATGTCTTCACAAAGACTTCATGTTTGAATTTCTCCGACTAATTAACTCAGGATGAATTAATTAATTATTTTTCAAACAGCTGGTGAGACTAAATTCGAATTTTAATTAAAGGACAAATTAAAATTGGAATATATCCTGAAATACTATCTATAGCAATGCTATTTATAGCATTTCTATTTTTAGCATTTCTTGTTGCTATTTTCAACACTCCCTCTCAACAAGAAAGGAATTCTACTAGATCTCGATCCTGAACCTTTGGAATGTTCTGCATGGAACACTTCCCTCTAGTGTTGTTGCTCCAGCAACTCCAAAAACAAAAACAAAAAAAAATATCCAACCTGAATCAGAATGATGCCTCTGTCATCAAAGTCTCTGACTATTATTACCTCTGTCGACTGAAAACTCTGCACCTCTGTGCTCTTCACTATCTGACTGCTCTAGCCTTTGTCACTTTGATCTCTGACTGCATCAATCACACTGATTCCTCCTGCTGCATCCGTGTTGTTGTTGGTCCTATCTACCAGCACTGTACCTCCTCTCATCATGTTGCATTGTGCTGCCCACTGCTGCACTGCAACTCAGTTACTGAGAAGTAAGTAACTGCTCTCCCAATTGACCTCCCTGTTGGGCTAGAAACACCCTCTGATGCTAAAGCTCCCTCTATCGCTCCATCTGCATCCGTCTCTACCCACTCAGTCAGTCCTGCTACTCCTCGTCGGGGATCTCGTAGCAAGGTCTAATCAAAGAGGCTGGGTACTTCAAAGCTCCTACCCCTATTTCAGCCTTTTTGGGACTATCACTTCACATCGCCCTACCTCACACCTAGAGGTATGGCTGCATGTGATCCCTCTGCTAACTTGGCTCGAAATTTCCCCCTGCTGGAGGTTTCTACATGAGTGGATGCCTCCACTCGGTCTCCTCTCAACATCTTCAATTGTGGCTCCTCCACAATTGTCTTAGACTTCTTCTGAGGCTGCATGTTGAGAGGTAATGTACTGTCCCTCTCAACCACCAAGTCTCTAACATTGGCCTTGTTCCTCAAGGCTTTGCATGCATCTTGAACCTCAAGAGCATACAGTTTTGTACCCGTCAACCAATCTGTGTCACCTATCCCGTGGTGATGTGTTTAAGGAAAACCTTTCTCTTACTGAAGACAACATCGTAGCCTTGGTCCTCCAACATCACGATCGATACCAAGTTCTTCTTCAGTCCAGGCACATACTTCACATCTGTCAAGGTAATGAGAGCTCCATGCTCCCTCTGAAAATCAATCGTGCCCACTCCGGAAACACTATATCTTTCATCATTACCCATCTCTATGCACATCTAGAGGTCTTTCTCCTCCAAGGTACTGAACAAACTCTTATCAACAGTCATGTCGAATGAGGCTCCACTGTCAAGAAACCAACCACAACCCTTCATCGAAGACACCATGCATGCGATGAGGGTAAAATCCAATTCGAACTGAGAGGCCAATGCCTCACCTTCAAATCCTTCCAAGGATCCCTTCTTGGACTTCTTCAATGGACAATTAGTTGCATAATGGCCCACCTCATGACAATTAAAGCATTTCACTTTAGATTTGTCAACCTTCTTCCCTCCATGAGAAGAATTCGATTTGGGATGAGAATCCTTCTCCTTCCCTTTCCTTGCCTTACTCGCTAAGGCTAGATTTTCTTCATCATCATGCTTAGATGAAGAACCATCTCTAGTGCTCCTCCTGATCTCCTCCTGCATCAAATCCGACCACAGTCATTCCCAATCCGGCAGTTTCTCTCTTCCATTCACTGAGTCCTGGTAGCTATGCCAGCTCCTAGGAAGACCGAGGAGAGCAAGACTCACCATATCATCATCGGCTGTCATGATTCCTACACTTCCAAGCTAATCTCTGCAGGTGGTGAGCTTGTTCAGATATGTAGACATCGTGTCACCCTTTTCACACTTGATTTTCCGAAGCTTGTCCTTCAGCACCAGTTTCCTCTGATTGTTGTTGTTCTGATATAAGTCCTTCAATGTCTCCCACATTGAAAATAGAGTCTCCTTCCCATGGAGACTCGAAATAATATGGTCTCGAACTCCCTCTAAAAGAATCCTCCTTGCTCTTGCCACACACTTCTTCCATTCCACCAATTCTTGGGCATTAGCTGTTGTTGGCTTGGGGACTTCTTGATCAATGAAATCCTTCAAGCCATTGTCTTCTAATACCGCTTCCATGCGATCCTTCCATGCTATGTAATTCGAGCTACCATCCAGTGCATACTCGAGTCTCAAGCCATTGAACGCCATTGGTGAACTTTGAGGTGTGATAAGAATTCGATTTTGTACCTGCAATCAAGAACTTCAAACTTCGACTTTTCCCTTCTCAGTATGTTGTTCACAGCTCTGATCACCTTTGCTCTAATACCATGTAGAAATTCTCACTGTAGATTAATCTGATTATGCAATGTACTAAAGCAAAATACTTAATCTACTTCTACAATCAAACTTGCGGAAGCTTAATCGATTTGAGCAAGATCGAAACTTGAAAAAATCGCATCCCATCGGGACTTTTTAACAGAGAAGAAGAATCAATACACATGAAACACAGAAGAATACTCTAGGGAAAGCCTCAGCTAAAAACGCCACTATCTGTATTATCATACAAGGTGGAAATACATCAAGATTACACAAAGCTTGAGCTCCCACAACTAACCAGCTCTCAGTACAATCCTCCTAGATGCTCACAGGCAAACAAGGCTTCTCACAAACCTTCTCCTCTGCCCTCCAAACTCCTATTTCCTTGCGCAGTTTCTCTAGGTGATCCTACTGCTACCAAGTGTAACACTGATCACTCACACTGATCTCACACCCTGTAAAACTGCGCAATCCTCAAGGAACCTTGTTCCTTTTGCATGGATGAGTTTCTTTTATAGGAAAATTCCTCCAACTGATAGTCCAATGTCCCTGTCTTTAATATCAACTGGGTCTTTGTCTGAACTGACATGCATGAGTTATTTATGAGAGAATATTCAGTTATCTGGAGTACACTAGTTTCATGCATGCATGCATTAACTGACTGAACTGACAATTTCCTCAAACTGTTTGGAGCTAATTTAACTGGACTTAACTCAATTAACTGAGCTAACTAATTACAACTCAAATACAACTCATCCTTATCTCCTTAATTAAGAGATAACTTCCTCAATCAAAGGGATAATTGTTCCATGTCTTCACAAAGACTTCATGTTTGAATTTCTCCAACTAATTAACTCAAGATGAATTAATTAATTATTTTTCAAACAGCTGGTGAGACTAAATTCGAATTTTAATTCAAGGACAAATTAAAATTGGAATATATCCTGAAATACTATCTATAGCAATGTTATTTATAGCATTTCTATTTTTAGCATTTCTTCTTGTTATTTTCAACATAGTAGTGGTAATGAATTTGATGATTGATCAAGTGTAGACTTGTAGTCTTGTAGTAAGCCAATCGCCTCATAGCTTGTAGCATTGTTTTTTGACTTTATAGGCCATTTAGAGCCTCATTGCTTATGTATTTTGTCGATGATATGTATTGCACTTGGTGCCATTTTGATATATTCACCTTTACATGGTATATAGATGAGCAAACTTTGCATATTTTGTCTCTATTGGCTTGGAATCATGGTTTTAGATCTTAAAAATAGTTTTTTCATTAAAAAATAATTATTTAATGTATTTTTTTAAAAACATGTTCATTGAGATTTGACCAGTCTCGGTTTGACAGGTTCTAGTTTGAAACCCGGTTTATTAGGTGGACCGGTCCGATCACCGGTTCCGGTTTTTAAAACTATGCATCATACAAGGTATTCTTGTCAGTAGGTGGGATAAGAATTACACACCTTTACTTTGTTTGTCTCACTCGTTGAATCCCAATACTACAACAATGATTGGCTCAATGGTTGCCCTTTACACAGATTCCCTCCTCATAGGGATGGTGAGATTTCCTAGGTGAGGAAGGATGCATTTAGACAAATATATCAAAATAGAGCATCCCTTGATGAGGTAGAGAGGGCATTGTAGAGTTTTCCACTGGCACTGGGAGATTCGTAGGCTATGATGTGGTTAGAGGCAATGGGGCTAAGAAGCCCTATGCTTGGTGGTCAACTCATGGGGAAACATGACCCCTTCTATAGCAATTGGCCATGAGACTCCTCTCTCGGGGTACTTCATCCTCTTGTTGTAAGAGAAATTGGAGCAAATATCGAAATTTTTATAGTTTGAAGAAGAGAAAGATTGAGCAGTCTAGGAAAAAGACAATGGTTGAACACCAAGCTTCATGTTATTTACACGTTGAGGGAGGAGTGGTTGAAGGGAAAGACAAAAATGTGGCATGTGTTCCTTGATGATATGGGTTTGGGTGGGAGTGTTTAGTTGGAACTGGCCAACTTGGATCTTAATGAACTTGTGGTAGATCATGTCACTTTCGATAGTGGTGATCTTCTTGAGGGGTCATCCTCCACACCAATGGATGTATAGATTGGATTAAATATAGAGGTGGAGAATGAAGGAGAGAGCAATGGCAACAATGTTGATTTTGATGATGATCACGTGGAGGATCACTGAGAGTCATCAACTATCAACTATGAGGTTATTCCATCTTGATTTACAATTCTATTATCTACACTGTTTGTATTTGCAATTGGCAATCGCAACTAGAGTAGTAGCAACTCAAATAGTCAATGTCTATGTAATACATTTTGACTTTGATGACTTAAAGAGAAAATTGCAATTTATTGTTTTAATTTTTGGTGTGTTTGTCAATTTATCATCATTGATGGAGTACTAGTTGTATGATAGAATTTGTAGCTTTTACTGTCACCAAGTTCTACGGAGTAAGAGGACTTCTCTTTTGATAATGTCTTCAATTGCTTATGTTGACCTATCATATGTCTTGATTCTCCACTGTCGATTACCCAAATATTCTCATCTTGAAATGTACCAGTGAGTGTTGAGAATAATCCTTCATCCTTTGTAGATATCTTGGTCACTTTCTTCTTAGAAGAAAATAGGAAATCCCATATTTCTTTGATGCCCTTCTTGAGTTGACTTGCCACCTTCGAACACTTCTTTGGGAACTCCTTTAGTGTAGTAGAGATCTTCATTATGCCCTTAGCCAACCTTAGCTCTGATACCATGTTGAGAAATATCTAGGGCAATAGTTAGAATGAATTCTCTTTTGTTGATAATTGCTTGTGATGTCTTAGCATATACTATGTAACTTTTTATATACTTAAAAAAAAGTTTGATTTTTCCTTCAAAAAAAACAAAAACAAAAGAAACAAACAAACAAACAAAAAACTGCTTGTGATGTCTTTTTACTTTTTCTTACTTATTAGCTTCTTCACTTACTATTATGTGATTTCTCTAGGGCATCATGAACCTTAGGTGATTTCTCTTAATTAGTAACTGCTTGTGAGTGCCTTTTACTTCATTAGATTAGGATCTTCTTGTTGCTTAAGTTATTAGTGTTCTTCCTCATCAAACAGCTACTAATGCATGAACATAAATAGACAAGAGACACAAAATGTAGGCTATCATCCAGGGCCAAAACCTCTCACTCTTTGAGAGGAAAACCCGCACAAATTCTTCTTATAAGACCAAGACCCTTGACCTATTTGCCACTCCAAGACCAAGACACAAGTCCTCTTCCACCTTCTCATTTACTCTCTCTCGGTTCCTTCTACTTCAAATTTCGCACCATATGTGATGACACAGAACTATGATCACTGTGTTTATCAAGGATACCGAACTTCTCCTTCAGCAGTAACACTAAATCCTGAAGACATACTACTGAACCATAGTCACTGCCCTTTTGAGATACCACTGAGACCTCCTTCCTTGTAACAACAATGAGATCTTGTCACACACTTGTGACCTTCCTTTTGTGTGGCACTGAATATAAGAAACCCTTGTCACTGTAATCCAAACTTGTTTCTATTCTTGTCGCTATAATACCGAAATTGATCTCTGCAATCTAGTACCCTATCCAAGCTTCTTCAACGAACTGATATCCTCCTTTTAACACCAAGCTATAGTCTCCCACTGAACCACAAGGATATCCGATCCTACCTCTACATTAGGCCACCCGAAATCTCAGTGAGATCCAAAATTATCTCTATAACTGTCCACCCAAAAAACTGAAACAGATGTCCAAAAAATTCTTTGTGGAATAGGTCGAGTTGCCTATTTATAGCAGTATGTTCGTCATAAATAAGCCAACTTGTTCTTATGAAGGGTTGTGTCTCCAAATAGGTGAGCCGACATCATTTTTTCACTTCTTCTTCAAGCCGACTTGGACAGGAGAACTTGTGCATGTCTTTGGAGGGCTTCTAGACAATCCTATAGACTCATATACATTGTAACATGCCCAAGAAGGGGTCTTCATGACATTGACTCGTTGACAAATCCTAAAGGCTCACAATGGGAGCCATCTAAAAATAAAATCCCTTGCTCATGAAACCCATGAAGCAAATCTTACAATATAATTTTATTTTCCTTCTTTACATCATTTACAAAAGTCACAGTTACATGTCATTATGAAAAACGAACCTAGTTATACTTTTTCAACATTGGTCATTTCCTTCTTAGAAGAAAATAGGAAATCACATACTTCTTCGATGCCCTTCTTGAGTTGACTTGCCACCTTCAAACACTTCTTTAGGAACTCCTTTGCTATAGTAGAGATCTTCATTATGCCCTTAGCCAACCTTAGTTTTGATACCATGTTGAGAAATATATAGGGAAATAGTTAGAATGGTTTCTCTTTTCTTGATAACTGCTTGTGATGTCTTTTTAATTTTTCTTACTTATTAGCTTCTTCATTTATTATTATGTTTGTATATCATCAAACAGCTACCAAAACAAGAAGAACAATAATACACAAGAACACAGAATGTTGGTTGCCAAGAGCCAAAACCTCTCCACTTGAGAGGAAACCCCGCAAAACTCTTTTTCTTCTTATAGATTCTTCAATTGATGAATTCCAAGACCTCTAAACCAAGACCAATACCCTCCAAGGCCAAGTCCAACCCTTCAAGATGATGTGCTTCCTTTGTCCAAGTCAAACCCAGTCAAATCTCTTCCAGCAACACAACTTCGACCCCTAGCTTCAGAATTTCAGCCTCTACTGCAGGTCTGAAAATTTCGGCCCTCCCAGCAGCAGTTGCTACCATACGTGTGAGTTTATTCTGGCCTCCTAAGGTCTCTTTAGACCTTCGCTTCGGTTTCTCCTTCTTTTGGTGCTTGAGGATGACCTGATGCAACCTTCACTAACCTTCTTTCTTTGCTTTCTTCAAGATCAAACTCGCAGCAAAAAAACCCTAGACCAGCGATAAAAACCCTAGCCTTCCTTCACACGTGTGAGAGAATTAGCCCAAAAAGACTTCTTCTTCGTCCTTCTCCGTCTTCGCTGCCTTCTTTGCCTTCCTTCTTCACTTGAATGAGTGATGAATGTGTTCCAAGGAGTTCGATTTCCCTCCTTTATATAAGCTTCTAAAGCTGGACGTGGCTCCTCAAAATAGGCAGACTTCCCAGCTGCTAGGATGACTTGGCCTTGAAGGGTATTTTGACACTTTAAATGACAAATAGTTTTCTTTACAAGTTACAATGTGCACGATGGGGTCTTCAACTTATGACAATGACTCTTTTGACTTCTTGACCTAGGACAAATCTTAGAAGCACTCAATGGCTGCTTGAATTCTAAAATAAAAGACCATGAGCATGAAACCCATGCTCCAAAAATAATAATAATAATAATTTTTCTTTCATTTTACAATATACAAGAATCAAAAGTACATTTCATATTTATGAAGACCGAACCTAGTTACACATTTTTCAACATGAAGAAACATTCACAGGGAATAAGCCATGTGTGGACCATCTTTGAATTTTAAGGTGTCCCGCATACATCCACGTTCCAAAGGACAAGCGAAAGAAATTAGATTCTACAAGCATTAAAGGGATCTTCGTTGCCTACAGCCTTTCTTCAAAAGCATATAGAATCTACATCAAGGAAGGAAGACAAATTGAAGTGAGCAAGGATGTTATATTTGATGAAAATCATGCCTAAAAAAGATCCAAGGATATTCCAATTGATTTTGATGACGAAGCTATCCCACTATTTGAAAAAGAAGAGCATCATAAGACAACTACAAACCAAGAAGAAGAAGAAGAAGGACCAAGTGAGCCTTTTCAACCTATAATTATTCCTAAAACAAGGAAGAGGCCAATTTGGTTAAAAGATACACTTGAAGACATCGAAGGACATGGAGCTACTAAAAGAACTTTTAGAGAAAGAAACAGACCAAAGAGATATTCAAGATATGCAGCATATATGACAAAATTGATAGAAGTTGAACCAACCAAATTTGAAGAAGTTGCTCATCAAGAAGAATCGAAGAAGGCGATGCAAGAAGAATATCAATCCATCATGAAGAATGGAATCTGGGAAATCATTCTTAGGCCAAGTGACAAATCAGTTGTCATCTCAAAATGGATTTACAAAATCAAACATGTTGTTGATGGAAGTATAGACAAATACAGAGCTAGATTCGTTGCTAGGGGTTTCTCTCAAAAGAAAGGTATAGACTATGAAGAAACCTTTGCACCTATTGCAAGATATACTACTATAAGATCTTCAGTTTCGCTAGCTGCTACAATGGGATGGAATATCCATCAAATGGATGTAAAAACAGCATTTCTGAATGGAACCATTGACGAAGAAGTATACATTGAACAACCGGAAGGCTTTGAAATAAATAGCAAGGACACACATGTTTGCAGACTTAAGAAAGTTCTATATGGCTTGAAGCAAGCTCCTAGGGCATGGTATGCAAGGATGGATGCATATCTCTTAAGAATTGGGTTCATTAAAAGTTCTGCAGATCCAAACCTCTACATTAAGGTGGTGAACAATGAACCAGTCATTATACTACTATATGTGGATGATTTGTTCATTACAGGTGTGGAGCGCAGAATACAAGAATGCAAGAAAAATGTTGGCAGCCAAATTCGAAAAGAAATATCTCGGAACTAATGCATTATTACTTAGGTTTGGAAGTCTGGCAGAAACCTGGAGAAATATATGTAGGTCAAGGTAAATACATAATCAAGATATTGCAAAGATTCGGTATGATGGATTTTAAGCCTATGACTACTCCCGCGATCACTAATCTCAAGAAGTTGAGAAGCTCTGACTCTAGTCTTGTCGATCCTACTAGCTATCGTAAGTTGGTGGGTTCTTTGATGTACCTGGTAAATATGAGACCTAATATATGTTTTGTCGTAAATGTTCTCATTCAATTTCAGTTGGAGCCTCGTCATGACCATTGGATAGCTGCCAAGCATATCTTGAGATATCTACGTGGCACAATACATCATTGCCTAAAGTATGATAGTAAGGAAGTTAAGTTAACAGGTTTTATAGATTTAGATTGGGGTGGCAGTGAGACTGATGGAAGAAGCACTACCAATGGATGTTTTAGTTTTGGGATCTATCGTGATTTCAAGGATGATAGAAAACAAGATCTCGTTGCGTTAAGTAGTGAAGAAGTCCAATATGTTGTTGCATGTGAAGTAGGAAAGGAAGTTGTTTGGTTAAGAAAACTCTTGTCAAATTTGTTTGAAAATCCTCTAGATCCTACAGTGATTAATTATGATAATCAAAGCAGCATCAACATGTCTGAAGACCCTGTATTTAATGCAAGGACGAAACATACCAACAATAAGTATCACTACATTAGGAACCTGGTACAAGATGGGATCGTGAAGCTACAGTGTATTCCGACAGATGAACAAGTAGTTGATGTGCTAACGAAGTTCTGCTGCTGGGGGCCGAAATTCTAGACTAAAGTTACTACTGGGAAGTTGTCACTTGAAGCATTTTGTCAAGATCATCTGTTGCAGGTAAGAGTTGACTTGGTGGTTGGAGGAGGTCTTTGTCTAGGTCTAAGGAGTTTGGAAAGTGTCTCATATTGTTTTGAATCTACTGAAGGAAGAGTTTGTGACTGATTCTCCCCTTATAAGGGTTTTGCCCTAGGTGAGCACCTACATCTTGTGTCTCTTGTTCTTGTGATCTTCATACACATATAATTTGGTAATTGCTTGATGAAAGATAAACTAATTAAGAAGTAAAAGAAGCCAACATAATTCACAAGTAATTATCAAGAAAGAGGAATCAAACCCTAAATTCTACTAGCATTGATTTCTCAACAGCCACAATCCAAAATCCTTTTCCTAAGCCAATTCGCACCAAGCCCTAGATGGACGGCTTATCCTTAAGAGGGTCGAAACCAAAAAAAAGGAAGTGAATTTGTGTTTGGGAATGAAATTGTGTGTGATCACCAATTTGACAAGGCTAGTGACTAGCCCTTTGGATGATGGAGTCTATGGATCTGGAATATTGGCTAAATCATGCAAAGGAGTAAGGATATTTTGATACCCTAGCACAAAACCCTAACTATTATCTCTGTGAGGGATTAAGGTCGCTTGGGAGAGCAATTACAAAGGTTCACCAAGGGCGTTGCCATTCACATTTCATACATGAGTAATGCATATAATGATGATATCTAGATTCTATACAATAGATCTTCAATAATAAAAGCATACTAGAAAAACCCTAGATTATCAATTCATTCAAAACATTAGACATAAAATCAAACATTTATCAAGTACAAGGTTCACTTATAAGACAAAATGCATGAACAATCCTTTATTGATCCAATATAACTTCTCCAATACCAAGAAATAACTCCAATGACAAAATGCTCCATAAAAACACATCTCCTCAAGAAACAAGAAGGCCAAAATCTCTAAGAGATCGAATTCAAGTCAAAAGTGATGATGAATGAATAGGATGATCCTATCCTCTATTTATATGAGGATAACATCTAATTAGCCTACAAAGCCGCTAAAAACAAGTTTGATGAAAAAGAACCTTGGGTTGCAAGCCACCCCACTAGCTTTCATGAAATATGCCCTAATTAGCACAGACATGTGAACCGCTAGCTCTCTAGGGCTGATGTCATGCAATAAATGAGCTCCAAATGGCATGTCCAAGTGAAACAAGGTGTTCAAGATGATGTAGAAGCATGCTAAGTCCTTGATTTGAGGGTTGGCACTCAAATCCACCTTAATGGCTCCTGTGGGGTCCCAAGATCCAACTGGGGCACCACAAAGTGGTCTCCATGGGTCTCCAACTGCTCAAAGTCGACTCATTTGCTCCAGCGTTGAGGCCTTCTCAAGTGCAACTAGCCCTCCCTAGTCTTTGAAGGTGAGACCATCCTCGTCTGGGCCCTCAATCAGCTGCCATCCATGAATTGGTGTTAAGGTCGACCTAGGGGCACGTCTATGTCATCCTGAAGAATCATCAAATCTGGTACAAAGTGATCGAATGCCTAGGGTGCAGGAGGTACCCTGGAACATGTGTCTTCCGTTTCTACTTCTAGGAAGCCCAGGAGTCTTAATGCATCACCTGTTTATGCCAATATACTTCCCTAAGGGCCTAGGCAACAATGGAGAAGGTGCCCAAGACCTAAGTTGTTGAACCATCTGACAAGCACAACAAAGATTCTAGTGAAAGCAACCAGTCATTAGGGACAAAGATCATTATTGCATCTAAATGAACCAAACTTGAAGGTCATGGGCTATTCAATACTTCAAATAAGGATCCTCTTCCAAAATTAGGACCTTGATCTCGAAATGGTGTTTTCTCCCCAGGTAGGAGTGGCTAAAGGTCAAACCTATTAGGTGTTTCCAACCCCTAAGTGGGAGTAGCATTTCCTTGGTCCACCCTTCAATCGATAGGTGTTAGTGAACAATAATGATCATAACAAAGGAGATAAGACTTCATGGTCAAAGGTACTAGCTAATGGGGATGTCCACATTCTGATTTTATAGATGTGAGGAGGGAGCATTCGTGGATGAATGAGTTACTAACTCGGCCTTTGTTTTTCCACCCCTCTTGTGCACCTTTTACTTTTTCTTGATTTTTTTCTTTGTAATATTGCTCATAGCTCAAGGATTAGAGCTTGCTTTGAATGATTCAGCAGTTGTATTACCCTTAATGATGAGTCATTTCATTACTCATCGAGGTTGGGACATGCAAGGGTTCCTTCTTTTGATGAAATGGAGCAACACGTGCTCAGGAACTAAGTGATGACCATAATGAGTGAGATAGAGCTCATGCTAGGCTTTTGCCCATGTGCTAATCTATATGTCCTTGGCCATCTTTCACATTTTGATTTTTCATTCTTTAATTTTGTTGTGGCCATGATATGCTCTTTCTGTTTCTTTTAGTTGCATCAACCTGTTGAATTTTGTTGCTAAGGTTGGTCTTCGTAATTCATATTTAGCCCTGAAAAATATATGACAAACGATAAACATAAATGTGGAGGGAAATTCGAATTTTCAAAATTAAAATTTTGGCTCCAAAAGATCAAGTTGGCCCTCTTAAAAATCAAGTCAGCCTGACCCTATAAACACCTCTTTGGGTTCATCCAATCACTATATATAACCATTCGACCTCATCACTTGAGAACCAAATCGGATCACAACTTCTTATCTTTTGTTCACATGTGGGAATTCTCTGAGGTAGCAAGACCAGTTTCTAAGGCATCAAGACTAATTTTTGGGCAACAAAATGAATTTTGGGGAGAAGGTCGAAATTCCTTGAGGCCGCAGCAAAATAGGCCGAGATTTCAGGAGGCTGAAATTTCAAGAGGCCAAGATTTCAAGAGGTCAAGGTTTCAGGATGTTGAATTTGTCTCTAGTTAACTAGGTTTGACCCGGGTATGTTTCTAGTCAATTTGACTTTGTTTTTGACAGGAAGATCAGATTATATCTCTTGTTGAATTGAATGATTTCTCTAAGAAATAGGTTGTTGGGTTTTTCCACCAAGTGGGTTTTCTCAAGGTAAACATATGTTTCTCTTGTGTTTGGTTGTCTCTTTATGATCCTACTGGCATTTTGTTTCCATTGCTGAGATCTTATATGTAATTACTTAATGATAAATATGAATATAGGAGGAATTAAGCTAAGAAATCATTAGAAGTAATTATCAACTAAGAATACCTTGAAAAATCAACACAACCTCCTAGAGAAAAGTCTCCAAGCTCTACCTAGGTATGTGCACATACGGATGCCAAATCCCAAAGAACCAATGACAAGCTGAACCTGAAGAATGGAGGTGAGATATGGGCTTGTAATGTAAGATGAAAAAGTGTTAATTTTGACATATGGGAAGATGGAACTACGTTATCTCAATCAATGCTGCCCAAGTAGTGCCCCTCCTATACCCATAGGACCTTAAGGGAGATCCTACTGGACTAGGGTCAAAGAATAACCCCGCAAAGATAGCAAACTACCAAAGGTGCGGACTATTGTAACCATAGAGATATACAGTTATGTGTTTGTTGGAGTCAATCAATGCCAAAGCAAGGAACTGTGAGCCATAATTTATAAAAACATGCCTTCAATTATAATTGATGTAATGTGAGCCTTCGAATATTTTACACACCTTTTTAGGGTTACTGCAGAGAGTCAACATCTGAGTCATAGCTTCAATATGAACAGATTCATAAATTCAAGCGAGCCATTAGGGACTATAAGCAAGCCACCACAAATCGGGACACTGTAGTGCGAGTCAGAAAATTTCCCAGAATTCGAATAACCCATTACCTTCACATGAGTTCATCAGCAGAGAAAAAATTTTATCCAAAAGATAATAAAATTGATCTTCAGAGCATCATCCTTTAGCCTTAGCTTTGAAACCATGTTAGAAAATCAAGAGGTCTGTAACATACTTATATTTTCCTTACAATAGTAATTGCTTGTGAAATATGTTAGGTTCTTTTAGTTAATATTTATCTTGATTCTTTCATCAAACAATTACCATAATAGTAACATGAAGATCACATAAACAAAATGAACACAAGATATAGGCTCCAAGCCAAGGCAAAAACCCCTCCAAGGGGAAAACCCGGAAAATTATCTTCTCATAGAATCTGATCAAATGAGATATCCAAGACCCATAACCATAGAAATTCCCACCTCTAGATGCCAAGTCAGACCTTCCTTCCTTCCAACAAATTCATCAGCAAGACATCAACAGTGAGAGACATACCAAGTCAGATCTTCTACAAACCCTAGCTCCAAGAGGAAACCCTTTCTTCTAGACTTCAGCCTTCCTCATCTTCTTTCGTGTCTCTGCAATATTTCAGACCAAATACATCCATGTGTGTATCTTCAAATGAGCTCCATCTTCCTTCTATTTATATAGTTTAGAAGGGGTGTGAATAGACATGTCCATTAGGGCAAGGCTGACTTGTCATGTAGGCCAACTTGGCATCTAGAGGTATTTTTGTCCCAACGATTACATTTAAAAAATTATTTTTCTTTTTCTTTTACAATAGGTCCAAAATAGGACTTTGACTCTTTGACTCAAAGCCTAGAAGCATGAAGAACATTCTTATCTAGAAAAATAATAATAATTCTTCTTTTTCTTTTTCTTTTGCTTTTTCAATAAAATAAATAATGGTACAAATTATGAAGATCGAACTTAGTTACATTCTCCAACATCCAGGAGGTCAAATAGATGCCTCTTTTAGGACAACTTGTCCAGGCAAGGCTGACTTGGTCTTGTGGATGACGAATTCACTTTTTGGCTCTTTTTGACTCAAGATAAATAATTTTATTTTTCTTACAAGTAGTCCAAATAGGAATTTGACTCAAATATATTTCTTTGACACATAATAAATTTTCTTTTGACTCAATAAAACCTAGAAGCATGAAGAACATGCTTTGACTAAACATAAAATAATAATGATGAATGTAATAAATGAATATAATAAGTACACCAATGATACATTTGTATTACATTATGAAGACCAACACTAGTTACATTTTCAACAGTCGCCAGAAGAAAGATGTATCCTTGTCTACGGGATAAGCTCAATCAATGAAATGAAGCTTAGACTTCAGATAATAAGGAGGTTGACTCAAATCCTCCATGGCAACAACACCAAAGATGTTGCCTCAAAATCTAGTAGGTCTTGTAGATGAGTACCGTAGAAGGCATGCACTGGATTAAGTGACAACAATGAGGTGTGGCTCATTGTCACCACAACCACTACCCCTGCTCTTTCTCGACTTTCACAAATAGGAGGCTTCCCATTGTAGAGAGGTGACCTATGAGAGATATGCTATGTTTCAAGGATTAAGGTGACATTAGAAGCTTATAAAGGATGACACGTCTTAAGTACAAGGCTCAATCAATGAAAGAGAGGCAACTTGCATCCTCTAGTAAGACCAAATTAGGGCCAAATGAGATATCCTAGGACCAATAGGCCAATACAAGGTTTCCAAACAATGAGCATTTCCAACCAAATTGTCTACGAAACCTTCAATAAGCCCCAAAGCTGAAGCTCTACACTAACTAGGATTTTCCTAGGACAAGAGAATTAGCTCTTAAATTGGAAAGACTGACCACTATAAGAAGATGATATTGAGGCAATCAACTCTTCCCTTAATGTTGAATCTCTCCACAATCCAAAATTGCCTTCCTAAGCCAATTCGCACCAAGCCCTAGATGGGCGGTTTATCCTTATGAGGGCTGAAACCAAAAATAAGGGAGCGAATTTGACAAGGCCAGTGACTAGAGTCTAGTCCTTTGGATGATGGAGTCTATGGATGTGGAATAGTGCCTAACTTTTGCAAAGGACTAAGGATATTTTGATGCCCTAGAACAAAACCCCAACTATTATCTCTGTGAGGGATCAAGGTCGCTTGGGAGAGCAATTACAAAGGTTCGCCAAGGGGATAGCCATTCACATTTCATACATGAGTAAAGCATACAATGATGATATCTAGATTCTATACATTAGATGTTCAACAATAAAAGCACAATAGAAAAACCCTAGATTATCAATTCATTCCATACATTAGACATAAAATCAAACATTTATCAAGTAAAAGGTTCACTTACAAGACAAAATGCATGAACAATCCTTTCTTGATCCAAGATAACTTCACCAATGCCAAGAAATATCTCCAATAGATAAAAAAGCTCCATAGAGTCATATCTCCTCAAGAACCAGGAAGGTCGAAATCTCTAAGAGGCCAAATTCAAGTCACAAGTGATGATGAATGAATAGAATTATTAATGATATTGTTAAGTCCAAGCCCTATACGTACCCTAGTGTTGGTGGTGGTGATTGTTAATCTCCGTCATCATGGCCTTAGCAAAAATGTACCCTTCACTCAAACCAAAATCATTGATCAGGCATGTTAAGATTTTTCTACCATATTTTAAGGTTTGGATTAGGCAGTTTGAACAAAATTGGGTATGTTGACTAATGTCCCTAGAGAATCGAGGTAGAGGCACACGTTGGACAAGAGGAGAATGAAAGATGATACCAGTGATGAGGATCTTGATATAAGTAAATGGTGGAACATTGTTTGTGAAGGAATGGTGGAACATGCATGGTGATGCTACCCCATAGCTACAACAATTGGTATCATGGGTGCTTTCACAATTGGTAAACATTTCTTCCGTAGAGAGGTGTTTAGCAACAAGTTCATTTTATTGTTGTAGACCTTTTGGTCTTCATATTTCGGTGTGTCGATAGCATATTTTGTAAACATAACTATTTGTTAATGTTATTGTTCATAGTTGCTACATAACCCATTTCTTTCCATAAGATATTCCATAAGATAATGGTCTACATTCTATTATATGACTTAAAAATTTGTATGTTTGTTTGTAATTGATAGATTCTAGATTCTAGATGGTTGATGCTCGAATAATTAATCATTAATGTACTATGAATGTCATTTTTATGCTTTCATATATTTTGCAACTAATTTGGCATTTTGGATGTTTTTTTAATATCAATGCAATGACATATATATGTGCTTCTGGGACGCTTCACTTCGAGGTTTTTTGGAAAATGACGCTTCGCTTCAAAAATACACACCCGCTTCATCACCGCTTCGTACAACAATGACCATAGATGGAAGAATCACATAGCTATTAATTGTCAGTAGTCCTCCTCCATGTCAAAAACATCAAAATCAACAGCATTGCAACTACTCTCTCTCTCCTCCATCCTCCTCTTCGATATCTGATCCAATTCGTGCATCTATTGGTATGGAGGATGACACCTCAAGATGATGACCATCATCAAAAGTGGCTAGCTCTAGCACTGGATCATTAAGATCCAAGTTGGTTAATGCCAACTCAACATTTTGTTCAAACCCATTTCATCAGTAAACACATCCAACATCTTCCCTTCAACCATTTACTCCCTTTGCCTATAATAAGAGGTGTTGTCACACAGAATGTCTAGGCACCGCCACAACAACTCAGATTAGGGGTTGTCACCCTGATCCCCAATCTCTTTGGTTAAGTTGTCTCCCTACAGCAGGCTAAGGGGGGTAGACCCTACGGAAATGGAATGAAGAAGAATTAATTGGGAACCAACCAGTTCAAGAAACACAATGAAGCGACCAAGTACTTGATTAAGATTTAGCAAGACTTATAAGATTTCATTAAATTTAAACGATTGATACTAGTGCCTTGTGGAGTCAACAATCTTGCTAGGGAAATTACGACCAAGTAATCTATTAGCAATTATTGTTTGGAAGAATAACTATCTTATATGAAATGCAAATCCGAAAACTAATGTGAGATGCAGGAATCTTGGTTGATTTTAGTTAAATGCCTATCTAAGTTTAAACCCTTCAATCCTTTCTATATTGAACCTGATTCCGTAGTAATTGGCAGAGAGAAGATAATGTGAAGCACAATAATGTGTGATTAACGATACCTCTCTTGAAAAGCTAACATACCGGTGCCTCTGGCACTCCAAAGAGTTGTGGCTCTGACGACTACAAGGTCACCGTTTTAAGTACTATTAAAAGCAGGCTTCTCAAGCAAAGATGGATGGATACCTATCTCTCTATCGACTAAGCTTATGATTGAAAGTAAATTTTAAATATGCAGAACTAACTTAATATGAAAATGCACGATATGATGAAAAGAAATTAGATTTGAGGATTAGAAATGCTTATGTCACAAAAGCCCTTAATCACCAAAATGAAATTTTCACTTCTCTAGACAAAGATTTAGAGATAAACTTCTTCGCAGTATCACAATTAAACCACAAGCTTACTTCAATTTTTTTTTAGTACAATTATAGCTCAAAGAGAACAAAAGCTTCTTCACAATTTAATATTAGATGCTCAAGAAATACTCAGCTTAGGAAACAAAAGATATGCAATTTATCACAATGTTATGATAGAGTACTTTAATAATTACTCGAAATATTTGCAAAATATTTAATGTGCAATAAACATCAAATAATTCAAGTAATTAAATCACACTTAGAGCTAATTTAAACGATGAGCAATAGATGTTCAAAACATAAGAAAAAGCTCAAAACTTTAGCATGCAAAATATTCTAGCAATTAAATTTTGAAAATTTAAATACCATGAAGAACTATGAAATTTAGATGCTACAACACTTAACAATTCCAGAATTTAAAATGATTTTTCATTAAATGAGCCAAATCCAGAAAATTTGTTAATTTCCTATAGTTTAAGTCACCTGACACGGGGATTCGGGATTCGTAGGATTCGGGATTCGTGGTGTCGGATTCGGACACGTTGACCCCCCAAAACAGGACACATAGGATTCGTTATATATTATTTTATTAAAAAATATATATATATATATATATATATATTAAAAATTAGATATTTCTTACACAAATTTTAATTAATGATACAAATTTATTGATTTCAAACATAGATCTTCATCTATAGCATGCATAGTACATACAAAATTCAAATACATGTCAGTGGTACTGGTCACATAAATCATGATTCATAAATTATAATTCAGAACTAAAAGACAACTTACAACTACAAGATAGTAAGATAAACACACTGACAACTGTAGTTTTCTCATTAAGTCATCAAATCAAAATGTGTTACATAGGTAGTGTTGGTGCAATGCCAATGGAAAATAGAAATAGAAAATATAAAACAACTACAGTATACAAGCCTCAAGGCATCAATCCTCATCATCAGCATCAGAATCAGCATCAATGTCCTCATCATCATGGTCCCCACTGCTCTCCTCTGCATCCTACTCCTCCCTTATATCCATAGTCGCCTCTGCATCTGCTAGTGTGGAGGATGACCCCTCTAAATCATCAAATCTAACAGGCTCTAGCACTGGATCATTAAGATCCATGTTGGCCAATGCCAACTCAACACTGGTGTCCAGACCCATATCATCAGGAAAGACATCCCACATCTTTGTCTTTCCCCTCAACCACTCTTCCCTCTGCCTGTAAATAAGACGAAGGTTGGTGTGCACATACACCATTGTCTCTGCCCTGGACTGCTCAAGCCTGCTCTTCTTCACACTATACAAATTCCCATATGTGCTCCAATTCCTCTCACAACAAGAGGATGAAGTCACCTGAGAGAGGAGCCTCATGGCTAACTGCTGAAGAGGAGGGCTTGTTGCCCCATGATTTGCCCACCAAGAATAGGGCTTCTTAGCCCCCCTGTCTCTAATCACATCGTAACTTCCAAATCGACCACTGCCAGTGGAAAACTCTGCAAAGGCATCCTCCACCTCAGCAAGCAATGCACTATCCTGAAAAATCCGCTTGAATGCCTCTTTCCTCCCCTGTAAGATTTCACCATCCATGTGAGGAGGGAATCTACGAAAAGGTCCACCATTCAGCGACTCATGGCTGTAGTATTTTGGGTTCAATGAGTGAGCCAAACAATTTAAAGGTGTACAATTCTTGTCCCATCTGCTGACAAGAATATTCTGTATAGTATCACAGAAGGCCTCTGGTGATGTCTCATACTCGGGGCACTCACTATGTAGAATAATGCTCCTCACATACTCAATCATGGAATCCCATCCCTCATAAACCTCTCCTAGGATGGGTTTGTCTGTATTTGCAAATCGAAGCAAAGAAATGATAGGGTCCATGATCCAAATAATTATATCTACCCTCTCCCACCAAGCATCATCTAGCATTGTGTCCTTCACTCTTTTAGAGGCTACTTGATCTGTCTTTCTCCAAAAATACCAAAACTCAGAAATAACCATGGCCCCAAGAGCAGTCTTGACCTCCCTCAACCTCTTCAACATCATGAATGAAGAGGCAAACCGTGTATCAGCAATCTTCAACAATGATAGATTGGTGTACTCGTTGTAGATAGTGAGGGCATTTGTATGATTTTGCTCAAAGTTACAGATATGTCTTGCATCCTCAATAATGCTTCCAATCCAAAGCACATCAGAAGCAATGGATTTCAGTGCTAATTTCAATGAATGGACATTGCAAGGTGTCCAAAACACGTGGATATTTAGCTTCCCCAATCATGCCAGCAGCCTTGCAAACAAGTGCATTATCTGTAATGATTTGCACACAAGAATCAACACCTACATCTTCAATAACTTTAATAAATAACTCACCAATAAATTGTGCATCCTTGTATTCGCCAAGTGTATCCACTGCTTTCATGAAAACTAGACCACTCAAGGAAGACACCATGAAGTTGATGATTGGGTGTCGTGCTGGATCTGTCCATCCATCAAAAACAATGCTAACCCCAGATGTTGGCCATGATGCTACAATAGGCTCAAGCATTTTTTGCACCTCTTTTTTTGCCTTCGTCAACAATGTGGTTCTCAGCTTCTCTGACCCAGGAGGCACATACCCTGCTGGAGCCCCTTGAGTTAGAGCTCGGCACATCTCAATAAATAGAGGTGAGCGTGCAACATTAAATGATATGAAGTTTTGATAGAAGAAGAAGGCAATGGTGAGATCAAGCTCTTCCCGTCTCTCTTTTTGGAAAATCTTGTCCATTGGACCAAGTGCTCTTCTTTTTGTTGTTTGTCCCCCAGTAGAAGTAGAACTCTCAAATGGAAATTTGGTGGTGGCTTTCCTCAAAAATGGAAGGGGGTCTTCATTCTTGGGTTTTCTTGATTTTGAAGCCACATGTTCCATACCAACATTGGACTCCTTTTCCAATTCTTTTCTCTTTTGTAAAGAAACAGCTTTACAAGCTCCAATCCCACAACCCGGTAAAGCCAACAAATGTGCTTTCACACAGTAATATGTGCTTTTGAAAGAAATGTGACAAAAGCTGCATTTCCATTGCACATTGCCTCCTCCCTTTCCCTTGGAGTTTGTCCCATCCTCTCTTGTGACATATTTCCACAATGGATATTTATCATTGTCTTTAGGTCCTCCTCTTCCCTCAACATTACTTGCAGCAGACTCTGATGATATTGGGGGAGGAGGGGCATCTCCACCCATGACATTCTTGCCCTTCCTTTGCCCCCTAACTGTTGCCTTTGATTGAGCCATGAATACTGTAAAAGAAATGAACAAAACATGCACAAATTTGTAAACAAAAAATCATATACAAACTGCTGTAAGAAATGCAAAAAAATGGAGCTGAAATGCACTTACCTGGTGCTTGAATCTCCTTGCCGAACGCTCTACTCCCTTAACTCCTTGCTCCAAACCCTTCTCCACTTGCCAACAGCTCAAAAAACGCTTGCCAAATGAAAATATGCGTGGCTGTAATGACCAAATGCGGCCTTTTCATACCCGCGCAGGTCACTTTTCCGCCTAACGAGTCCTGGAAAACAGGACACGATTTCCAAAATCATGACACGCTGCTGAAAATCGAGACACGCTGGGGGATTCGACATGTCAAAATAGGACACGAAGTGTCATATTTTTGAACACGATTTTCGAGCGAATCGTGTCGAACACGACGCATTCGGATTCGTGGACCCTATAGAACGAATCCGGTTACTTAGCCTATAGTCAGTCTTTAGAGACGATTTTAAAAATATCTAGGTGTGTTTGACTGAAGAAAAAAAATAAATAAATAAAATAAAATAAAATAAAAAATAAAAAATTCAATAAAACAAAATTTTACCCCTAACACAAAAAGACACCAAGAAGGAACTTTAGATTAAAAATTTAATTATTCCTTGGCCAAATTTTTAATGTGCTAAGTTTTATGAAGCAAATTTAGTGTGGCAAATAGTTAATTAAGTTTTTTAATGTGACAAAAATAAAAAATCAAAAAGCTTCAATAAGGTTAAATTTTTAATGTGAAAGCACCAAGTCCTCTTTTGATTTAATTCTTTTAGAAATATCAAAGTCACGAATAAAACACTGGAAATGAAATTTTTATTTTTATTTTTATCACAAAATCAAAGTATCATAAAATTAAAACCCAAAAGAAAAGCAAAAATACAAAAAAAAATAAAATAAAATGAAATTTGAAATTTAAAAAGAATCAAAGTCAAAAATTTAAAAAAAAAATGGGATTTTTAAACAAAACAAAAATAAAAAGTCGGAAATTAAAGGCAACAAAAAAAAATCGAAATTGATATTAAAACATAACCCTAAAACGAAACACAAAAAAGGTAAAGGGAAATCGAATTGTTTTGTTGTGTGCAGGTTGACGGCGGCAGAAAGGAAGCTCGAAGAAGCTCGAGGGAGAGAAGCTCGAATGAGATTAGGTAGAGACGGAGAAGGGAGATACGCAAGTCGATGAGGAAAGGGAGGCGCGTAGAAGAAGAGCAGCGAGAGAGGGAGCTCAGGGAAATGGAAAAGGAGAAGCAGGGACGCGGATAAGGGTTTTGCAGGTCACAGATGCAGGCAGCGAGGAAGAAAGCAGGTTTATGACAGCATAGAGGGACAAGGATAAGCTACGAGGGAGCTTGTGGAAGAAAGTCAAAGGGTGAGGGAGGAAACACGTGAAGGAGATGCGGAAAAGAGGCTTAGGTAGAGTGTTTAGAAAACCGCGAGTAGAGGAGGGCTCAGCCTTAGGCAGCAACGAGGAAAGGGAAGGAGATGGAAGCGTTGGTTTGGGAGGAGGCAGAAAAAAATGCAGCACACAGAGCTCAGATTTTGAGAAGAAATGAAACTACGAGCTGGTAATACGTAGAGGAGGGAGCGATGGTAGCAGCAAGGGAGCAAAGAAATGAAAAACCCCAGGCAGCAGAGATTCAAAATTTTTCAGAAAGGAAGAAAAAAAAGGGGCAGCAGAAAATGGTAGCCTAGAAAACTTTTAAAAATTCCCAGAATTTTTTGATTAAAATGATATATTCTTCTACTTCAGATTTGTGCTCGAAACACTTATAAAATCCTGAGATCTGAATTTTGAAACCTTCAAACTAAAAATAATTTTTGAATAATGTCCCTGCAAAATGGTATTGAAGCCAGATCTTACCCTCCAGGGCCTAGATCTAGCTTCAAATAAAAAATTTCCTTCAGATCAACAAAAACGAAAACAAAACACCCAAAACCCAAATATACAAAAATAAATAAAACCCCAGAAACCCAAGTCATAAAACTTTTTAAAAAAATATTCAGATCTATGCACAAAGATGGTAGATCTATCAGATCTGAGGAGTATGAGTCCAACTCCGCTCCCAAATCTGATCATCTAAGGCTCTCGATAGCCAAATCTATCAATTTTCCACAAAATATTTTAAAAATAATATTTTGAAATTTTTGGTGAGGTACTAGCCCAAAAACACCCTGCATGAAAAATAATTTAATCTTAAGATAAGTCTAGGAGCTTATGTAAAGTAGGCTCTTCAGAAAATATACACTGAGAGTTGCCTAGTCCAACCAAGAACTATCCCCAAACGCTCAACGAAAACTCGAAAGATCTCCTACAAACACTAGATCAACCATCAAACTAGGTAGAGAAATAGAACAATGAAATTTTGAAGAAATAGAGATACCTGCTACTTCGATCAAAATTAAGAATGTTACCCTAGATCCAAAAAACTGATTAAGATACCTATATTCAGATTGTTCTGAAAGAGTTATTGATTGATAGTTTTCACATAAAATTTAGCAGAAATTAAAACAATGTTACCATAAATTCGTGAAGAGGAACGCCACAGCACGTTGAAACCCTAGAGACTTTTGCATTAATTAAAAAGTATACAAGAGAGCTTAGTACACGATTCAGAGATCGGGTGAAAAGATAGATTGACATTGACCTCTAATTTATAGGTAAAATCTCCAACGGCTAGTTGACTTGATCCCTATCAAATTAATTTCAACCGTTCATAAAGATTTAATTAATCTTTAATCATCACCGTCAAAATTATTTAATTTTTGAGGAAAAATCGAAGTTATCATTTAATCGATTTTTAATTAACTCAAAATTAATTATTTTGAGTTAATTTCCTCAGAATTTTGACTTTGACTTAACCACCAAAGCCCAAGGGTCCAAAATTTCCTCAATATTCCCTTGGCCGAGGACCTCCAAAAATTAACTTCTTTAAAACCCACGAATTTAGCCATTGGCGAATTTAATTTTACCTAGGACACAAAATTAATTGAATTTCTAGCTTGGGATTTAATTTAACTTTTCCAGTAACTTTAATTAATTGACTGATGAGGAGATTAATAATTTTTCCAGCCCTCTAATATTTAGCCATAATGTCTAACTATGAGGGACCATGCACTAAATATTTTTTACATGAAGATTTTACATTTTAATACATGAAGGGGGAAACCCATTTGTTATAGACCCTCAACATTTACCCATTTTTGCGACACAAAATATAATCCAGTGGACCAAGTGACTTGTGATAAAATAATCTAGCCAATTAGCTAGGATTATTCCCAAATCACTTTTATATAGACTTGATCTAAAACACTAGGACTCGCCTAAGATTTTAGCGACAAAATCCACCCTAGCTTTGGGGTGAGGTTGGAGAGAAAAACTTTGCCGATCATTTGTGTCTAAAGACACAGATGAATCAGTGAGACAAAAAAACTCCTAAAATGGAGATCATCACCAAAACCATAGGTTTACCTAAGTTGTTACATACAAACGTAGTCATACTGAGATTATTTACATTTTACATATGCAGAGTGGGTTGACATCTTTATAAAATTGTCAATCCCTTTTGCCAAAAAAGGGGTGTACTGCTATGGGCTCGTTGACACAAAGTGGTCAACAAGAGGAAGGTTGGTGTGCACATTCACCATTGTCTCTTCCCTGGAAAGCTCAAGCCTGCTCTTCTTCAAATTATACAAATTCTCATATGTGCTCCAATTCCTCTTGCAACAAGAGGATGAAGTAACATGAGAGAGAAGCCTCATGGCTAATGGTTGTAGATAAAACAATCAATTTGGCTAACAAATCCACCTACCAAGCGCTTGGAATCCCTTTGAATCTGCAATAAACCCTTCAATTGTACATCAACACACATTAACTCTACAACCCACAAGAGAAAATGTGATTGTTGCTTTTATAGGTTCATTTTCATTTTATAATTTCTACTCAAAAGTTTCTCATTAAGAGAATCAACTTTTTCCATAATCATCTAAAGAGTCATTTAAATTCTTTGATTTATAATTCTTGTTTAGGCATCACAATTAAATACTATGGAACTTCCACATGCTTATTCAAAAAATTATAGTTAGAACAATGTCTAAAGAGCTACTATCTACCATCAAGTCTATAATAAACTCGTAAAATTGCTCTACATCATTTGAATGTTACAAGCCAAGAGACAATATGTAAAGATTCATGACTTACCATCAAGTTTACCATAAGACTCTTCTGAAATGTGATACTTTTCCACCAACGAAGTGTCTTCTAACCAGCCTCCGGCAGTCATTGATGATGGGTCCATATCTACAATATGTATGCGATACCTGAAAACTTCAACCAATAAGAATAAAGAAGAATAATTGAGCTACAATAAAATGGATCAGGTGCTCACAAAGAGAAACCCCAAAATTAGATAGACCATTATAGATTCAACATTAAATAGAAAACATAAAGTTAACGGATACTTTCTTCAAGTTCAATACCCTTAGCATTTACATGGAAAAAGTTTGGTATAAAAACAAATAAATTTAGTGGTATCATGCAAGGTCACTGGTTAAAAAATCAAGGACACTATGTGTATTTGACTTAAAAGATCCTACAAACTCATGTTTTGATTATTTTGTCTCTTGTGTCCTCTTCTTTTAAATGGTAAAAAACAAGGACATTTTAGGATGGAAAAAATAGAACTAATGAAAATGTCAAAGAGTTAACTATGAAGACAAGTCAAACTATTGTGTATGAGATTATGCATTTATAAATGGATTGAGTGTCAATTAGTTCTAGCAAAATCATAACTATGATTTACGACTAAAAGTGAATGCCTCAAAACTTATCATATTTAAGAAAGTTACAAAAAGGTCTCTATGTCCCCGACATGCATTCGCAAACACAATTGTAAAACAAGTTAGCATGAAGATTCATAGGATAGTCCCAAAGAGGTCTCTATGTTCCTAGAATGCATTCTCAAACACAACTTGCAACAAAAGTTGGCATGTAGTTGCACGTACACAATCAATACCATAAATTGATCAACCATCCTTCTAGACCGCTCAAATTAGGCAATATGGCCATCAACAAACATACCTTGAAGGATGACTCTCCCTCATTAGAACAAAAATAAAATACAAAAGGATCCTCAAATAGGAATATGTCGATAATTATCCGCAAGAGAATTATCAAACAAACTAGCTTATAAATAACTTGACACCTAATAACTCCCACAATAAATGAAAATATAAGAGTGAGAATTCCCCAAAGAGGTGTTAATTTTGCACTGCTCTATGCTATATAGATTACTTTAGCCCAATTAGTTTCTTAAATAAGTAACCTTTTCAACAATAATTAATTCTTCCGGTAATCAACAGTAATTGAAGATAGAACAGTAAATGAAATGACAAAAAGGAGACAATCAACAACATCAACAGGAGACACTGATTCCCTCAACGACCAGGGAAAAACCCCACAAGGGGGAAAACCCTTTGAAATCCTTCTTCTATTAAATTGTCTTCAAATGTTTAGCAGAGAGTACAATGAGCCCAAATCCACAAATAAGAGTCAAAGTCAAAGTTTGACTTATCAACAAATCAACCAACCAAAAATTCCAAAACATGTGCCAATAGTCAAATCTGTTCAACTGTCATAATCTACAAGTTTGTCCAAGTCAACAACAGTCAAAATGTATCATAACTAGTCAAAGTCAATAGTCAATTTAGCCTTCTAAGAGTTTGGTCAACAGTCCTCCAATTTGACCTCAAATGCTAGTCAAAGTCAGCCCAAAACAGTCGAAGAATACTCAATCAAACTCGGTCAAAGGAGATAAACTTTTGTGGTGAAGTCTGCAATTTTTCCTGTGGTCAACCTTGTTGAAATATGTAACTAGGTTCGGTCTTCATAATGACAGATGTAATCATGATTTTATGTATTTGATGTAATGAGAATATAAATTTATTATTGTTGATATTAAGGCATGGGTTTCGTGCTAGGGGAAAATTATTTTTTGGTCAAGCTCCCATTGTGAGCTCTTAGGGCTTGTCATTGAGTCTACAAGTCATTAAATTCATTGTCATGTATGAAAGACCTATTTGGGGCATGATACATATTGTAAAGAAATTTAATCGAGTCAATGTTAGAGTCAAAAGACACTCCAAGACCTCGTCACAATCGCTACATCATGTTGGCCTTCAAAAAGGAGCAATTAGCCTATCTAGATGGACAAGTCGGCCTAATTGTTATGTCAAGTTGACCTACAAGCATGGGTTAGGAAGCCTACATATAGAGGCATTTGGCCTCATTCCAAATGGCATCAATCAAGCATAAAAGTAATTTGATCTGAGGATGAAAGATACTAAAAAAGCAAAGAAGGCAAGAGAAACGTCAAGTAAAGAGGAAGATTTCTTAAACACTGTTTTGGAAAAATCTCTCACACGTGCAAACCAAGACTAGGGCAGATGCAGGACCAAATTACAGTCATCATGACTAACCGAGTTTTGGGATAAACAGAAATCTCCTTCTCAAGCCAAGTTGTCAAGGAAGTAAGGTGAAGACAAGCGAAGAAAATAGAAGATGAAGTTACCCATGTTTTTTATCACACGTGTTGTCTTAGGGATTTTGAAGAAGAGAATGAAAAGATGTAGCAAAGGCTGAAGATTACAGTCAAGGTGTAGGTCCGAACTCATGACATAAGGAAGAGACTTGGGTTGTGTTGCACTCAAATTATCAAAGTTCCTAGAAGCAAAAGTGCCAACTTTTTTCAACAAGGATCAGATCACATATCAGCAGTCCATGTGTCATAGTCATCCCATCATACAAGTTATATATTGTAAATGATCTTAGTAAAACCATGAGTCTATGTAACAACCTAGGTAAGCCTATAATTTGATGACAAATTTCCATCCTGTTATCACTAAACAAATTTCAAAGGAAAAGGGTAAGGTAAGAAAGATTTGGTCTTGGTTATTCTCATGCTCCTTTCATGCATAAGAAGCACTTGACAAACCTCAGGTCTGGGATCAAAGTAATGAAGAAACAAATTGAAGACTTAAAGATACAGTTGAGCCAGCAAAAAGAATCTCCATAAAGAAATCTCACTTCAAGTAAGGTTATGTTTCAAAGTTTTGATGGTTTTGCTTGGTATAATCTTTATTGAAGAATCAAACATTCCCATTCAGTTTTGAAAGGTCTTGGAGCTGTTGAAAGAATGCTTAAATAGTAAAAGGCTCAAAATGGCAAAATTATGGTTGAAACTATGTTTTTTAAAATTACACAGCAGTTTCGTAGCGCGCTACGAAACTGCTGTAGCTGCACATTATGCTTTCATGGACCAATGTTGAAAGACAAAGGCAAATCTTTTTGAAAGGGGAATGTCTACAAGGCATACAAGGCATCATCTGAAGCTATCAACATTCAACCAGGTCAAGACAGGTGGAGAAAATATATATATTCAAATCCAACTTCAAATTTTTGTCGTAAAGTGAGCACATTTACCACAGTTCAGGATATATCAAACAGTTTGCAAGAAACTTTTGCCTGCACACATGTACATGGGAAAGGCTTACAACACATGAAGGACGTGGCACCCCATGAATAAATTGACTAATTCAAGAAGATCAACATAGTTAATTACTTTCGATTATCTTTAAGGAAACCAAAAGCATAGAACAGGGGCAGTTTCCTGTTTCTCAGCAAAGGTAAAGGGATGTTGCTGCAAAGGTGTAATCAGATCACTTGAGAATGTTTGAGCCCTAATCGAAAAGGAAATACAAGAAATGAAGACATATACACGTGCTCAACCTTGCGCTGCGAAATCACTGAAGCAACGTTTTTCACGAGAAAAACTGTTTTAGGTGGTTAAATTCCAGGAGGTCTCTAGAGAAACTGAAAGCATATTTTTGGAAATTGAAAGAGGTTTTTATTCCTAACACATTGAACTAGAAAAACCTCTTTCATTTTCTTCAAATTGATTATGAGCTGGGAGAAACGGGTGACTAAAACTTGCGCTACGAAACTGCTGTAGGTGCAGTTTTTCATCTCCTGTTTAACACAGGTTTTTCAAAGACACATTCTGGGAGGTAGGGAAGGTTTTTCAAAAAACCAAGAGAGGTTTTTGTTCAGCATGGATTGATTCACAAAAGCCTCCTTCAGTTTTTCCAAATACATTTTGTACGAGAAGTTATGAGCTCTGTCCCAAGACCTATTTTTCAGCCAGAACAGAGCAAGGGACAGTCTCCTAGTTTCTAGGAACACCAAAAGGATGAGTCATCAAGGGCCAGCTGGAAGGTTATGGGCTTCATCAAATTCGACTTCATGGATTTTTGTTTGCCAAAAGGAGTGTTTAATGCTTAGATAAGGTTGTTGTAATCATGATAAGGAGATACACTCCTAGTTGTATTAGGTCTCTAGGACTGCTAGTTAGGTGTCATTTGCATTTAATAGTTAGTTTTGAGTGTCATTAGGTGTCAGGTCAGGTAGAATTCGAATTTTCCTCATCCTAGAAGAGGAATCTAAGTTGTGTAAAGAGCTCTATATATAGCAGAAGAGCTGATGTACAAGGGGTTGGAAAATGTTAGAGAAAAAGACTACTTTTGTAAATGCTATGCAGGGATTGATATATACAGAAGCAGTTGGACTTTTCTGAAGCTGAGATTCTTAGTGTACTTCAGTGAGCTTCATCTTTTATCTGTGAAATGCTTTACTTCCATAGTCTTAATGCTTATTACTCAGGATTCATGAAGGATTTTTTATGTTCAGAATATGTGATGTTGTCATTCCCTTAATTCTTACAGTGGTATGGATGTATAATCACTCAGAATTCACTGAATGTGCTCTGACTTCCTGTATACATTTATAAACTGTGTGGTCCCATATGAGTTTATGTTCTGAATGTTTAAATGCCGAATGCCCTGACTTCCTTTAGGTATTAAACTATGATCTATCACTTTAAATTCTTTCCTTTTGAATACCTTGATGTATCATTACTCAGAATTCATGCCCACATGCTCTGACTCCTATGAACTTCAAGTTATTGAGACTTTCTTGAATGTGTCACTCTTTCATTGAAGTATATACAAGCCTCAGTTTTATAAAAAGAGCTATTTGTTGCCCTTATCTCTGTCACTGACTCCATAGCCCAATGGTAGCAAGTCTCCATCTTCCAATCTAAAAACATATAAAATCCAAACCATAGAGTTAGCCATCTATCCATATCTTTAATCAATATCATTAACCCTTTGAGAGAGCCCTCTCAGGCTAAGGAGGCTAAGCCTTAGCTAAAAGATTGGTTTGAAATAGTTACACTGAGATAGTCTGATCAGCAGCCTATCAGGGTCCTATTTTGGTGATAACACATCCTAAGACGTTTTTTAACATCACTGATTACCTGTGTTTTTTGACACAGCTAATCAGAAGAGATTTTTCCCTTCAGCTTAAACCCCCAAAGCTAGGGTGAAATTTATTGTCGAATTATTAGGTGAGTCCTAGTGTTTTAGTCGAGTCTGATGTCAAAGTGGTTTGGGAATAATTAAAGGTAATTGGCTAAATTATTTTATTACAAATCACTTGGTTTACTAGATCATATTGAGTCGCGGATGGGTTATGTGTCTTGAGGTTCTAAGACGAATGTGTATTCCCTCTGAGTCTTGTAAACAAAAAATCATATGCATTAGAGGGTTGGAAAAATAATTCAAAGTCAAATTTTTTAGGAAATTAGCTCTAAATAATTAATTTTGAGCTAATTAAAATGGAATTAAATGATAAATTTAAAAATTCATCAAAAATAACAAATCAAGGGCCAAGATTAAAAGATCTTGAAGTATTTATCAATGGCCAAGATTATTTTGACAGGGATCAAAGAAACTAACTGTTATTTTTCCATTTGGGGGATTTATCTATAAATTAGAGTCATTTGAGTCTCTAGTCATCTTAATCTCTTGATATAAAAATTTTGTTGAAGCAACTTTGTAACTACTGTCCCGTTGGGAACTATTTTTTCAATCATAATAAAGACTTTGGTGCAATTCAAGGTGTTCTTGCTTATTGATTTGTGGTATGTGCTGACTACGGGCATCTCTATGTTGTATTGAATATTGGTCAAATTTTTTGTTGCATTAGATAGAGATAGAACCATACTATTGATAGTTTTGGGCTAATCTTAGGTGGTTTGATTCTCCATGTGATCTAACAAATTATCTTGAAATAAATTCATGGTGTTTGCAGGTACTTCAATCATTGTTGTTTGGATTCCAAATATTTATATGGTGGATTAAATCTTCACTAATGCTATAGTATACACTGGGGTTTCTAAAGTATTTTTAGTCATTCTTCAAAGAAAAAAACTACATAAAAATATTTTTCTCAAAATTTTTAAGTTTTTAAAACCCTTGTATATTTGTAGATCTTGTGAATAATTTTGTTGATCTAACTTGTAAATTAATAATTCTAACTTGGGTTTTGGGGATTTTTAGTATTTTGTATATATTTGGGGTTTGGGTGTTCCTATTTTTACTTTTGCAAGTTAGATCGAGAAACCAAGTGGGAGAAGAGTTAGATCTAGGCCCTTGAAGGTAAGATCTAGTCTTTCGAAAAATTTTGATAGGTTTCCCATGGAAAAGTTTTGGAAAATCGAAGGAGCTGAAGCATACAAAATTTTGAGCAAGGGTTTCAACCTTCTCATGACTTCTAGGCCTAGATTCGCCTTGCCCTAGGCCTCCATACCCTCTTTTTCCCAAACACTAGCCTCATTAGGCATAGTGTTGGCCTTTGAGGCCGTATTCTTCATCCTTGTGCCCCAATCTATCATCCAATTATTGGCCTCTTTTGCCCCAAAATTGACCTAAAACCCTAAGCTGAAGTTTTAAAGCTAAATACTTGGCAGTTTTGCAGGGTTAAGGTCTGAAAATTCATATTTTGCAAGCGAAAACGTGATCCTAAAGTTTCAACGATTTTCAACAATGGGATCTTCAAGGCCTTTAGCCTAGAGTTTGACCTCTAAACCCTCGTTTTCTGCAGTTTTATTACAGCAAGCAAATTACTAATAACTAGGCCCTAAAATCACAAACTAAATTGTCAAAGTCATTTAAAATTGCAAAATCTTCATTTTCACAAATTTTGGCCTCTTGGGTATTTGACTTTTGGCCTAAAGCTAGCATTTAAGCTTGCTGGATTTTTCTATGTCACTAAAATTTACAATTTCAAGAAAAAATTTCTATTTTTTGAAATATTGGGCAATGGGCATCTATTTTTCGCGTGATTAGTTTGATGTTCTATGGTTAACTCACTGTTGTAATAAACATATCAATTCTGAAAATTATTGAGTCAAACTCTTTAAAAGCCCTAAAATTGAAATTTTCATGTTCTAGTGCATTTTGCTATTTTTGGGCATATAAGCCATCTATTTTTGGCAGTTTTATCTTGTTGATCTATCTTTACTTACTGCTATAAATCAAGAAATCGGATCTGAAATTTTACTGAATACATCATCTTAAAGTGAACTAAACACGTTGAATTACATTTGTTGGTCATTAAAATTTCAGTGTTTTATGTGTTGGGTAAGTTTCATCAATTGAAGAGGTTTATGAACTGTTGTTACAACATTGATAGAATCTGATTTTTCTAAAATAGAATTGTTGTTATAAACTGTGATTAATCTGTGATCAACATCTTGATTGACCATTGTTAGCATTTGGCATCTTGGGTTACTTGGTATCTTGTGAAATATTGTTGAAATTTACATTTGTATCTCTAAGAATTTTATCTTGTTTAAGATTGCAAATCACTATTGTTAAGTGCTCTTAAAACGATTCGAATTAAGTATTTAAACAACTTAATAAAAGCTTAGCTCAAGATAAATCTCACTCATAATCTCTTGCATAAACATACTAAATCTAGATTTGCATCAATAATTTACCTCCTAGCATAAGCTAGGTTGATAGAGACATAGGACAACCCTTCTTATCTAGCTTGAGGGGCCTCGGCAACTCTTCATTGGTTAACACGGTGACCTTGCAGTCATCAGAGCCACAGTCTCTACAACGCCGGAGGCACCGAGTGATAAAAGCCTAACATAAGGTATCGTTAATCAGGCCCTAGCCCGCTTCCTATTAGCCTCCTTCCCACAACCTACCTTGGAGCCCAACTTCAAAATAGTTAAAGGAAGGTTACATTTGGACTATGCATTTAACTAAATTTTATCAAGATCACTGCATCTCACATAGGTCCTAGGATTTATATATCATATAGATTAGTCAATCATTCAAGCAACGGGTGTCCATCTGGTCATTTGGTTCCAATTCATAAGAAGCAAGAATTTGTGACTCCATTAAGGCACTGGTACCATTATAGAAAATCTAATTTAATCAATAATCTTGCTTAATTTCAACCAAGCGGCTAGGCCACTCATCCATTTCTCCCAAGTAAGTTGATTCTCAACTTGCTTTCCTTCACTTCATTCTATAGGGACTACCCCCCATAGCCTGTTGTTGGGAGACAGCTAGAACGGAGTGGATGGGGATCAAAGTGACAGCCCCTGTCCTGAGCATTGTCGCAATGCCTATACAATCTAGGCGACAACATTTTTTGGCGCCATTGTCGGGGACGAGTTTCTCTTGTTGTCGGGGTTAGCGACATTCCCATTATTGATCTCTCATTTTTTCCATTTAGCCCGTCAAGCAGCACAACATTTTTTGGCATCGTTGCCTAGGATAGATTTTTATGTCCTTCATCCTCACGACATCCTTCCTTATCATATCATTTTTCATCCTTCATTCATTGCTCCATCAACGCTACAACATTTTTTGGCGTCATTTGTCAAGGACCAATTTATTGGACTTTACTGTTGACGACATTCTCATTAATCTTCATAATCCTCTAATCCATTTTCATTTTCTTGACACCGCATTCACTAATCTCCTTATCGCCTTATTCACTCCTCTATTTTCACTTTAGCACCTAGACATTTGGGTCAGTTTCCTGTTTGGATGGCAACTCCACTGTTTCATCCATTCACAAAGGCTTACATTAGAAAGAATCCTCGTAGCTTGCTTAACCCTTCTCTCAGAGCTCGGTTAAACAAATTACATTCTAGTAAGCATTCATTTTTCTCAGACGGGAAGCCCACCTTGATATCCACTTGCTTTTTCCCTTAATAACTTTTCGATTTTTTGACTTCTGGATTTCGGAGACAGATTCATGTTCAAGTGGTGGCTCCAATTCTTTCATTTTTTGCAAGAATTTCTGCTAGAGGCTCGCTTCTTGTGGATCTCTTGATTTTCTTGAGCACAGATCTCGCTCTCTGACGTCCATTAGCTTCCCTTTCTTCTTAAGCAAGTCGTCATGGATGACTTATCCGTCCCTTTTCGTTGTCCTAACACTCAAGGTTATCCTCATGACCTTCCAGAAGAGGAATATAGGGTTAAAGAATTAATAGAGATCGTTAAAAGAATACAAGTTAACGAGGATAAACAATTTGCTGATATGCAGAATCTCATAAAGAAGATGCAAGAGAATCAATTACACCATGTTGGTGAGCAAGAGGATGTGCCATATTATAGATATTGTAATCACTGTCATGATGAATCCACTTGTGACATCGCAAGAAGAGTTTTCGATAGTACAGAGGAACGAACCAATAACCAGAATAATCATTTTAACAATGAAAAGGAAAATGATAAGCGTCTTGGTAAGGAATTAACTCAAATAATCAAAGACATGCAGTCTAGTCAAGCAAAATTAATAGCAAATCACACTAGAGAAACAACTTCCATGGGAAACAGAGTACAAGCAATGGAAGTTGCTCAATATAATCAAAGGATCAACTTTTAGAACATGATGGATACCATAGATAAAGAACATGTTGAGGAGATAAGTTCCATAAAAGCAAATCTTAAGAAAGAAATGAATTCTATTCAAGAAGATCATAATAGAATGATAAAGGACATGGAAGCTAATCAAATATCTCTTCAGAACAGGTTATTAGCTAGAGAAGAAAAGCATATTGAGGAGCTGAAAATCATGGAAACTAATCATTCTAATCAGATGACCACCATGCAAGACCATTTGATCACCATGGAGGAAAATCATGCCAAGGAAATCAGTGCTATTAAGGATAAGCATTCCAATCAAATGAAAGCCATTGAGGATAGGCTACAGAGCGTGATTAAGACCATGGAGGCTGATCACATACAACAAATGAAAATTATGGAATCAGTACATGCTGACGAAATAAATGCCATAAGAATTGAACAGGTCACTCTTCAAAGTAAGCTACAAATGTTGGAAAAATCACAACTCCAGCCAACACTGAAGGATCTAGTACATGAACCTCCCATCCCGCTCAACAACCTTCATCTTATTATGAAGAAGTCATTGATTCCATTGAGAAATGGTTAAACAAGGATGATCCAAGTAGGAAGGAAACTGAAGGAAATCAGATCGATGATTGCAACACCGATCCAGCGGCTTTGACAGAACAAGGTCACGAAAATAAGGAAGAGCAGGTCACAAAAATCAGTCGCATTCCAAACCTTCCACATGAACTTTAACCGAATCAGATAGAAAGTTGCATGTCAATTGCATCAACATCAACATCGCATCCTACCGAGCAAGCGTAAAAGGCAAAAGAGAAGAACGAAAAAGTTTGATGCATCTGATGCTCGAGAGCAGCTCGATATTCAGATAAGACAAAGTCCTCACATTGTCAGAATTCAGCATGCAACATCCGAGAAGTAGCCCACAGACTTGCCGGAAAGTCGGCAAATGCTCAGTATGCACCATGTTGATGACATCTGATGCCATAGGGCATCGTTTTGTATAATATCTCTAACCCTATTCTCTTTTTATTTCATGTCGTTAGATAGTTTATTTCACGCATTTATATTGTCTTTTATATTTCAATTTGTTAGAGTAGATTTCATATTCCAACGGTATTTTCTATATATGCATGATGATTTCGATGTTGAATGGATATCTATTTGGTGAACTTTTGTTTCCTTGGATGCAGCGTTCTGGGATTCTCATATGAAGCCAAATGTTGCACTCAAATTATCAAAGTTCCAGGGAAAGTGCCAACTTTTTTCAACAAGGATCGGATCACATATCAGCAGTCCATGTGTCATAGTCATCCCATTCTGCAAGTTATATATTGTAAATGACCTTAGTAAAACCTTGAGTCTGTAACAACCTACGTAAGCCTATCCTTTGTCTCCCAATGCCATAATGATTAAATAATGGAAACCATTTTTCCTGAATCAAACACTCCAATCTAATTGTCCATGATAACAACTTCCATCTCCATTTGCAACCAATTCATATATAAAATGTGGTCACCTAAGTCCCACCATAGCCAAGACCTCATTACTACTATGACATCACGGATTCCCTAATGATCCTAGTGTCCTTTGCCATCATTTTTGTTTTGGGGGGAGGGGCGGGGTTGGAAGGGGGGTTTCTGAATTTCAACATGAAGACAGGAAACAGTTCCCACTGGAGGAACTGATTCCCAGCCTTTGGAAATTGGTTCCTCCAATTGGAACCATTTCCCTTAATTTTTATAATGAATCCTATTTCAAGATCTGATTTTTAAACAATAAGATCCATATCTAAAACCAGAAATGAATCCTTAAAAAATTGTTGAATTTGCCCTAATCCAATTTGAATCATTGATTCCCTGATTCCTTGATGAATTGGATCCAAGTACAATGCTAAGATGGCCAAATCTGGTAACGTTGTTTCATGTTGATTGAGATATTTAAGGTTGAAATTGTTAAGAGATTTAACATATAATTGGAAGAAAATAGAGCATATTTCCTCTTGAAGATCTGCTGTAATTAAAATGATTTTCAAATCTGCTTTATGCTAGGAAAAGTCTGCGCTGTGGCTGAAACTTGTTAGCTTATGTCTGGTGTCTTCTCTATTGGGCTGCCTAGTGTGTTGGCTTTAACTAAGACGAAATAATGTCCATTTCTTGCTACTGTAAACCGGTATTTCAGATCAGCAATAAGACTAAAGTTCATAGGAATTATATCATGGAAACCTCCTTGTGAGGTGAAAATCCTGTTTTGAATTAAGTCAAACAATGCAGAAATTTCAACAAGGTATTAGAGCTATCTTGCTCATATCCCTCCTTTGGTGAAGAGGGAGTTGGTTGATGAGCATTGGTTTACCTAGTATGTGTTCTTTCTAGATCACTGTGGGTTTTTGTATTGAATGTATGAAGTATTGATGTGCTGATCATGTGGTGAAAGTACATTTTTCCTTGTAATTTAATTTTTTCTTAAATAGACCTTAGCTTGCAGACCTTAGGAGAGATTCTCAGGAAGAACTGTCTCCCTTGAAATCAATTTTTAAAGCTTGTTGAAGGAATTTAGGAAAATAATTTGGGGTTTGTAGTAGACTACACTAGATATCTTTACATAGGAGAACTTTTAGGGTTTGTAGTGGACTACCCTAGGCTTTATCCAAAATCGATTTTTCATTTCTTTCAAGAGAGTCCATCGTTAGACTCCGTAAGCCCAAAAAAATAGTAGACACTAGTCTTCACTCCCATTAGTCACTCCTTAAAATCAAAATCAACCTTTTCTTTTATTGTTTTAAGGTTAGATTAGGGTTCATATGCAATCGTACTTCAATTTTCAGCCATAATTAGGGTAGACATCCAGGGTTTAGTTAGCATTTAATCATATTAGCATATCTTCTTGTCATTTATTGCATTGGCTAATTAACGACTGCGCTGATGAATTCTATGGACAAAGTAAATGCATGACTAGATTTGCTAATTCCTGAGTTGCCCCTAGGGTTGAGCAGTCAAATTGCCTTGTAGAGGTGGGTCCCTTGTCCCAAAACAACGGGGTCTCATACACCAAGTTGGTGTCTGGCTTGGCTGTGACCATAAAATTAGATTATTATTATTTTGTGGATGGGACTTTTACACCATAAGTAGAATATGGGAGGTTCAGGTAACAGGATGTAACCCTTGTTTCCTTATCATACAAAGCAAAACTTGAAATTTTTGAAAAGAAAGTTTCAATTGTAGCGAGCAGTAAAACTCACCCATCAAGTGGAGAATAAAACCCAAGAGACTGTGAGTCCTCATTCATGTCACAGACCTTCTTGTCAGTATCATCAAAGAGTTGAAGAACCATGGAATCAACTGCTGTCCCACAATTCTTCCAAAGCCTCTCTTTTGTAGCCCCAACTGTAGACTAAATCAGACAAAACCACTTAGGATACAACTCCTGTTAACAAGTACTTTTTGCGAAGATATAAACTGAGTATTTGAACCTATTCTTGGAAAAAATTAACATAAAAAAGAAATATATCATTTGACAAATAGGTTCCCCACAAATAATTCTGAAATACGAAAACAGAAGACTGATATGCACCAAACACTCTCCTAGATAAACAGGTAAGAAGAATGAAATATAATTTTTTTCAAATTGGCAAGAACCCAATGTTGTAAACATCCCAATTTTATCGCGATAAAATTTGGGAAATCGTGATTTTCTGGCCTAGCCGATGTTTGCTGATTTTCACAGATATTTAGGTGGTATCTTAATTTTGCCAATTTTTACAAATATTTTCCTGATTTTACAATATTTTGGCTTTCCATACCCTTCCTGATTTTATCCCAATGCCAATGTTTGCAACATCGCAGGAACCGCAATCATGACAACATCAAAAGAAAGAAATTATATGAGAGGAAAACGAGATAAAAAAAAAAGTGCACAGTGGTATGTTTTGATAGATCCATAAACCCATAATCCCAAAGTTTTAATGAATACTTCATAAATTTGCTAATTAATCCACAGTTTTGGACAATTAATTCAAGATGCAAAGATCTTGTTAGTAATTTTTTTCCATATGTATGACCCCATTACCAGGTTGGTCTGCATGAATCCTCATGGGCTTTATGCTTCAGCCCAACCTCAAGCTCACTATCGCTGTTGACCTGTCTTTGCCAATGTCTTAAAAGATATTCAAGACAGGTTCCAAATGCAAGCTTTTGTAAAATGAAAAGGGCTAGCAAGTTAAGGATCCACATGCAGGAAAGAAGTTAAATTGTGTCAAGACTATTGGAAAACAAAAGATTGCATTTCATAATTTTGAAAACAAACATCGAAATTATAAGGGGAGAACATAAGGGGAAAAAGTCTACTTAGCTAAGCCAAGATACAAAGTCCACAAGGCGCAGCCTTCCAAGCAAAGCATAAAAGACAAACAGATCATTATATATGATAAGAGTGTTTGAGGCTGTCTAGGTACGAAACATCTCAAAAAGATTTAATCATCATGGCCTGAAAATTAAGGCCAAAAATTCAGAGTTTTGTTTTAACTGTTAGGTTTAATCCTGCTATCCCAAGATGTGGAAAATTTTTAAGACATAAGTGGGGGTGATATTCGCTACTCGAGAGTCGAGACCAACCCCACTTCACTGTCCAAAATACAAGAACGACCTAAGTACAATTATGGTTCACAACCTAACATCTTGAGATAACTTGTTGTGGTACAAAGTAAGGCAATCTTCAGCAACCACTTTTGTATAAAAAACCAAAATCTTTTAAATTTCTATTGTAGCTTCGCAAAATTAAACGGATGATTTTTTCAAGTTGTATATCATTAATAGTTAGCTTTTACACCTTGGAGTTGTCAATTATAAAGTTAGATCTTAGCCAAGGATCAACATACCAAGCCTTCACTTTTTATCACATATATTTCATGGTATATTGAACTTTTTGTTGCAGATCTGCATTGTTTTCTTACTATAGCATTACAGATCTGCAGGAATTTCAAGGTTCCAAGCACATCACAAGTATTTTACTTTGGAAACCAATAGGTAGGCTCTATACTGAATATACTTTGTTTATCTTTCACTTTTAGAGTCCAAAAAACATTGTTTCCAGCTGTTATAAATCAAATATCCCTGCCAGAAATTTTCTGGGCAACGTACCTAGTAGGATTTGATCCCTTAACCTCGCAAGAACAATTTCCAGCAAGTTGTATCGAGTTGTTGGTAATAGGCTTTGGAGTGATACTACAGTGTCTATTTGACATCTCCTAGCCTACACAGCCCTAGATAATTAATCTAGAGTGCTAAGACACTATTTGGGCAGTCATTTCTAAGGGGAATTGTTGTTGTACCTACATTTTACGGCGTATTTTACAATCTGTGTTAACAAGACAAAAGCAAAATAACATTAGAAGCCCCAACCAAAGCTCTAACTTTAGATTTGGTTAGTGTATTTTTTGTGCACTCATTTTGACTACACACACAGATATATCTTGTACGTTTGAGTGTCATATCTTGCTAGTTGTAAATTTTTCTTCGCAGGTTTTTACACAGAAACCAGCAAGGCTGCAAACAATTAATTCATCCATAGGCCTCATTTAAGACACTAGTCATTATTTGGTTGGGTGAGCTATCAAACGAGAATCCTACCATAGTGTAATGTCCCCAACCACTTAGGAGGCATAAGACAAGGTTCCGCTAGCCTGATAAAGTTCTCGTAAGCTAAGGCGGGGAAAAATTTAACCAAGGAAACGTGGTTTGCCTAGGAAAAACATTATAGATGTTAAAGGAGTGAAAAAGGGATCATATCCTAAGCTAATGAAAAGTTCCTAAAATGACTTTATAAAATTAAAAAGGTAAAATGGCAACAAAAGTGGCCACTATGTTATAAAAAGGAAAAATGAGGAGTCTCTCCTCATTCTGTCATTTGTTATTTGAAGAAGAAGGAATTTTTGGAGAGCTTTTGGAGAATAGTTGAGGGTTTGAGAAACCCTAGCCGCCATTGCTAGCTTCGGTGTTGAAACTATACACGCTAGTCGGTTTAAAAAGCGGAACCACTCAGATTTCGCCATTGTGCTACCAGGGGGGAGAAGATTTGCAAAATATAACGGAGGTCAAAGGTTTTATCAGTGGATTTTATCTTCTAATATTGAATTTTCCACAAATCTTTGACAACCTGAGAATGTCCAAGAAGATACCAAGCTTCCAAGGCAAAAATCTGAGGACAAGTTGCCAAGAAAAGAGGGTCGAAATATCTTTGCTGAAGGGACCGTCTTATAAGATTCCAAGAGGTAGAGTTCTGTTGCACTACCAGGGCGCATTCCTCTTCATTTGGCTGAATCTGAGCTACATATTGAAGGCTGAGACAAAGCTGGGTTGGAGGGACGAGTTTTATCTACTGTTGAAGGCCAAGTCAAATACTATTTTGTGGGTCGAGCTGGCTGGGAAGTGTTGTTGCGTTGGACAGAGATCTTTCATCCACAAGAACCCGAGTTTATCATTACAGAAAGGGAGCCAAGTAGTTTGCATTCAATGGGAGATGAGGTTAGTCTTCATTGGGGGTCAAGTTCTAGTATATTGCTGGCCAAGTCACCTGTTTCTTAGAGGGTCAAGCCTGCTACCTTTCGAGGACAAATTCAATTTGCTAACTGGGGCCGAGTACCTTCTATTATTGCTTGTTGAGTACACTTGTTGATGAAGGACTGAACTCTTGTCACAAAGAAAGAGTCCTGTAGCACCATATTGCTAAAATACATGCCCAGGTTCTTGTTTCTGTTGTATTATTCAATCCATATATCAGTTCAGAAATTAAATATGCACTGCTGGTAATTTTGAGCCATATTTCATTGATGCATAGTGTCTTATCTGAAAGATAAATAGCGTATATCCATGGTGTACATTTTTTTGGGTCTAGTATTAACAATATCTTGTTTTGTGGATGAGTTTAGAAGCATTTTCTCAGTATTGTGTTTACTCATTGGAGTTAAGACTTAACTAAGTGCACCTACAGCCATGTGTCTAATAATTGTTTGACAAAATGCCTTACTAAACACTCAGCCAAACTCAGAAAATTAAGGGAAAATTTTGGAATATTCCTAAAGGGTATCTTACAGTGGTATCAGAGTATGTTCTTGGAAAGATGTAGGGTCTAAGGGCAGATTATCACTGATTTCATGAGTTCAGAAGACAATTGTTTCAGTAGGGTAACCTATAGAAGTTATCGAGGCAAGGAGCCCACTCCCATTTGGAAAGAAGAGTCTCCAAAAAAGACAAGGGAGGAAGAAGAAACCCCTAGAAGGGGAAAAGGTGTAGAAGTGACACCTGAAAAAGAAGAGCCAGACATGGGGGACAAGAAAAATCAAGCATTCAACAGTTTTCTTAGTGCACTGAACGATTTGGCTAAGGGCTAAAGGGAGATGGTGGATCTGATGGGCATGATAGCAAACAAAGGGACTTCCAATGAGAAAGATCTTATTAATGGAGAGGGGTCTAACAATGCTAAGGGCAGCCATGCCCATACTACCATGCAAAGACATTCACACTTGTACAGCAAAGCACCCAAACCCAACATGCCTCAGTTCATACATGAGACAACAAAAGACCAGACAGAGCAAATGAGTCACGGGATCCCTTATTCGGATTATTCAGAGGAGTATAGAACATTGGGACGTGAGTTCCAAGCTGCTATAAGTTTCACAAATTTCTGCCACCTCCAAATAAAAAGCAAGCCTAAGGCAGCTCAGAAGGCTTTGAGGCAAAATTAGAGCTACAAAAAACATTGGGAAAGATGACCATTCCTTGTTTTGATGGGTCATCGAAGTGCTCAACCAGATCATGGGTCCAAAAGTTGGACACCTACCTTTAGTTACATCAGATGACCGAGATCAATGCCATTAAGTTGGCGACATTACATCTAGATGGGGACGCCCATGGGTGGTGGTATCATGGATTACTAACCATGGGTCATGCCAGTGTCACCTCATACACTGAGTTTACTCAGAGGCTCATAGAGTAATTTGACAGGAAGGATCTAGAGCTTTACTTCAGGAAGTTGACCTAACTCAAGTAGATAAGCAGTCCAGAGACCTACGTTTCAGAGTTTCAAAGGTTAGCAGTTATGGTCATAGACATTTCGGAGGCTCGATTGGTGATGCCATTCATGGATGGTTGTTTGAGCCTCTTCGTGGTTGGGTTAAAGGTTACCAACCCGCTACGAAGTCTTCGTCATGCAGTTAACAGAGTCGGGGACATGCAAGATCTTGTTCCTAAGAGCAGATTCCCTCCTAAACCTTCTTTTCTCAGGAAGAACAAAGAGGTTGAGCCTCTTCAAAAGGAGTAGATCCGAAAATTGAAGATAGATGAGGAGACCTGAAAGGAGTTGGGAAAGAAGAAGTCTTGTTCCAGCTATTAGGAGCCTTGGGCACCAAGGCACAGATGTGTGGGGAAAGACAAGTTTGGCAAGGCCCACTAGATAGAGGTGTACTCGGAGAGTGACAACAATGATGAGGATGAAGAATCAGCATTGGAGCAAGCACAGGGACAGAGGTACCACATAGTTGGGGGCGAGATTTCACAGACTGGAGGCAAAGCTCCTATTATCGCATCCATGTCAAGATTCCGTAGGTATCATAATTTCAGAGTCAGAGGAGTTATGGCAGGGCACAAGATGACAGTATTGATTCATGGTGGGGCCTCATATAATTTCATAGATGCACCCTTGGTTGATCGGAGAGAGATCCTAACAGAGGAGTTTGATGGCTTCGCAGTAGTTATACTTGGTGGCCACCAGATGGACTGCACTAGATATGTCCCCAAGGAATTATACAGTGATAGATGACTTTTTCGTGGTGGACGTACCAAACACCAATGTGCTGCTAAGAGTTCACTAGCTCTATTACATCGTGTCATACACTACCAGCTAGAGGAACGTGGAGATGAAATGCAAAAAGGTATTTTTGAGGGCCATGCATCAGTATCCACCAAAAATAGTGTCATTCAACAACATTGAAGCAGTGTTATGGTGGGGTGAAATTGAGTGGGCAATCGAGTGCTTCATCACAAACAGCAAGAAGTCGGAACAGCTGCGACAGCATTCAGACAACATTTTGGTATTGCTTGGTAAAAACCAAAATGTTTTTGCTCACATTCCTCCAAGTAGACCATAAAATAGAGGCTTTGAACATGTTATAGAGTTGGAGGAAGGAGTGCAGGTAGTCATTACCAACCCCTACTGACATCCCAAGGTTTACAAAGATGAAATTGAGAAGGCCATTAAGGAGTTGTTGAGGTTGGGTCACATTTGGCCTAGTTCCAATCCTTTCGCTTCTTCAATAGTGATGGCTAAGAAGGACGATACCTTGTGGATGTGTATTGACTATCGGGCTCTTAATAAGAAGACAATCAGAAACCGATATCCCATCCCCAAAAGACGAGTTGATGGACAAGCTGAGGGGAGCCAAATATTTTTCGAAGATAGATCTTCGTTCAGGCTACCACCAAATCCAAGTTCAGGAGCAGGACACCTTGAAGACTTCTTTTAGATGCCATTATGGGCACTACGAGTTTCTGGATATGCCATTTGAGCTAACCAATGCACCTGCAACTTTCCAGTGTTGTAAAAACCATGTATTCAATAAACAATTGCGAAAGTACTTGCTAGTATTCTTTGATGACATACTTATCTACAACAAGACTTGGGAGGAACATCTAGTGCACTTGGACGAGGTATTGGGGATTTTGGAGGAACCATAACTCTACACAAAAGAGTCCAAGTGTGAGTTTGGGATGACAGAGATGCTCTACTTAAGGCATGTGATCGGAGGGAACGAGGGGCAAGTGCACCAGGAGAAAAACAAGGCTATTATTGAGTAGCCTACCCTGGAAAATGTGACTCAGTTGAAGTGCTTCCTCGATCTTTACACATACTATAGGAAGTTTGTTAAGGGATTCTTGCAGCTAACAGCGCCTTTAACAGACCTCACCAAAAAGGGGGCTTTCAGTTGGTTTGATGAAGCATAGACAACCTTTGATAGGATGAAGCAAGTGATGACCTTGAGTCTCGTGCTAGCATTGCCAAATTTCACCCAAACATTCATGCTAGAATGTGACACTTCAAGGACATGAATAAGAGTAGTCCTAATGAAAAATCACCACCCCATAGCATTTGAGAGCCACAAACTCAGGGACTATGAGCGGCACTATTCAATTTATGACAAAGAGATGTTGGCCATTATGCATGCATTGGCCAAGTTCAAACAATATCTTGTGGGAACAAGTTCAAAGTAAAGACAGATCACAACGGCCTGAGGTTCCTCATTGAGCAAAAGGAGTTGAGTGAGAGACAACAAAAGTGGATCAGCAAATTGTAGGCCTATGACTTTGAGATTGAGTATGTCAAGGGGAAAAACAATGTAGTAGCAGATGCCCTTTCGAGGACTCCACCCACTCTCTCACTCATGGAGATGACAGATGATTGGAAGTCGTTATTGCTTGTAGAGTATTCCAAAAAAAATTTGCTTGTGAGATTCTAGAAGGATTGATACAAGATGATAGATACCAGGTCATGACAACATCATTTACTACAAGAACTTAATCTATTTGGTACCATGATCACAGCTTGAGAAGATTATGCATGCAGCCCATATCTCACCTTTGGCAGGACACCCGAGGTACTTAAAAACCTACAAGAAAATCAAGGAGAGGTTTACTTGGAAGGGTCTCAAGATGGATGTGTTGAGGTTTGTGAAGGAATTCTGCATCTGTCAGCAGAACAAAGCTGAACATACTCATCTAGCGAGGTTACTACAGCCACTCCCTATCCCTGAATAGAAATGCGAGAGCATTTCCATGGATTTTATCACTGGGTTACCTCAAGTACAGGGTAAAGATTGCAAATATGTAGTGGTGAACTGACATACAAATTTCGCAAACTTCTTTGCCATACCATCTAAATATTCAGCAGAACAAGTGGTCGAGTTGTTCTTTAAGGAGGTCTTCTAATTGCATGGGTCGCCAAAGACCATCGTGGATGACAATTAATGGGCAGATTCTAGTAGGAGCTATTCAGAATTACGACAACTGAACTAACACCAAGCATTAGGTACCACCCACAAATTGATGGGCAAATCGACATAGTCAACAAGTGGCTAGAGGGCTATCTCAAAAACTATGTAGCTAGTCAATAGAAGGCATGGGTAAAGTGGTTACATCTGGGGGAGCATTGTTGCAACATCACTTTCCACGTGTCTATTGGTATGATGCCCTTCAAAGCACTATATGGCTATGATGCCCCAATATTTGCAAAACGGGTATTTGGAGATAGTCGTGCACCTTTTGCTAAAGTTGGATTCATGAGAGCCAAGATATCCTACGAATCCTCAAAGACAACTTGCAGATGGCTCAAAACCAGCGAAAAGTATATGCATTCAAGCACAAGATACAGCGTAGCTTTGAAGTGGGAGACATGGTATACCTTCATCTTCAACCCCACAGGCAGTCATCACTCATAACCAAGGGGGTAGATAAAATTGAAACCCAGGTTCTATGGGCTATATAGAATCATGAAACGAGTTGGAGAAGTGGCCTATGAGCTTGAACTTCCTAAAGGATGTAAAATTCACAATGTCTTCCATGTTTCGTGCCTCAAAAAGGCCTTGGGGCAATGTTGACCACTCAAGTGTCAACTACCCCATGAGTAGAGTGCATTTCACAGCAGTCAAAAAATTTTCAGACTTCATCATCATCATGCAACTTCTAGTCTTCATTTGTAATCCAAATTCTGCAGCCCTATGGGCCATTATGTAAAAATGATTCTAGTATGTTTATAAAGCCATGTAAAACATCTAGGTAGCCTAAGATTTTTGCTAGAAAGTTTCACTCTAGGGAGTTTTTTTCCTCAGCTAATTATTTGTGTTTTTCAACACTTATAATTAGTTGAGTTTTTCTCCCGAATATACCCCAAAGCTAGAGTGGGGCTTGATGGTGAAGTCTTAGGTGAGTCCTAGTGTATAGAGTCGATGTAAATTATCATACTAGATCATGTCTAAAGTGTCACAAAATTTGGTTGTCTAGAGGTCATTTTTAATTGTCAAAATTCCCCTTCTGAATGGGATTTCTATGTAATATTTGATGTAAAGATGTAAAAGGTGTTGACTATAGAAGTTATAGGGGGTATGAGTACTTAAAATTAAACCTCAACTCCTACACTTTCTATCTAGACAAACTTTGAGGGTGTAAAATATGTTTAAACCCCTCTAGAGACATTATTTCTATTTTCTGGAAAAAAATGGTAAAACAATTAGCCAAAAATTGGTCAAAAGATTAAATGAGAAAAAATAAAATTCTCTACAAGTGGAAAAATGATTAAAAAAATAATAATAATGAGGACTTTCCCAAAAAAGAAATCAAATAAAAAATGATAAAAGTCTCATTTCCAAGGCAGAAAAATACCACAAAAAATTCGTTGGGCCAAAAGAAAGTGTTGAAATTTGATGACTAAAAAAAGTTTCCAACAATCGCGACGCGGTTTTAATTTCACCTTATCACTCCCATTCAGTTAAATGCCCTTTCCTATAAACATACATTCAAAATATAGAATTCTGGAGATGAAATTTTCAGATTAAAACACATGGGACTGTCAACACATGCTGAAAATAAATATGGACATAACCAGACCAGCAACACACATAAAAATACACACAGATTTTTGTTGAACTTAGACCCGGACAAAACCCCTTCAATCTTCTCTGGGGAGACCCTGTTAGAGAGCTCTTCAAATTTATTTATCTTTCAAGTTCAGGAAAAATACATTTGCAGACAAAACAAAACAGCAAAATACAACTTATCTCTTCAGCCCAAAACTCCTTGAAAATGGTGTTCACTTTGCCTCGATTTTCGTGCCCACTTGAAGCTGAAAAAATGTACTGCACAGATACGACTGTACGGATTGTCCCGTACATACTGTACGGATTTAGGTACCGTTGTATGGACTGTACGAATTTTTTTCAAAAAAAATCAAAACTTTTCTCGAACGGTCTGCAGCGCACAGCGTTCAATGTTGTTCGTATTGTACCTTCTGTTGTCTTCTAAACCTTGATTTCCATGCCCAACTTTACCCAGAAGTCACTCCTTCACCTTGTTGCAACAAATTTCTCCTTCAAAACTTTTCTCCAATTCTCAGCCTCCTTTCTCCAATCAGCTCATGAAGAATGAATTGTAGTCTCTCTTTTCTTTTCCCCCTTTTGTTTCCCTAAATGAATTTTGGGCAACCCTAAGATCTAATGGCTCAGATTCATTTAGATCAAGGGATGAGAATAAATGTGCATTTAATTCTCATTTTCTATTTTTTAACTCACCCATTAAATAAAGTACCCACATTGTACTTTATGTCTAAAGTCACTTTTCACTTTATAATTTAACATTGACTTTACCACTTATAAAGTCACTTTCACTTTATAAAGTCACCTAGGAAAAGAATTATTTTGGACACTTTTCCCTAGGTAGAGACTAACCCATGGGAAACCACTTGTCCAAGGTACATTAAAAATCAACACTCCCTCTTACCGAGGAAAGTGTTTCTCACCACACCCATCTTGTCCCTGAAATGGACATGCTTGCCTCTTGGCAAGGACTTCGTGAGAACATCAGCCACCTGCTCATCTGTTGATATATACTCTAGCTTCATTGCCCCCTTCTGAACATAGTCCCTAATGAAATGATATCTGATGTCAATGTGTTTTGACCTGTCATGAAACACTGGATTCTCCATGAGTTTAATGCAACTCTGATTATCACAGTGAATAACCGTCGGTCTCAACTCCTGATCAAATAGGCCATACAACAACTTGCGAAGCCAAATGGCCTCACAACTAGCCTGACTAGTAGCCATATACTCAGCGTCAGAAGAGCTCAAAGCAACTGACTTTTGCTTTCGACTGAACCACGACACAACTGCCGAACCCAATCCGAAGGAACACCCTGAAGTACTTTTCCTGTCAGAAGCACATCCTGCCCAATCTGAATCTGTGTAACCTACCAACATCACTCCATCCCCCCGCCTATAGTACATACTGTTATAAATATAATTCATAACAAGTAATTAAATAAAACAAATATAAATATTAAATAATTAAATATTAATTAGGTTAAATAGTCTTTAAATTAAGTGAAAAGGTATGTCTAAAAGACATGCCCATTCACGAAAGGACACCTGCTTAGGTATATAAATGCGGGTCCTTATTGTAACATTCATCACTTGTACATTTAAATATATTAATAAATTATTAATTTAAATACCTCGTGTATTTTAACATATTAAGTCTTCAAGCTATCAGTTTTCTTGCTTCAGCCATAGTTTTTATGCTTCAGTGGTATCAAAGCCATGGCACACAATATAATGACGTAAGTCTTTGAACGATGTTCGCCGCACAATGTGCCATTACGTTCACATCCTGATTGCGTTGAGCAGTGTAGTATTCAAGAAGCATTTCAGCGATTAGAAAAATCATTTGCAGAAGTTAAAGCATGTCAAAAGGAAATCGATAATAAGGAAGAGAATAGCGACAGTGAAGAAACGAAACAAGGTGAAGCAGAAGAAAAAGTTTATGTAGATACCAAAAGTCAACTTAAAGCAAGAGTCACTGAAAAATGTTTCGATTCAGAACTCCCCACTGTGGAGACTGCTGAAGTTAATTTGGAATTTGCAACAGACGAAGATAATGTGGAAAACGACTATCTTGAGAAACAAGAAGAACAATGTCATAATAATGAAGGAAGACATTGATGATGATGAAGAGGAAGAAGTGGATTACGGGAAAGAGGACAAAGAAAAAAAAATCCAAGGGAGTATTACTGATGAGCTGCATGGCAAGAGGATGGCCAAATTATATACATCGAGACGCCAGACACTAGGTAAAGAAAATCCACAGCTTTAAAGCTTTGAGGACAAAGCTTCCGAAGGAAGGGGCTATGTTATGAATACAATTCATAACAAGTAATTAAATAAAATAAATATAAATATTAAATAATTAAATATTACTTAGGTTAAATAGTCATTAAGTTAAGTGAACAGGCATGTCTAAAGGACATGCCCATTCACGAAAGGACACCTGCTTAAGTATATAAATGTGGGTCCTCATTGTAACATTCATCATTTATACATTTATATATATTAATAAATTATTAATTTAAATACCTCGTGTATTTTAACATATTAATTCTTCAAGCTATCAATTTTCTTGCTTCAGCCATAGTTTTTATGCTTCACATACAATAATCAACAGTGACCTGCACGTAGTGAAGAATGTGCTTTGCAGCTACCCAGTGCACCTCCCTAGGCTCAACCATGAACTGGCTAAGTGTGTTCATTGCAAAGCATATATTTGGCCTAGTGTTGACCAGATACATCAAGGACACAATAAACTGCCTATACAATGTGGGATCCACCAAACTAGAATTTGAAGCATGAAGCTTCTTCCAGTTAGTGATCATAGGTGTAGACATGGGTCTACAGTCTGCCATGTGAAATCTGCTCAACACATCCACAGCATATTGCCCCTACCCCATAAAGATATGCCTCTCCTCCTGCCACACCTCAAGCCCCAAAAAGTAATGCATCAACCCAATGTCCTTCATCTCGAACTCCATAGCAAGATCCTCCTTGCAACCACTAATCTGTCTCATTGCCCAGTAATGAACAAGTCATCAACATACAACACAAAAATGAGCAGATCATCCCCTACAACAATGTACTATAGGTTCGGATCTGAATCACTCTTCATGAAACCCATCTGATATAAGTAAGTATCAATCCTCGAATAACAAGCTTTCAGAGCTTTCTTAAGTCTGTAGAGTGCTCACCTCAACCGGCATACATGGGTCTCCTGCCCAAGTACCTCAAAGCCCTGTGGTTGCTCAACATACATCTCCTCCTCTATAACTCTATTCAGAAATGTGGTCTTCACATCCATCTGATGGATCTGCTAACCCATTTCTAGAGCAATAGAAATAAGGGACCAGATAGAAGTGTATCGAGCTACGGGAACGAAGGTCTCGTCATAGTCAACTCCCTCTATCTGTGAGAACCCTCTAGCCACAAACCTCGCCTTGAACTTCTCAATGTTTCCATCCACAGCATGCTTGATCTTGTAGAGCCACCTGGAAATCACAACTGACTTTCCCTCAAGCCTAGGAACCACTTCCCAAAAATTGTTCTTAATGATAGAGACATACTCCTCCACCATAGCCTCTCTCCATACCTCCTAGCTGGCAGCCTCCTTATAGCTAGTAGGCTTAGAGTCAACAATGTTGATAGCCTTGGCTACATAACTACAAAACCACTCAGGTGGCACACTCTCCTTATTCACCCTCTTCAGAGGACCAACGAACTCTGCTTCCTTCAAGGTGTCTTAAAGCCACTTGGGCCTCCTCTTCCCTGAAGAAGCTTACCCATCGGGAACCTCATCCTCTGCCCCTCAATTTGGTGAACCTGGAGGTCTACCAACTGACCCTAGTGTGTCTGTACCAGCACCTATCCTCGAAGAACCTGTACTGGCACATGTGCCTGTGTCAATTGAAGTGCCATGTGAACTCTATACCAGTGAACTCCCTAAAGAAGTGCTCGGTTAACTCGCCACTGGTGCCCCAGATGTCATTGACACTAAAGTACCTCCTATACCTGTTGATCCAGAACCCTGAGGTCCTGCTCCTTGTACCTGACCTCCCTGCTGAGGAGAAGTTTGTGACTCTCTCTCATCATACTCTCGTGATCTCCGATAGGCCCTCTCCTCCTCGAACTTCACATCCCTCCTAATCACCACTCTCCGTTTAGAAGGAATGAAGATCCGATAGGCCTTCAAAGTCTCGCTATAACCCATAAAGATACCCTTCTCTGCCATGGGTTCCAGCTTCGTCCTCTACTCCTTGGGGATATAAGAATATGTGAGACATCCAAAGATACGAAGATGTGCCACATGAGGCTTCTCTCTAGTGAAAGCCTCCTCCAGAGTCATATTCCCCAATACTCTGTGAGGACTCCTATTCTGAAGATAAACAGTAGTATTGCAGGCCTTAGCGCACAAAAAACAAAGGCAGCCCCTGATCATGAATCATCGCTCTAGCAGCCCCAACAATAGTTATGTTCTTCCTTTCAAACACCCCATTCTGTTGGGGGTTGTAAGGAACCGTGAACTCTCTCCTAATGCCCTCCTATGCACAGAAGTCAGAAAACCCACCATCGGTGTACTCACCACCATTGTCTGACCTCAAGACCCGAATCTTCCTACCTGTCTATTTTTCCACAAGAGCTTTGAACTCTTTAAAGTGACTGAAGACCTCACCCTTGGTCTTCAAGAAATATATCCAAGTCTTCCTAGAGTAGTCATCAATGAATATAACATAATACTCATAACCACCCAAACACACATGAGACAGACGACCACTAACATCAGTATGAGTCAAATCTAGTATACCTGTAGATCTATTGTCGCTCGGTGGGAATGGTAACTTGGTGTACTTGCCCAAAGCACACCCTCTGTAGACCTCATAATACTCGACACTGAAATCAAGAACTCCAATAGTGATCTCCCTCAGTACTCTCAAAGCTCCATGATGCATATGCGCCATCCTCCGGTGCCATAATTCGCACAAGTCTCTACTTCTGGTGGTACTAGTGTGAGTGCTACTCGATGTGCTACTCACCAATACTCCTGCCCACTGAAAATTGAACCTGTATAGTTTCCCAAAGCGGGCTCCAATCACTTTGGCCGAAGTGATGGAAGCTCCCCTGGGATGCATCAATACCTCCCCTCCTGAGAAGGTGACATCAAACCAGTGTTTTTAAAACCGGCCGTCCTAACCGATAACCGGTCAAACCGGCTGAAAAACCCGATCAGCAAGAACATTTCACCTGTTTTGAGCCCTAACCGGCCGGTTTAGGACGGAACCAGCCGGTTTGTGGTCAAACCGGTCGATTCCATCCTAAACCAGCCGGTTAACTGCCATAGCCGCTGAGGACCCACGCAACGACTTTAGGGTCTGTGTACGTGATGCCACTTTCATCAATATAATGTATTTGGTATATATTATCTAGTAGGGTTCAGATTGCAGTTTTGATAGAAGATTTCAATTCTCTGTTTTTATTTCAGTTCTCTGTTTTTCTGAGTAGGTAGATTAGAAATTAGACTAGGACAGTTATTGTGTGCTGAAGAATTTTAACTTAACTGTGGTGTGAAGGCCTTTTTTTTAATTAAATCTTACTACGGACTGATATGATATCTGAATATTTGGCAGATCAATTTACAGCATTATTGGCCTTAAAACCGTTTTGATTGACAAAGTGGGTGTATTTGTGAGAATGTAACTGTGGAATTTGGATTTATGTTGTGGAATTTGGATTTATGCAAGAATCTATTCCTTGCACAAAATCTATGCATACCTTTAGTATGAGATGCTCATTTTGGAAACATTTGCAAGGTTTAAATACTTCAATACGGAGGTCTTGTGACATATGACTTCTTAAATCCTTTATGCTCATCAAAATTTCAAATATGCAAATATACAAAGGGAAGACAAACTCTCGGGATGGTCTCTGTCCCTTCTGAAAAACTAGAATCTGCAAGGGATGGAGCCACTCATGTATGCAAATAAAATAACTAAGAATCCCTATCAAATAACTTTCTCTATAATTGACCAGAAATCTGAATTTCTTTTCTACCACAATAACAACAATTGTGGAAAAAGTTATGGTCATCTTGCCAAAATCCGTTTGATAGGTATATATCAGCTATGGCCCAATTTGTGATAGATGTATGCTTGTCAATAGTTTATAGTGTTAAAATATATAAAACATATGAACTGCAAAGTCATTTGTTTGATAAGCTTAATCTATGAATAATGAAGTGCTTTTAGGAGAAGCCCGGTGATTTAAAAATTCTAGAAGCATTAGGAGCTTTTGTATTCAGTATTACAAAATAGCAGGAGCAAATCTCAAAATGTACATATAATAGTAACATGCAATGTGTACTTGCATAATGGTCATCAAAACTTTGTACTACTACCTGATATGCAATACTGTTATGATTGAATATAACGGCGTGGATAAAAAACTCAACTTTTGTGGCTTGCTTAGTTATGGATATGAAAAATATATTTTACTTGCAATACTTGGATTTATTTGTGTGAAGTTTCAACATGACTTGCCATTTCTTTTTCTTTGGTTTACGTTGATCTCTGTTCTAGGACTAGTTTCTAATTTTCAGTACAAAACCTAAAATCTATTTGGCAACTTCTTTGAACTTAAACCAACATATATCAGTTCAACAGTCCATTAGGTCCACTTCTATTGTTATTGGTGGCATTGCTACTGAGGTTGCAGATCAAGCTGAGGCATCCTCAGACTCTGAACCAGATGATGTCTATGTAGCTCCTGATGATGATCCTGTGTCTAGTAGTGGTGATGAACTTGATGATTGATCATGTGTACACTCAACACTATAGACTTGTAGTAGGTCAATGGCCTCATAGCTTGCAACATTGTTTTTGGACTTTATAGGCCATTTAGAGCCTCGTTGCTTATGTATTTTACTATTTTGTCGATGATATGTATTGCACTCCGTGCCATTTTGATATATTCACCTTTACATGGTATATAAATGAGCAAACTTTGCATATTTTGTCTCTATTGGCTTGGAATCATGGTTTTAAATCTTAAAAATAGTTTTGTTTCATTAAAAAATAATTATTTAATGTATTTTTCTAAAACTAGTTCGTTTAGACCTAACCAGTCCCGATTCGACCAGTTCCGGTCGGTAACCTGGTTCATTAGGTGGACCGGTCCGATTACCGGTTCCAGTTTTTAAAACATTGCGTCAAACCCCTTCTCCTCCATAGCAGACACTGAAATCAAGTTCTTCATCCCTGAAACATACAAAACATCCATGACCTTCAAAGGAGGCAAAGACTCCCTCTCAAAGGTCACAATGCCCACACCAACAGCTCTCACAGTGCGGTCATCTCCTAGTACAATCTCAATATCAAGTGCCCTCTCTGCAAGCTCTGAAAAAAACTCTCGTGCAGTTGTCATATGGCGGGAAGCCCAGCTATCTATGTACCACACATTGGATGATGTACTCCTACTAGATGTAGAAGTAATAAATGCAAAGTTTTGATCAAACTGTGAAGCAAACCACTCCACCTCTGCTGAAGCTGCAGTACCCTTCTTCTCCTTGTTCTTCCTCTCAGGACACGTAGCAGCATAGTGTCCCATCTTCTAACATGCCCAACATTTGACTTTGGACATATCCATATCTTTCTTTTTCTTCTTCTCCTTTCCCTTAGCTCCATCTGATGAGGCCCCTTTCTTGGCCTTCCCTTTGTTCTTCCCCGTGGATGTCAAGGCTACATCCTCCTCCTCTGATATCTTCACCCCACCACTGTCAGTTTTCTGTATCTCATGCTGCACACAATCATCCCAGAATTTGTCCCAATTGAGAAGATTCCCCCTAGAGGTAATAGCATCTCCAAAGACCTCCCAAGACTTAGGAAGTCGCGCTACAGCTATCCTGACTAATTCTGTGGGTGCAATTGTCTCACCAATAGCAGTCAAATCATCACGTACCTGTTTGACCCTGCCAAGATAATGAACTACACTTTCAGCCTTTGTCATCTTGATGTTCTTCAATTTCTCTTTGAGTACCATCTTCCTGCTCCCATTGGTACTCTGATAGAGAGTGGTTAGCGCTGTCCACATCTGATATGTATATGTTTTTCCATGAGGAACCACATGATCCCTCAGACTGTCCATCAAAATCCTTTTTGCCTTTGCATTATTTTTTGTGAATTTAGCAAGTTCATCTGCAGCAGTGGGAGGTACATCCACTCGCCGCACTATGTCCCAAACTGTTGCCTCCTTGAACACTGTCTGAATTTTGTCCTTCCAAATGGCATAGTTGGATATCCCAGCCAGTCTGTCCTCTATCCTTAAGAACATGGTCATGACTGCTGTCCAAAATTTACAAAACCAAGAAAATGGAGAAATGAACTTTCCAGCACACCTTGAGGTCCCAAAAGTTCAGTCTGTGTGAAATTTCACCTTGCTGTCCCAAAAGTTTAGTCTACGTCCAAATTGAGTTTGTTGTCCAAAAATTCAGTTTGTTGTCCAAAAATTCAGTTCATTGTCCAAACCACTGCTTGCTGTCCCAAACTACTGTGTGTTGTTCAAACTGCAATTTTCAGCTTGTACCTCTGATACCATGTTGAAATTTGATGACTAAAAAAAGTTTACAACAATCCCAACCTGGTTTTAATTTCACCTTATCACTCCCATTCCGTCAAATGCCCTTTCCCATAAACATACATTCAACATATAGAATTTTGGAAATGAACTTTTCAGATTAAAACACATGGGACTGTCAACACATGCTGAAAATAAATATGGACATAACCATACCAGCAACACACATAAAAATACACACAGGTTTTTGGTCAACTTAGACCCATGCAAAACCCCTTCAATCTTTCCGGGGAAAACCTATTAGAAAGCTCTTCAAATTTATTTATCTTTCAAGTTTAGGAAAAATACATTTGCAGACAAAACAAAACAGCAAAATACAACTTATCTCTTCAGCCCAAAACTCCTTGAAAACCATGCTCACTTTGCCTCGATTTCCATGCCCACTTGAAGCTAAAAATATGTACTGTACAAATACGACTGCACGGATTGTCCTGTACGAGCTGTACGGACTTTTTTTCAAAAAAAAAAAAAAATCAAAACTTCTCTCGAATGGTGTGCAGCTCACAGCGTTCAATGTTGTTTGTATTGTACCTTCTGTTGTCTTCTAAACCTTGATTTCCATGCCCTGCTTTGCCCAGAAATCACTCCTGCAACTTGCTGCAACAAATTTCTACTTCAAAAATTTTCTCCAGCTCTCAGCCTCCTTTCTCCAATCTGCTCATGAAGATTGAATTGTAGTCTCTCTTTTTCCCCCTTTTGTTTCCCTAAATGACTTTTGGACAACCCTAAGATCTAATGGTTCAAATTCATTTAGATCAAGGGATGAGAATAAATGTGTATTTAATTCTCATTTTCTATTTTTTAACTCACCCATTAAATAAAATACCCACATTGTACTTTATGTCTAAAGTCACTTTTCACTTTATAATTTAACATTGACTTTACCACTTAGAAAGTCACTTTCACTTTATAAAGTCACACTTAAGAAAAGAATTATTTTGGATACTTTTCCCTAGGTAGAGACTAACCCATGGGATACCACTTGTCCAAGGTACATTAAAAATCAATACAAATAATATTTTTCAAGGAAATCGAATTTTTTGGTCTGATGGTTATTTTAAATGAAGAAATTTCGAGGAAAATATTTTTGAAAGCATTCCATTGGTCCAAAACCACTCCAAAGTAAAAGAATGGTCCATCCAGCCCATCCATCAAGGCCAACGGTTTTTTCCTCTAGATCTGTGCAGCAAAATCAAGTAATCGAATTTTTTTGGAAGCATCTAGCCATGGATCAAGTCAAGCTAGTCGTTTTTTCCACTTGGAGGGTTCTAGCTCTCTCATTTTCTATATAAGGAAGCTCTTGCTCCTCATTGTATTAATCATGAAATTTGTAATCGATCTCTAAGTCAAGCTCTGCTGGTCTATAATACCTTTTCAGGGATAATAAAGAAGTCTGTGGGGTCAATTCATAGTGGTGTTCCTCTTCTATTTTCTATGGTAGATACTTTTCGAATATTGTTCTTAATGCTCTACTGGGTTTAAATTCAATACTTGTTATTTTGCTAGCTAATTGTGGACTAACTTTTTGCATAGGTATCTTGCATTATTTCTTGGGTCAGAAAAGCATTTTAAATTTAATCGATCTCGCAGGTATCTCTAGAGCTTTTGGGTTTATTTTGTTATATGACCCCTTGTGATCTAACAATTTAATTTTAGGTGTGTAGAGATCATCTATGATTCAAATCTTGGGCATTAGGGGATGTCTTTGGTTGGAGCAACCAACTCCCAAGACATAGGAATTGAAGAAACTTTTGCCTTGGTCGGTTTCAGAGACTTATCTAATGATTTATTTTGCAAAGTTTCTTGGCTGTTACTCATCTAAAATTATTTATCTCATATATTTCTCTATATCTATTTTTGCTTTAATTGAATAGATCTGCTATTGAGAGCCATTATTTGTTAATCAAAGGAATTATACTCCTTAAATTAGCTCTTGTAAACTTGTAAATAGATCTTGTATATATTTTGCTCATTGTGTATATATCGATTTGGAGTTTTTATTTTTTCTTGTTTCCTTGCAGATTTGAAGAGAAGGACAAGGGTTCCTTTTGGATTTGTTTTGCGAGTGAATTTGTCTCAAAGATCAAAGGGGAAACCAATTTTTTTGAAGGCTAAACCCTCACCTAGCCTAGACGGCTAGGGTTTCAGTGCAACAAATCACTTTTTTGAGGGTCGTCTAGCATTCAAACCCTCTCTCTTCAAAACCGCAAGCCTAGAGGCCTCTCTAGCCTCTTTTAAAGAAGGATTTTAATTTAAAAATTTGATTTTGTGGTTTGTGGAATTTTATTGAGCATTTTTTAGCCTAGCCACATGCTTTTTGGCACCTATTTCACATAGTCGCAAGCCTTTTAGGGCTTTATTTTGCTCTTGGTGTCAAGTGACTAACCCTTGGAATATTTGTAGAGAAAGTCATTTTATTTTGAAGGGTTTCTCCATCAAATTTTGACAAGGAATTTGGCATTGGAAAGTTAATCCTTTGAGACTATTTTTTGGAGGAAATTCATGGGCTTTGGGAGGCGTCCTTCTCCTAGTCGAGGGCTCAAGAAGGGTCGCAAACCCTTCTCTGATCTTAAGCTTATTCACTTGGGGGGTCATTGAAACTTTTTAAGAGGTTAAAGGCTTTAAAAAATTGCAAATTCATCATATAAATTTTACAAAATTTATTTAAAATTTCTAACCTTTCTCCTTGCAAGGTCGAGAGCTTTTGAGATTTATCTTCATCAAAGTCATGGGCTATTAGAGGCTTAGAAAAAGTCATTTTCCATTAAAATTTTATCATTTATTGACTTGCAGCTTCTTCTTTGATCTATTGAGGCTTTAGGAAAGATTGGTTGTTGTAAGGTTCTATTCATTTTGTAAATCTCCTCAAGATTTGAAAAGCCCTTCTCACTGTCTAAAGGGTTTCTTCTTCCATTCTAATATTAATAATAAAAGTGATATTGTTCTTGAAGGGAGCTTGGGATTCAATCCCATGGTATTCCTCCTTATTTACAGGGGAGGATCTCTCATCTTCTTAGCTTAGCTTCTCTTTGCATTAGTCTTAGATCTGATTACTAACCTCTTTTCTTGCTCTCATTTGATTAGTTGGAGTTTCATTGTCATCATAGCTTAGATCTAATCTTTTGAGTTGCATCTCTTCTTCGTCATTTTCTTCTAATTGCTCTTGTCACTAACTTGGCTACTTGATCTATTTGCATTTGTGAAATCATCTATCTTAAATTCATTTGCATTCTAGATTTATAGTTGTCATTATTTTATCTTCTTGTTAGCTATATCATTTGCCATCATTTACTTGTGCTTTCATCATATAATTCTCACTTGTTTCAACTGTCATAATATAATATAAGTGAAGAACATCTTAAGGAGCACTATTAACTAAAGGCATTTGAGCTATTGTTTCTAACATTGAGATCTAATTATCATCTCTTTCATTTCTATTGTTTCATTGAGTAATCTTAAATTTGCTTCATTGAATCATTGAATCATTGTTATAAGCTAATAATCTTGTGTTCTAAGTGATTATCATAAATCTTGATAAGTGGATTGGCATTTCCTTTGAAGCATCGTGTTATTGAATGTCATTGAAGCATTTGCATTTGCATCTGCGTCCTAGATCTAGACTTGCATCTTAAAATTTACTTCCAAGCATAATCTTGGTTGATAGAAAGTTTAGGACAACCTTCTTCATTATTCAATTTGAGAAGCTTGACCCTTAAACAACAGTTAAAATGAGTGACCTTGCAGTTCTCTTGTGGTTGAGTCCCTTGTAGGAACGGAGGCACTTGGGTTGCTAGAAGCCCTGGGTAGGTATCATTAATGAGGCCTTAGCCTCCTTCCCCAACACTTCTCCCAACAAACTTGTTCTAAGACAAATTTTGATAATTGTGGAGAATGCCTTCACCTTAGTTTAGGCATATAATTAAAATTAACCAAGGTCTTGCATGTCACATAGATAGATCTTGCATTGACTCATCTAACATCGTCTTTTTGCATTTCAATTGATTATTGTAATTGGAATTGTGAGCTCATTCTATACTTGCAAGTTTTACATTATTACACTCGTCTCTTGAATAACATCTTTACTTGAAGTTCAAGTTTTATTTATCTTGCAAGCTTACCTCTAATTGTTTTTAATCTCTAGTGACTTGAGGTCTCATTTCTTTATTGTGCAAGTGTTATATGTACATTTGAGCATTGTTATTAAAGCATCGGTCTCTCATTTTTCATCTCACCAAGTGTCATATTGATCTAATTGAATCTACCTTTAACACTCACATTGCTCAATAATAAATACACTTGCCAAATCTTAATTCAAGATATCTAGAGAGGTAATTTCCTTGCCTTAGATCACCTACACTTGTTGTTTCAACAAGTTTTCCATCCTTTAGGGACTACACCCCATAGCTTGCCTAGGGGAGAGCTTAAATGGAGTGAGTAGGGAACAGGTGATAACCCCTTGTCTTAGCGTTGCGCCATAAAAACTATACCTTGTAGAGTTGAAAACTTTTCCCACGTCTAGGTGTACATCTTAGGCGACAACAAAGCAGCATGTAGTCACTCCCACTAAGCTCCCACCATTAGACGAGAAAGGAGAACTAATTATGGTTCTAGAGGAGATTCTAGAAACAAGGGAGCAAAGGTTGAGCAATAGAACCTTTAAGCAATACCTAGTGAAGTGGAAGGATTTACCTGTTGAATATGGTACCTGAGAGGGTGAATAGGTGCTCAAACATCCAGAGCTAAAGTTGCTTCAGGGCAAGCAATCTTGGGCAGGGAGGATTGTAATGTCCCCAACTGCTTAGGAGGCATAAGACAGGGTTCTGCTAGCCTAATAAAGTTCTCATAGGCTAAGGTAGGGAAAAAATTTAACAAAGCGAATGTGATTCGCCTAGGAAAAACATTATAATTGTTAGAGGGGTGAAAAAGGGGTGATATCCTAGGCTAATGAAAAATAACCTTCAATTTATAAAGTGAAAAGTTGCTAAAGTGACTTTATAAAATTAAAAAGGTAAAATGGTGGCAAAAGTGGCCACTAAGTTATAAAAAAGAAAAGTGAGGAGTCTCTCCTCATTCTATCATTTGTCATTTGAAGAAGAAGGGATTTTTGGAAATCTTTTAGAGAAGAGCTAAGTGTTTTAGAAACCCTAGCCGCCATCGCTAGCTTCGATGTTGAAACTATACACCCCAATTGATTTAGAGAGCAAAATCACTTAGATTTCACCATTGTGTTACCAAGGAGAAGAAGATTTTCAAAGGATAATGGAGGTAAAAGACTCTATCAATTGATTTTATCTTCTAATATTGAATTTTTCACATATATTTGACAGGTTGAGAATATCCAAGAAGACGCCAAGCTTCCCAGGCAAAAATATGAGGACGAGTTGCCAAGAAAAGAGGGTCGAAATATCTTTGCTAAAGGGGTTGTCTTCTAAGATTCCAAGAGGTTGAGTTCTATTGCATTACAAGGTCGCATTCCTCTTCATTTGGCTGAATCTGAGCTATGTATTGAAGGTTGAGACAAAGTTGGGTTGGGGGGACGAGTTTTATCTTGTATTGAAGGCCAAGTCACTATTTTGTGGGTCGAGTTGGCTGGGAAGTGTTGCTACGTTGGACAGAGATCATTCATACCAATGAAACAGGAATCGCCGACTTTGGCGATTAATCACGAGTCATACTCGGCTCGGCGGCGAAAAGATCCGATTGGAAACTCTGCGAGTCAACTCGCGTTGACCGAGTTTGACTCGTGGTCAACGCGAGTTTGACTCGCGAGTCTGGCGATTTAGCCGATTCTGCGTTTTTTTGGCGAGTCCCGCCAGTTTTTTTTATCGGGTTTTGGGTTTCGGATTGTGGCGGTAAGGCGTTTATAACTATATCAGTTACGTGATAGCGCTGTTTCATTGTTTCTAACTTTCTCACTGTCGATTGGCGCTGAATTTCTTTCTCATTTCACGCTGAGGTTACCATACCAAGAGGCTGGGCGCATCTCTCTTTGCTGGCCAAGTATACCTTCCTTGCTAGCTGAGAGCTGAGTGTTAAAGTCGGGCCGAGTCCAGTTATTTTAGAGGCCCGAATTCATCCTAGTATGCTGCACGAGTTGCTGGAAAGGGTCACAATTCACTGGCTAAGTTGTCATCATATTATGCCGAGTTTATACCTGTTGTAGTGACCATGAACTCCCTGGTCTGTTGGCTGAGTGGACTGATATAAATATACAGTCTTTTGTGTAGGTTGAGTATTAAGAAAAGGGGTCGACCTGCTGCCGGTTTAGAAGACTATACAAACAACCTTGCACGGGACTGCTATCTCTGTGGAAAAGGGGCCGAGTTACAGTCATTTTATTCATAGTCCCGAGTCCGTAGAGCCGCATTCGACGCCGCAGAGCCGGATTGCTGAGTACCTGCGTGAGCCGCCTTCAGCCTTGAGGACCGAGGTAACCTGCGTGAAGTTTGAACGGTTACGTATTCGGTATTGACAGTGACTTGACATATTAAGTTTTAAGTTTTAACATATATATTATAAACTTAACATATAGAGTCTAGAAGACTGAAGTATGACCGAGTGGTAGATTTGTTAAAACATGAAAGGAGACTTAGCATAGTTTTGAAGTTGTTGATTAACATTTAATATGGCTAAAAGCCTAAAACATCAATGTTCCCCATTTAATTTTTAATGTGCTTTAGGATGTAAAATTATAAGTGACCATGAACTGTGACGGGCGTGAGAATGCATTGAGAAAAGCTCTTTCAAACGTCATATATATTATATACAGAAAGTTTGTTCCCCTCTTGATATATGCAATTCCCTATGTCGAAAAACTATCAAAACAACAGAAATTGGATCTCAGAGCTGAGAACTTAATATTATCAAAATTCCTTCTCTGGATTGGAGGTGCCCTACTTTCCTAGGTAAACACTCTCTGTTCAGGTTGACAGTTGGAAGTTGGAACTCAGTATGTTCAGCAGAAGTCCCTTCATCTTCACATAAATCATGGTCTGGCCCTTATGTTGACCATGTCTTCTTGAATCTGCCTTATATTTGAACTACTAATGCTCTCATCCATGACCGAAGAAAGAGTTAACTGTTAAACAACAGTAGGGCAGCCAAAAGAGGTGCAGCCCTACAGAGAAAAATAAACCCCAGCACAAGTACACTAGAGAGAGAAATAATCCAGATTCCAAGCACAGGGTTCTGCTTTTATTGAAAGGCAACATTTCTATATGTTTACAACTTTACTGACATCTGTCTTCATTTAATTTTTTAAATTTCTAGCATATTTTAAATTTTTGGATCATTTTTAAATTTGATTTTTTGTTGTCTTTCACAGGAGCCACAAATTAAATAGAAGCCACGACTCCAAATCTTAACAGAAGCCACAAATTAAACACAAGTTCAAAGCAACAACAATGCCGAGAGAGTTGGACTTTGCTTGGGCTTATTGTGACAAGATTCCCGAAAAATCCAAGCTCCTTTGTAAATTTTGCAAAAAGGAATGTAGTGGAGGCATTTATAGATTCAAGTTCCACCTTGCACAAATACCTGGCCATGATATAGGTCTTTGCGGCAAGGTTGACGACAATGTCAAATACCAAGCAGCCTTGGCCCTTGATATTTTAGAGCAGCATAATGCCAAGAAAGCAAAGCAAAATACTGAAATAGGAACTGTTGGAGTTGATAATTTTTCTGCCACTAGCCCCATGTCACCTCAATCTGTTGAATCCTCAATGTCGTTCCCAAGTTTTCCACACATGCCTCCAAGGCCAAGTCAAACTCAAAGCCATGCGAGTCCTTTAACTCCTTCCTTCAACACTGGAGGTGGAAACATAAACACCTTTTTTGCTCCCCGCACAAAACCCGGTTCCCAACCTACCTTGGATGGCATTGGCTGGAGAAAAAATATCTATAGCCAGGCAAGGAAGGCCATTGCTAGCTTTTGGTACTATTCTGACATACCTTTCCACTGTGCCAGAAGTCCTTATTGGCAAGCTATGATTGATGCAATTATTGTTGCAGGTCCAGGGTTCAAAGCCCCTACATCAGAGAGCCTTAGGACAGATATGTTGTTAGAGAGTGTCGAAGATGTCATGCTTGTGCTAGCTGAGTTTCATTCATCATGGGTAGAAACAAGGTGCACCATCATGAGTGATGGATGGACAGATCAGAGGAATAGAACTTTAATAAATTTCCTTGTATCTTGTCCCGCAGGCACAATGTTTCTCAAATCAGTGGATGCTTCAGACAAGGTTAAGACTGCCCAACTTATCTGTGAAATGATGGAGGAAGTCGTTCAAGAAGTGGGAGAAGAACATGTTGTACAAATTTTCACCGATAATGCAGCTAAGTATATGGCTGCTGGTAGACTTTTTGAGATGAGGCACCCCACTATTTTTTGGACCTCTTGTGCTGCCCATTGCATAGATTTAATGCTTGAGGACATTGGTAAGCTTCATTGGATACATGAGGTTGTGGAGAAGGCAAAATCCATAACCAAATACCTATACAACCACACTATTGTCCTAAACACTATGAGAATATACACTGAAGGTAAAGAAATTGTTCGACCTGCAGTGACTAGATTTGCAACAAATTTCATATCTTTGCAATCTGTGGTTGAGCAAAAGATAAATCTGAAGAGGATGTTCTTGGGACCTGAGTGGATGGGATCTAAACATTCCAAGACCCTTGAAGGCATCGAAATTGCTGCACTTGTGTTTAATGATGGCTTCTGGAAAGATGCCGAAGAGATTATTGCTGTGACAGAGTCCCTTGTTAGAGTTCTCAGGTACTTCAAGTCTTTTAACTTTTTCATTTTTTAAATTTCATTTCAAGCTTCTTTTTATTTACAATGTTTCATATTTCTTTAAATTTGAATGCTTGAACTTTCAGGATGGTTGATGGTGACAAACCCGCTATGGGTTACATTTATGAGGCGATGCATCTCGCAAAGGAGGCCATCAAAAGAAGATATGGGGATGATGAGACAAAGTATATGCCTCTTTGGGACATTATAGATGCACGTTGGGATAGGCAATTGCATTCCCCCTTACATGCTGCTGGGTACTTCTTAAACCCACAATATTTTTATGATAAGAGCAAATTTAATGAGGATGGGGAGGTTGGCAGAGGACTTATGACATGCGTGGAAAGGTGCTTCCCTGATCCAGAACAACAAAGTCGTGTCTTTTCCCAACTACAAGATTATAGGGCACCATCTAAATTGTTTGCCTATACCAGTGCTATAAGACAAAGGTCTAAGATGTTGCCAGGTACCCAGCTTGAAGGCTTCATCAATTCATTAAATTTGTTTAAACTTTATTTTGTATGTTAAATGCTTTATTAAATTTTCTTTTCTTTTTAAGTTTTTACAATTTACTAATTTAGTACTTCTAGTCTTCTACTCACAAACCCTTACCACTTGCTAGGTCTTTGGTGGCAAAACTTTGGTAGTGATACGCCAGATTTGAAGAGATTTGCCATTCGAATCTTAAACCAAGCATGCAGTGCTTCAGGTTGTGAACGCAACTGGAGCATGTTTGAGAAAATACATTCTAAGAAGCGCAACCGATTGACACAAAAACGCTTGAATGACCTTGTATTTGTCCATTACAATCTACGACTTCGCAACAAACAAATACAAGGTGAGATTCGAGAGCTTGAATTTGAAGGTTTCATAATCTAGTTCATACTTTAAAGTTTAAAGTTCAAACTTCAAAGTGAAATTTTAATTCACATTTCAATGTCTCATGATAATGACAGGCATGGATCATTCACCAATTGACCTTGAAGAGATAGATTTGCAAGCTACAAATGCGGCAGACTGGGTTCAATTAGATGAGCCTCCTCTTTTAAGCCTTCATGACTTGGAGAACTTTGAGAGTCAAGCAAGCGAAGGAGTGGAAGGAATCGCTTCTAGTTCTCACTCTTAAGAGTCTTAGACTCTTAGTTGCTGATTTTTTTCTGATTAGTATGCAGTTTTTAACTTTTTTGTAAACTTTTAGAAGCATATGCTTCTAAGGACTCAAGACTCAGTGCTTTGGATCATGTTTGGACTCATAACATATATGAGATACTTATTTATTCATGATATTTTGGACATCTATTGATATTATGCATTGTTTGGACATGCCTTTACCCAATATTAATGAAAAATGTTTTTTTTAATTCAATATATGTGTATATTTTTATTTAATGAATTCAACGATTTTTTGCTGATTTTTTCCCGATCCAATTAAAACTCTTCGCTCTTTTGCCTCGCCGATTTATTGCCGATTCCGAGTCTGGTAATATTGATTCATACACAAGAGATTGAGTTTATCATTGCAAAAAGAGAGCCAAGTGGTCTACGTTTAGTGGGAGCTGAGGTTAGTCTTTATTGGGGATCGAGTTCTAGTATATTGTTGGCCAAATCTGGTACCTTTCAAGGATGAGTTCCATCTGCTAACTGGGGTTGAGTACCTTCTATTATTGCTGGCTGAGTACACCTGTTGATGAAGGATTGAACTGTTGTCACAAAGAAAGAGTCCTGTAGCACCATATTGCTAAAATAAATTCCCAGGTTCTTGTTTCTGTGTATTATTCAGTCCATATATCAGTTCAGAAATTAAATATGCACCGCTGGTAATTTTGAGCCATATTTCACTGATGCATAGTGCCTTATGACATATAGTGTATATCAGTGGTGTACCTTTTTATGGGTTAAGTATTAATAATACATTGTTCCATGGATGAGTTTAGAAGCATTTTCTCAGTACTATGCAGTGTTACTTGGAAGCAGAGCGAAAGCAGGGAGCGGGAGCGAAAGCAGGGAGCGGGAGCGACATTTTCAGAAGCTCCCAGTTTGGTAGCGAATCCCGGAGCGATTTTTTAAAAATATAATATATATATATATATATATATATATATATATATATATATATATATATATATATATATATTTATATTTTGACACATATATGTCAACAAAAACATGTAGAATGATGAATTAGATATAAAAAATATAAAAAAACATAGATTGATCATTGAACCATATCACATCAATCATCTAGAAGTTATAATTTTCATCAACCATGTCCACAAGTTAGTAACATACATATTACAACTGCAACATACTGAGTCTCGTGAATCATGATTCATCAAATTCAATCTTAAAGTTTCAACTTCAAGCTTTCAAAATTGAAAATTCAATATATAACATTTATCGTCATTGATCACCAAAGTTGTACTTGTAAGCTAAGTTTAACCATTACAAGAAATAATATCTTAGATATTTCTAAGTTCTAACCGTTAACATGAAATGAAATGTTATAAAATGAATTATGAATAATGAAATGAAATGAAACAACTTTAGTCCTTCACGAAGCATCATATTCATAATTCACAATCATTACCAATGAGTTATAATTGCCAACTTCAAACTTCAAACTTTCATTGTCACAGTCATATATTGTTTACAGAAAATATCATTATGATATGAAAGAGTCAAAAGTCAAGAGTCAAGGACTCAAGACTCAAAAATTATGAAAACTAATAGAAACTAGAAAAGAGAAGTAAACTGTAAGTCTACATGTGGCCCTTGCCACGAGAGTCTCCTGTATGTGCAGGTCGTGGTGGTCTTCTAGGAGTCTCCCGCACAGACCGACAACCAGAACTAGAAGGCACATGCCCTCCACGTGAGGCTGTAGATGGAGGTGGAGACAGCAAAGGAACAAGGCTCGGAGCTCGAGCACTGCTACTGGATGGTGGAGGTGGCATGGTTGCCACAACTGCTTCATCTTCATCCCTTATAAGTTCCTCTTCTAGTTCTTCAAGATGTATAGTGCCATCCACCAAATTGTCATCCTCTGGGTGGTTGTCCCAAATTGTATATGTTGGATCCTCATAAGCCCGATCACAGTAATGACTCAACAACCTCAAGTTGTAGTGCACATAAACCAAGCTTTCTGCCCAATTTTCATTGAGTCTGTTTCTTTTCACATTATGTATGAAGCTGTAGGTGTTCCAACACCTCTCTGCAGAAGAAGTATTTACAACCTGTGATAGAACTTTTTTTGCCAATTTTGGCGAAAGTCCCTGGCAGCCATATGTTTCCCACCATGTGAGAGAATCAAATCTGTCTCTGTCTTCCATTGCATGGAAGGTACCAAACAAACCAGTGCCACTAAAGTATCTACCTATTTCAAGGCGCACAGCTGCACATTCCTCCCTATTAGGTATCAACTTTTCTAATGCATCCAAATATCCTCTAGTTACCTCTTCATCTAAATGGGGTTTGATCCTAACCCCACCCCCTGGTGCAGGTTGGCCCAACCAAGATGTAGAGTAGTATTTTGGCGTAAGGATATATGCCAAGCAATGTAGTGGAAGATTAAGTTTATCCCACCATACACACACACAATCGTGAATCAGTTTGTACAAGTCGGGATCATTGTTATGAACAATATCTTTTATTTGCCCCAACATGGTATCCATCTGCTCATACACCTCGCCAATCACTGGTTTATCTGTATCTGCAAACCGAATCATGTGATAAATGGGCTTGGTGAATTCCAATACTTGCCTCACACTTGACCAAAACATACCATCAAGAGCGGCCTCCTCCACCAGTTCAAAACCTCGCCTGTCAACTGCATTTGTAGCCCTTTCCTTTAATACCTGCCAGTGTGGACTTGATACCATGCTAGCCAATGACTCTCTTACCTTCAAAAGGCGCCTAAAGGTGAGGTAATAGCTACCAAATCTAGTCCTCGCAATCTTCAACAACTCCAATCTTGAGTGACTACGGAAAAGGCCATGGGTATTGCCATGATTTGTAATAAATTTTATCATTTGTTTGTCTTTCTTGTACAAATCACCAATCCATTTGTATTGTTCATTTTTGTTCTTAACAACATCATGCATCAAAAGGTTCAATGTGTGAACCAAGCACCCAGACCAAAATATGTTGGGGTATTTATCCTCAATAATTGCTCCTGCTGCCTTACAATTAGGAGCATTATCAGTGATGACTTGGATGACATTGTATGGCCCAATACAGTCAATTGTTGCAAGTAATGCTTCTGCAATGTTGATGCTGGTCTTGAACTTCTCTGAGTAATCATATGCATTTAGAAAGATGGCACCACTAACAGACACAGCAAGAACATTTATCAATGGCTTGCCTTTTACATTTCTCTATCCATCAAATACAATGGACACCCCATGGTCAGTCCAAGAACTTGTCATTCTATTCAAAGAATGTGATATTTTTGCTTTTTCATGATCAAGTCCAACGGTTCTTGCCTTGTCATACCCAGGGCTCTTGTATCCTTTAGGGGCATCATTTATGGCAGAAACCATTTCGTGCCAATAAGGTGAGCGAAGAACATTGAATGGTATCCCACATGCATAGAGAAACCCATAAACTTTTGAATCCACATCATTCCTACACCCCTCATCAAGGAAATGTGATATGGTTCTACGCCTTAAAGCTGGTGACCCTATGCCTCCATATCCACTGCCTTGGGAGGATGCTGAAGGAGTTCTTTGTGCTTGTGATTGTGAGCTTGGTTCAAAGAAACCCCTTGATTTTTTAGATTTGTATTGGGCTTCCTCCTCTTCCCTTATGTATTTGGCTCTATCTGCTGCTGACACAACTGCACAAGTTTTGATTCCTATTTGTTTATCTCCATCCCATGGCCTTTTCCCGCAAAGGTGTTTTCTGGCACGGGTGTATGAACTTGTGTAATTATTGTTGCAATGGGGGCAATGAAATTTAATGGTTCCACCCCCTTTCCCTGCTTCAGGTCTGTTAACATATTTCCACAATGGAGTTTGGTCTTGTTTAGTTTTTTGGGAGTCAAGTTCACCCTCCTCCAGCTCCTCCTCACCGAGGTTTTCATCAAATCCACTGTCCCCCTTCTTCATCCCCCTCTTCATTTTGACCCCTCCTTTTCCTACTCTCCAGCACCATAATAACCAGAAAAGGGACCAAAAAGAAGAAAATGCCAAGAAATATAACCAGGTCCATGATGTTTGAAATTTGTAGTTTTGAATCTGCAAAATCTAATGGGAATGAGAAAAATAAAAATGTATTTAGTTTTACTATTTACTATTTATTAATTTTATTTATTTAGATTCATCATTCATCATTCTAGAATCTAGAAATAAGTTATAACTTTACTAACCTACTAAATTACTAAGTTACTAACCTCCTTGCAGGCTTGCTCCTCGGCGCTCGCTCCTCGCTCCTCCTCGCTCCTTTGCACAATCTCCTTGGCTCTCCTCCAACTCTTTCAAGTCACAATGAACTAAAAATGCCCCCCAAGCACTTATAAAACCAAAAAAAACAATTAAAACAAAAATTTTTTTGCGCGCTTTTCGCTCCCTGCAGCAATGCGCATCACTCCGGGAGCGAAAATTAAAGCCCGGAAGCAATCGGGAGTGATCGCTCCCGAGCTTTAATTTTTGCTCCTAGAGCGACGGGAGCGATCGCTCCCAAGCTTTAATTTTTGCTCATGGAGCGACGGGAGCGACGCTCCCGAAGTCCCTCCCTGTTTTGGCAGGAAGCGCAAATTTTTTTATCGCTCCCGAGCCACTCCTGCCCGGAGCGCGGATTGGGAGTGGGTTCGGTGGGGGGGGGGGGGCGCTCCCCCGCAACTCTAGTACTATGTTTACTCATTAGAATTAAAACTTAACTAAGTGCACCTACAGCCATGTGTCTAACAACTGTTTGAAGAAATGCCTTACTAAACACTCGGCCAAACTCAAAAAAATTAAGGAAAAAAATTGGATTATTCATAAACAATATCTTACACGTAGCTTTTTCGAAGGATGTCAGGCTTAAAGAGTGAGGATTTGGAACAAGGTGATAGTGGGCCCTCATCCTGTGTGTGCCAATCATAGTGGGTTGTTAGGACCTTAGTAACCCCGCTAAAATGATAAGTAATAGGTCTTCGTCTCTAAAATTGTAAAAATAAAAAATAATCATGATAAAATTCCAATAATAACAATTCATCCAGTGCAAATTCATCATTGTGCAATGTAAATACTAAATAGTAAACAATAAAATATGAACTTAAAATTTGTAAATGATATAAACATGATGCATATTCAAATTCAAAAATGAAACACATTAATTCATAAATGAAAAATTGTATGCATTGATTTCAATGTGAAATAAAGGTATGTTAGGTTTATAATAAGTTTATGTTTTTTGCTTTTGCATTTTAATTTTTATTTTAATCTTTAGCCTTTATGGACAAAAAATCAAGTGGGGCTACCCAAACATTCCCCCTCTCAGGGGGGGGCATCCAAATGACCCGTTTTGGGAAACATGCTCCCCACACTAGGGACATGTTTCCCCATGTTTTGTTGAAATATGTAACTAGGTTCGGTCTTCATAATGACATTTGTAATTATGATTTTATCTATTTGATGTAATGAGAAAAATAAATTTATTATTGCTATTCTTGAGGCATGAGTTTCATGCTCAAGAGAAATTTATTTTTAGGTCAAGCATCCATTGAGTGCTTCTAGGGCTTGTCATTGAGTCTACAAGTCAATTGAGTCATTGTCATGTATGAAAGACCCTTTTGGGCATGTTACATATTATAAAGAAAAATTATTTGAGTCAAAAGACCCTCCAAGACCTCGTCATAGTGCAAAGATCAAATCGGCCTACATGAAGGGACAAATCGACTTAGAGATAGCAATTCCTACCCCTCAAAAGCCTATAAATAAGAAGGAACTCGACCTCATTTGGACACACTCAAGCAAGTTTGATCACCTCAAGAATGTAGTTGGAAAAGGATGAAAAAGAACAAGAAGAACAAGATCAAAGTTTTGGGCTTCTCTCTCTCTCTCTCATGCTAGGGTTTCTACAGTTGTTGGGCAAATCGAAGTGCTAGGAAGAAATTGTTGGGTCGAAGTTGCAGAAGAATTTGTTGGGCAAATCAAAGTTCCAAAAAAAATTGTTGGGCAAGTTGAAGTTCCAGAAGAATTTGTTGGGCAAGTCAAAGTTCCAGAAGAATCTACTAGGCAGGTCGAAGTTGCAGAAGAATCTGTTGGGTAGGTCGAAGTTGCAGAAGAACCTGCTGGGTTATAAAGTCACATGGGTTATAAAGTTACTTCATGTGAAAAAAACTAAAGTGCACTTTATATTATTAAAGTGACTTTTATGTTTTAAAAGTCACTTTATGAGAGAAAAAGTGCACAAGGTGCGTAGCATTAAAAAGGTGCCTAAGAGTCTTGTAAGTGAGGGGGTCAACATGAGAAAGGGGTCAAGTGGGGGATTTGATCTCTACCTTTGATCTAATGAGTTGAGATCTAGGTTGCACGAAACGGGGAAATGGGTACGAGTTTCCGAAACGGGAACCAATACGAAACGCGACCTCCCCAAATTTTGGAAACGGGGAAACGCGAATATATATATATATATATTAGGGCATTTAAGAAATATGTGCAATCATAAAGCATATATGATACATTCTAATTTATTACATTATGATAAAATTGTCAATTGTCAATGCATAAACTATAAGTCTTTAAATTTACATCACATTTACTCATGAATGATCACATAATGAAAATAGAAATATCCAAAATCAGTCACGAGAAATTTCTAATTTCTTGTCTCGTGCTTGATTGGGAGTCTCCTCCTACATAGTCGAACGACCTTAGTGCTCTTGATTAAATACAAGTTTCATACCCTAGTACCCTACATGCTCTTCATGATTGGGAGTCTCCCCTGCATAGAGGGCTTGGTTCTCTTGATTAAATACAAGTTCCATACCCTAGTACATGATAAAATCCAATGGAAACATTGCAATCCCCCCAATCTTGAAATCCTGAAAAACAGATAAGCCTGCTGGATTTTGAGTGAGATCTAAAATTCTACTTTCTCCATATGAAATCCAATGAGGGTGAAACCACTCTCAAACATCTTGAGTCATTTCATGGTAATGTTAAAAATTTAAGTAAAAGGATGAAAATGAAAAATAAAGGAGAATATCACTTTTACTAGAAGCAACTACAAGTCACTAGGATAACCTAAAGATAAATTAGAAAACTAATTAAAAAAAACACAAGTAAAAAGCTGAAACGTGAGTCGTACGGCCCTAAAACGCGTTTCAGGCCGTACTGGCCACGTTTTAGTTTCGTGAAACGTGGCAGGATGGCCTGAAACGCGTTTAAGGGCCGTACCACACGCATTTCAGCGTTTCGTACTCCTTTCCGTAAGGAAACGCCCCCTTGCCCTATGTTTCCTGCAACATAGGTTGAGATTTAATCTCAGCCATTAAATCTCTAGGGTTAGGTTTCCCTCTCAAAAGAAAGACAAAAGGAAATGGAAAAGGATTTTCTCATTCATTCTTCTCTCAAGGAAATGAGGAGAGCATAGGAGGCACCAAGGAGAAGCTCGAGTCAGTCAAGAAAAGGAGTTGGTCAAGGAAGCTCGAGGCTGCTAGATGAGGAAGATAATTTGTGTGTGAAGCATTTCTACAGCAAAGAACAAGACCATTACCACTAGCAACTCCCATTTTTTCTTAGGGCCGAGTTTAAGTCTTTGGAGGGGTTTGAATCTCAAGGGAGCAGCCACTGTAGACTTCTGTGCACAGGTCAAGGTTATCCAAGGTCTGAGACTCGTACAACCAGTTAACAGCAGCTTAGATTTATCCTTCAGTCAGTCTCATGCAGTCCATGCTTTTCAGGGTTTGTTCGGCAGATATTTCGGGCCGTTTCTGAGCATGTTTCAGTGTACAGTTCGAGGCCAATACTGAGCATGTTTAGCAAGTATCTCAAGTTTATTTATGAGTGTGATTCAGCGTGTGGGTAAGTGATGAGAAGTCTGCTTCAGTTGTGCGTTTTACCAACTGTGTATATCAGAGTTCCAAGAGCAGAGAGTGGACTGTTCTGTGGTGAAATTTCTAGACTTAAGGAGTTGTTAAGAGGCCAATTCTTTTGCTGAGGAGGGTAGACTGTGGGCGTAAAAATATCAGTCTAAGAAAGTGTAAAAAGAACCTATGAGATGCTTCTTCAAGGGAAGAGATAAGTTGATTTTCTTGTACATTTAATGTTGTAAGAAATTTCTCTAGAAGCAAATAAGGTCCTCCTTGAAGACTGGTTTTCCCCTTGTGGGTTTTTCCAGGGTCAGTTGGTCAAAAATAATTGTGTTCATGGGTTAAAATTTATGGTGTGTGCTTGCTCATTTATTTCCTCTATCAACTAGAAGACTAAATGGTAAAGTAGTTCTTTGTTTTGAAGATAAATGCAAATGCAAAGCTGTAGCTGGGTTGGGCAACAGCTTGAGCACAATTTTCTACAGTGAAAGGCAACGGAGTGATTGTGTTCAAGAAGAGATCGAGAGCAATGTTGCACGAAGCGGAAGCGAAGCGGAAGCGTTTTTTGGAAGCGGGGACGCCGAAGCGTCATTTTCCAAAAATCTAGGAAGCGAAGCGTCCGCGGAAGCGTCTGCTATATATATATATATATATATATATATATATATATATATATATATATATATATATATATTTTGCATTTATACTCAAAACAAACATCCCAAATACCAAATTAATTGTAGAAGACATGAAAACATGCATATTTTTGCATAAATCAAGATAGATATAACATCCATTGTACATTAATGATCTAGAATCTAGATTCTTCTCCTCTTGTCTAGCCTTTGCCTCTACCTCGATTGTCTAGGGATATTAGTCAACATTGCCCAATTTTGATCAAACTACCTAATTCAAGACTTAAAATATGGTAGAAAAAGCTTAACATGTTTGATCGATGATTTTGACTTGATTGAAAGGTAACTTTTTGCTAAGGGCGTGCCGCATGACAAAGGAGTTCAACAATTAACACCACCAACACTAGGGTACATATAGGGCTTGGTGCTCTTGATTAAATGCTAATCGCATACCTTCATACTTGATATAATCTAATTCAATGCCACAATCCCATTGATCCTGAATTCCTGAAAACTGTTAAGTCTGCTGAATTTTGAATAGGATATGAAATTATATTTTCTCCATATGAAGTCCAATGAGGCTGGAACCACTCTCAATCATCCTGAGTCATTTCATGGTAATGTTAAAAATTTAAGTAAAAGGATGAAAATGAAAAATAAAGGAGAATGTCACTTTTACTTTAAGAATTTAACATTACCATGAGGGAGCATCTGCTATATTTATATTTTTTTTGCCTTCATTCGTCACCCTAACCCAAGGTGGACCCACCCCCAACAAGCAAACTCACCTAAAATTTTAAAAAAAAAAATTGAAAAAAAACGATTTTCTAAACGCTTTTCCGGAAGCTTTTCTGGAAGCGTACGCTTCCTCCTCCGAAGCGCCACGCTTCCAACGCCCGAAGCGCCGTACGAAGCGCGCTTCGGCGCTTCCGTACAGCGCTTCCAAATTTCCAGGAAGCGACGCTTCCGAATTCGAAAGCGCCGCTTCCGACCAAGCTTCCTAGGCGCTTCCGTATGGGACGCGCTTTGGGGCTTGGAACCGGGGGGGGCGCTTCGTGCAACATTGATCGAGAGAAGCACAAGAACTGGTAGAGAAGCTCTGACGAGGAAACCCTTGCCCTGGCAAGCAAAGGTAGCAAGGGCAAAGGCAGGGAGGGCCAAGGAGAGGCTGAGTCTAGTCAGAGGAGCGAGAAGAAAGAGAAGGATCTAAGCAAGATCAAGTGCTTCCATTACCATGAGTTCAGACACTATGCCACTAAGTGTCTTAATCGGAAGGAGTCCAGTAAGGATCATGTAGTTGCATTAGCAGAGGTAGATGTGTTTTTTGCCCACATTTCGAGAATATTTCTCATTAATAGCTAGCAAGGTAAGCTCAGCAAATAAGCAATGTATGGTATATTGATTTTGGAGCATCCTTCCACATGACTGGGAACAAGAAGAATTTTTGCCACCTAAAGGAGAAGGACATGTAGTTTCAAATTGAGCTAGGAGCTGATGGCATGTATGCAGCTAGAGGAGTTGGTGTTGTCAGTTTTCAGAGGGAGTCAAGTAATCATCTTCATCTCAGAGATGTCCTCTATGTCCTAGGACTAAAGCAGAATCTTGTTTCAGTGGCTACCCTTAAGGACAAGGGTTACGATGTCATCTTCAGCAAAGGTAAGGCCTACCTCAAGCACTTAGCTTCTAGATGTAAGAAGCAAATAGGTGTGAGGATGAAGAATCTCTACAAGTTTCAGGTAGAGACAGGCACAACCTTCAGCAGCAAGGCGGGAAGTGCACAGAGTAGAAAAGTGATGGTTAAGGAAAGCAGAGCTCTGAGGGAGTCCTTAGAGCAAGAGCAGATTAGAGCACCTATGAAGAAGCTACTCAAGATGGAACCTTAGCCAGTATCTTCGTTTGAGTCTTGGCTAGTTGGCAGTTGGGCTGACCAGCAGGATGATGAGGAGCAGAGCCCAGGGCAAGTGGAAGCAACCACTCAGTCAATGACTCCCAGTATAGGGACAGTTCAAGCCAAGTGGGAAGAAGATTTGTTTGGGGAGGACTAGAAGAGAATTGGATCTCCTAGTACCACATTTAGTCTTTTAGACAAAGGAAGCAGCCACAAAGGTACACAGGGTACAGGGCACTTATGACTAAGGTGATAGACTCACAGAGCATGGTTGGAGAGAACATGTCTTCAAATCAGATTCCAAAGCAGGAAGCACGGAAATCTTCTAGTTCAGAGGGAGCAGCTACAGCAACAAAGAATGTGGTAGTGTTGAAGACAAATCCAGGTGGGCAAGGTTCCTCCAAAAATACCTTCCTCGCTAAAAGGGAGTGTTGAAAAGTGTAGTGAGAGAAGGTCTTCTCTAGTGTGTGTGCCTTGACCAAAAAGACCTCGAATTGTCCTCAGAAGATAGACTTCAATTGTGGTGAGTTAATTTCTACTTCATGGGAATAATCATCACGTGTTCATGCATTGAGTTGGAGCTCCAGTTAAAGAGGAGTCTTCTTCGGTTAACTACAAGATAGATGGCAGTTCAAATTTAGAAAAGGAAGAGTTGCGAACTTCAGTCCTTGACTGAAGGAGGACGAGTTATAACTCCAACTGATGATTGGAGAAGAGAACCAATTCAACTTAGTTAACTAATCAGTGACAACTCAACTTCCAAATTTGTAACTTGCCTATTATAGAGTGGACAGAATCTATAAAGGAAGGACGAAATGAACAAGTTAAACAATTGTTTGTGCACAAGGTTGTAAGACAAAGCAAGCTCACGAGTTAGTGAGAGAGATCTTTGCTTGTGGTGTGTGTAGCCTTGAGGAGCAAGCACACACTGGATTGGTGAGCAGACTTGTGCAAAAGTTTAGGAGCTGCATCCTATATAATAGGAGACCTGGTGCGCACAAAAATAGGAGCCTGCTGCACTACAAAATAGGAGTTTTTGTGTGCACAGATATAGGCCCTAGTGCACTAGGATATAGAGCTGCTGGTGTGCAAAGTTTAGGAGCAGGAGTCAAGCAAGTTTTGCGGGGTGTTTTAAGCTAGTACAGCAGAGAACAAGTTTGTTCTCAGATTGCCTTGTAAGAGATTCCATTGCTCAAGTTTATCAATAAATACTACAGCAAAGAAGAGGGTTTTCCCAGTTGGGTTTCCCAATAAATAATTGTGTTAATTTGTGTGACTTTGTTTTATCTCCGTGTTCAGATTCTGCTGCTTATCAGTTAAGAAATTCTGTATCTCTGTGAAAGAAAGTTTGCAATTGCATTAATTTTCAGTTATTCACTAAGTAGTTGCAGAATTTCGTGGAAAATTAACACAATTCCAATGACTTCATCCAAAAAATGTGACTTGCCGCTCTCCTTGAAAAGGTAGTTCTTTCAATTTTCTAATTCTATACTCAGAATAAATGAACTTTTGCTCAACAGTAGAGCAGGAAAAGAAACTAGAGTGGAACAATCGGATGATCACATCTGACAACTGCATGGCTGATGGACAATGATTGCTAAATGATCCCTGTGAACACTATAAAGAAAACCATAAGCAAATAAACCCTGATGATCGAAAATTTGTTAAGTGGCTAGTGCTATCCTCCCAAGCCACAATGAGAACGTGGGTGTGCTTAATCAGCATGAAACTCGAGATCAAAAACCATATCAGAAAGTTAAACCGATGAGTTATATCACAGTGGAGATTATATCTTCTACATTTGCTGTTGGTCCTTTATACCATGACAAGGTTATTTGAGCCCACTAGCACATCGCAAAAGAAACCTCTCCAATGAACAGAAGATGATGGGCATGGCATCGACTATAGCTGACTCTAATAAAATAGGATTTCACAAATAAAAAATAAAACAGTCCGTCTATGAACATCATAGAATAGTAGGAAAAATAAATAAAGATCATATTTTACACTTAAAGAACAAGAGAATAGGCTTTTGCTCTACAGTAGGGCAAGAAAAGACAGCTATGCTCAGCTCAAGCTTCCCAAAATGATATACACATGACCTAAATTATAATAGCATGCATTAGGTCATTCATGGAAAACTTCAAGGTGGATTTGACAATATGCACTTTAAACAACTGCCACACATGAACAGCCAAACCAATAAATTCAAATAGTACAGAAACCCGATTACTAAGGGAGCTTGAAGACAAAGGGGGATAGAGATACCCACATGAAGAGAAAACCTTAGCTCGCTAAAATGATGCTTGAGATTAGAATGAGTGACATGAAGAAGGACTGTGTCATCGGGCACATTCTGCAGGACAGAGGCCATCCGTTGCTCTGGCAGTAATTATATGCAATCGTACATCAGTAAAACAAACCAAACCAACATGAGGATACCAACTAATGCATTTTCCTATAACTAAAATCAGTGTAGAAAAAAACACACAGAATAAATTATTCCTCTGGAATGTAACTATGCAGAAGTTGATGGAGATTGCATTCGAATAAATACCTGCGATGTGTCACTATTAAATCACCAGAAATCAATATCGATCTGAAGGTGCCAGAACTTCGAGGCGTCTAAGAATCAATATACATATGGATTAAATGCCTGTTTAGGACTTGAAAGTACCTTCCCTACGATTCACAAAGCACTGCTTTAAAAATTCATTACCGTTTGGCGAATGAAAACCTTTCTGAACAGAAAGGAAGCAGAGAACTACAAATTAAAGTTGAAAGGTAACCCGATCGAGTCACACTTCGTAATTTTAGCTGGTTTGTTGAGGGTCTAATTCTAAATGCAAAACATTCAAATCATTTTATGCATCGACTAATTGGTTTAGCGTCCACCGCATTCAAATTCCTGAAAAAAGTGGGGACTCTACTTCGTTAGATTGGCCAATGGATCGGAGTGACCACTCGCTATATTTAAGATAGTCGAGAAACATCGTGATGTGTCAATTCAAATGGTAGATCCCATCCAACTAATTCATGACAAAATTATGTAGGATATTTTTGTAGAAGATTATAGAAAAGAGAATTGTTTTCACAAAGCGAGGTCTCCATTTAGCATTTGCTCGAGGGAGGTTTGTCATTTATTCATGCAGGGGGTTTTTGCGGTTGATTGCTCATTTTGATTTTGTCTTTTTTAATGAGGTTAGGGAGGTTTGGGACAAAAGGAAAGATGTTTTTTTTCGTTGTTTAGTTGATTTTCAAAATGTTTTTAACACGGTTTTTAGGGATAAGCTTTGGCACCTAATAGAGGAACTTCAAGTTCTTAGGTATTTTGGGGCAGTTGTTCATAGGTTGTATGAGGAGGTGAAAGTCAAAATAAGAACTCCAGTTGGCATCTCTGGAAGTTTTAGGAGCGATATTGGGGTCAATCAAGGGTGTTCATTGTCCCCTACCCATTTTGGTTTAGATATTAACAAACTTGAAGAGTTGTTAAACTCACAAGGTGGTGATGGTGTCCATTTGGGCGAGTTTGTTATAAGGCTTCTTTTGTATCCAGATGATCGTATTCTGATTGCTAAATCTGTTCTTGTCTTGCAAGAGCACTTACTTTCCCTTGAGCGTTTTTCTAGAAGGTGGGGAATGCAAGTCAATATTAGCAAGGTGAAAGTGGTGGTTTTCTCTAACAAAAGAAAACATAGCTAGCATAAGTTCTATTTTGAAGGCAGTTGCAAATTACAAATACCTTGGAATTGACTTACAATGGAAGCAAATTGAAAAAATTCAAAAACACTTGATTACAAACAAGTTCAAAATTAAAAGTTCGGTTCCTTTTGATATCTTGCTAAGTGAAATGGGGGTTGCTCCTATTGAAGCAATTGTTATGGTGCGACTCATAAGATATTTTTAAAAAATGAGCAAATGGAAGAGGGCAAATGGCCTAAGGTTATGTTGTCGCTGCTACAACACCCTCCAAATTTCAGCCTATATCCAAACTTTGGAGCCACCTTAAACCATGTGTGTTGTCGTTTCTAGTAATAAAAGACATTCCATGCTTGTTCTCTAACTTTATAAGTCCCTTTGTGAAGAAAACCTAAGTGTTTGTGTTTTAGGGAAGGGAAGTGTCACACTTCGTAAAAGGGAGTTATAGTGCATCTTTAAGAGGCAACTTTGGTACTAATGGGTCCTATATATCATAGAGACATGTACTAGACTCATTCCCAAAGTTTTGTGCATTGTTTTGTTGTCATTGTCACTTGTGTCGTAAAGTGTATCTTAAGTGTTGCACTTGGAGGTAAGTGTTGGTTCGTTGTCGTTTCAATGGGTTCATGTTGATTATGGGTATTAAGTGCTCATTGATGTGTAGTTGATCGTTCATGAGTGTGTGATCATCTTCAAGGCATGTCATGGTTTCATCTTTGCTTTATTGATCCCGCACTTAGTCAATTTTCGAAATGTTCCTTGCTTGACCAACCACCCTCCTAGTTTGCCTCCCTGAATTTCACATTGTGCAATCTCAGGCCCCAATTAGTTGCTCTTGGAACTGCGCATTTCATAGTCATTGCCTCCAAGGACTGCACACTGTGTAGTCACAATGCCAAGTTGTTGCCTCCTACCCCTCAAAATTGTGCAATCTTGCCCCCTAGTCAACCTCTCACTGTGCATTGCACAGTTTATGTCAGTAATCAGCCTCCCTATCTCTCTGATATGTGCAATCATGTGGCCCAACCTCTTTTAAATCGCACACTACGTAGTCATAGTGGGCAAGTCTTCCTCACTGTGTCATTGTCGCCCTCAACTGCGCATTTCTATCTCTTAGTCTTCCAGCCACTGCACCTTGCACAATCACAGTCGTCAAACCTTCCTCCTTGCCTCCTGGAACTACTCAATGCGCAATCCCTGAGTCCCCTCCTCAATACTGCACTCAATCCTGGGTTCAATCAGTCAATTGCATGAAGAAGTAGACTAGGATATTTTCGAACATATGTCATCTTGTCATGAGTGAATTCCATTTGCAATTATTGTATCTTGACATGGCAAAATGATGCTCAAGGAGGATGCCAAGGAGATCATGCAAAAAGACACTTATGAAGCTACAAATACAAGGATGATCATCAAGCAAGAATATGAAGGGACACTAGATTGTGACAGAGGATGGAAGATCAAGATCACATGGAAGACTCCATATCATCGATCCTTTTGGAGAAGGAAGATGAAGTACATGCAAGACTTAACAAGAAGATACAAGGACAACAGAAAGAGAAGCTTGGCATTGACACATCATGATGAATTTCCATGTCATCGCCAAGTCATGGATTGTCCAACTTTCATCTCAAGAATCATATGAGTCATCATGTTGCCACATCATTTGTGGATGTAATTATGTAATTTTCAAGGAAAATAAGAAATGTAAAGTACGTGGAAGTCCAAATGTCCCGCATAAAATGTGAAAAGTCATGTAGAAGTTAAATGGTCTCATGTAAATTTGAAAAGTCACAAGGAGCTCAAGAGTCACAAGGGAGGTGGAGAGTCACCTCATTTGTTATATATACACCCTCATAGCTCAAGAAAAGGACTTTTCACCTTGGCTTCTCAAGCTAGGCATAGGAGAGAAGAATAGGCTTTTGAGAAGAAAGTAGTTGCTTAATGTTCCACTATTGGAACAAGTGTTGTATCATTGTAATGGTGTATCTTGGAACTTTCACTCAATAATTCAAAGCTCTTGGAGTTGACACACTTTTCATGCATATGTCGTGAATGATTGTGAGACTATTCTTTCATTGTTTACGGTGTATGTTTATTTTAATCCATAACTAATGAAAATAAACTATTTTGTTGGCCTTAGTATGCATCTTTGAATCGTGTGTCCTATGTTTTCATGATCATGGTTTCTTTGTGAACTATTTCACAAGATTACTAATAATTCATTCAGATTCATGTGTGTGTCTTTGCTAGGATAGTACTATTACTTTTCTTTCAAAGACTCACTTTATTTTCCATTTCATGAAAGAACCATTATACACTCGCAATTGAATCATCGCAAGGCTAATTTACTTTCTCATCTTGAAAGTGCATGTGTTTCTCTTGTGTCATTCATTGCAACCAAGGAAAATCTCTAAGATAATTGAAACTAGCCGTACTTTCCGTTTGGGACTCCTACTCCAAATCGTGTGAAGTCTAATTGGGACTTCATACCGGGGAGACCCCCTTACTGTTGATGGCATCTAACACCATCAATAAGTTGTCTTCAATGACAGATTGTGCAAAATAAAGAAGACTTAGGTGTGGGGAAATAGAAAATGGTTTAGTAAATGGGCTATTAACTTGAATATGTGCCAAAAAATTAGTAAAGAGATAAGCATTTTGTTATGGATAAGTTCCATAAGCATACTTGGGATAAAGAGCTAGGGAGAAAGAGAAAGTACTATATTGAAGAGTTTAATCCCACTGGTAATCATCATCAAAAAGTGTACATAGGGGTCAATATTTAATGGAGAGCCAAAATTCTTATTTCTCAATTAAGAACTAACTCTCATCAACTCCATTGTGAAATAGGGTGTTGGAAAAGACCAAAAGAAGTTTAGGGAGAAAGAGTGTAACCACCCCTCCCAACATTTACCTTCTTTTATAACCTCCCAAGGTAAATGTGAGGTTGAGTACTATTATGACATGACTTGACCTCCAAGTTCCGATTAAGGAAGTGGGGCCTACAAATTGAAACTTACTGACATCCTACAGGGACTACAGATCACTGAGGAGTTGAACAACTACCCCAAGTGATCAATCCCTGAGTTGGAACCCTTTTTCTCTGATTTAGCACCCCAACCGAACACACAACAAGGAAAGGGTGTGGTTATGAGGCCCCAATCACACACACAAGCTTGGTTCCATGCTGTTATGACCTAAATCCTCCAGTTTTGTGCCTGCAATTCCGAGATCTAAGTCTCTTTTTCAGGTCAGCCTCTAAATCACTACCTAGAACTGCTTGTAACTTTCTAGAATCATAATTAACATGACGACAATTCCAAACATTCAAACTTGAAGCAAGAACTTGACCTAAATTGCTTGTTACACATCAGACATTTCATCGAACATATGGTAAACTTGTAAGTTACAGGTCATGAATGCATATCTGATCATAAACTTCTAAACTTCATCTAAGAATCACCAAGAAGGTCTAATGCCCTCTTAAGTAGTTACAACAACACTTGTTAACCCATGCATTCATCAACCATTCAAATACTTATCAAATCATGAACAAGAGCCATAGTTAGAGCACATTATAGAACCATGCTTATCACCAGCATATAACCAAAATATTAACCATGGTAAATCTGCCATAAAATCATCATAATAACAAGTACATGTTATCATTAATTACATTAGAAGAATAATTCATATTAACTTATGCAAAATTCAACCAATTTAGAGACTTCCACGTACCACCCAACCACAAATTGTGTTGAACCAACTCTTTCTTTCAGCCAATCATCCTCGTGTCATATTCCAAGCATGAATGTGGGATCTCATGGGATAAACTAAGACATAATCAACCAGGGACTCAAGAGGTTAAACCACCTCCACCCTCAAGTTACCGTTATCTCACCTAAACTGATCCCAAGATCACAAAACCAAACCGAGCTTGGATGCCTTAGACTTTCTTCACCATACCTTGAGGAAATTTCCTGTCTCCACCCACCTATCAAGGGATTCTCGAAGAAAACCATCTCCACCCTCAACAATCCAAAGCTCAACCAATAATGAATCTCATCACACCATGGCTATCCAGGAAATGGCAAGGCAAGGCTGAAACCACTGTCAAACTAGGAAAAACCCATGCCAATGACAACAAATGAACCAAATAAACAAATGCATGTACCATGCATTCATACCTCAGTTAGGAAATCACACATGCAACTTATTACCTGCAAAATCCTCCTATTGAAGTTGTTGATCCAACCTTCTCCTTACTTTCCTTTACTTGTCCTTTTCCTTCCTTTGCTTGGTTGCTTGCCTTTCTCCTAACCAAGTGAATGCTAAAGTGCTCCAAGAATTCTCTAAGAGTGTACGAAAGAGAGAATGAAAGGAGAGAGCCAAAACTGAATTGAAAAAGTTGTGAATTGATCCTCTGATGCTTTTTCATTATTGATATCTCTTTTTTCTTCATTTTCCTTCATTTCTCCTCCAATTTCCCTTGCATGCAAATTTGTGTCACTTCACCTTCCTTTTCTCCTATTTTCCTTTGTTTTCATAATTATATGTCAATTAATTCCTCTCTGCTTTTGCTAATGCCTTTGCCAATTTCCATAGCCATTATTAAGCCTCAAGTGATGTCCACTATAATGTTTGCCCATCATTCAACTTGGAATATGTGTCCCATTACCTTGGTCTTATTTTTCCTTTTATTATCCTTTATTGCATGAAACTTTTGCCTGTGGCTGTCACAAACCCCTCCCCCTTATGGGAACACCATCCTCGGTGTTCTATGACACCTATGACCAACAAACCGCTGAAAAATAAAACATATTGCCTATGGAGCTTTATAGCATAGCTTGATACAGTATTTACAATAACATCTTGTTGAAAGCAAAACAAAACATATCACTTATTGGAGCTTTATAACACAACTCAATGTAGTATAATACATTTTCATGAATATAGCACATATCTGCATAATCTGAAGAAAAAAAAAAATCAAGGTTAAGAAGACTTCATGTATTCATGCAAAGCACTCATTCATTTGGAATTGTGATTTCCAAACATAGCCAAAGGAATTCTCACCTAATTCCTTTCTTTTACCTTTTTCCTTGTTGCAATTGAGTCTTATTATGTGTTATCACATCACCCAACTGTTAGTTATATATAAACAAATCAATTGTTACCTTGTCACGCTAATACCAAGCATGTTTCCCTGCAATTGTTCACACATGTCAGTCACATGTTCCAAAGATCAAGACATCATGTCTATTAATTTGAAATCAACCTTTACCAAGACTAACAATCATGTCATAATAAAAAATCAACTCACAATCATAAGTCATAATACTACAACTAGCACCCACTTGCACTCAAGTGCATATCAGTTGTCTCAGCACATATTGTGTTAGTACAACCGTCTTAAAACAAGATCATTCCTTCATGCAATCTTATAGACACATACTCATATCATGCAATTAATCAAACATTCAAACAACTTGTAAACATAACCCCTTATTGTCCATGGTCCACACTAAGGTAGAAGGAGGTAGCTACTATAATGGCTCGATCTCCAATGGGATCTCCAAAGCTCTACTAAATTTAACCACACTTTCCAAAACTTGATTTTATTTTCTCATACATTTTTACTTGAAACATACCACATTCCGTAGATTTCATGTCATGCCTTTAAGGGGAGTCATGTGAACCGCAGTCCACTACTCTACTCTTAATCCCTGGTCTTCTATTTCCTGCAAACGTACCATGTTAGATAAACCAAATAGATGACATAACCAAACTCATACCTCAATGTATCTCAGTGGAGGTTATCGCATCTGCATAAGTCAATCCATATTAGTATGACACAATATAACAAGTATATCGATTCATACCTGAATATCATAACCATAAGCATCTACACAGGCCAATCCAGATTAGCACGACACATAATAACATCAAGATCTTAGCTGCAAAAACCATAATCATCATGCATATGACCGTGTTGATGGTGTTATAAATCCGTCAACCAAGGGGGTCTCCCCGACATGAAGTCATAATTATACCTCACACCGTTTGGACTAGGAACCCCATCTAGAGTATCGACCTAGTTGCCATGTATTCTTATAGATTTGCCTTGGCTCTAAATGTCAACAAGAGAAAGGAATGAAAATGTTCCTTTGAAAAGCAAGTGAGTGTGCCTGGTGAGTGTTTGGTTGTAAGTGTGTCAAGGTTCTTCTACTGCGGAGGGAAAGTGAGCCTCTAAGAGAGAAGTAATAGTACCACCCTAGTAGAGACACATATAACCAAGAAGGATCTGTCTAACATCCAGCAGAATAGTCCACAAAGATGTGATGATCATTACAACCAATCAACAAGAAATATGAGTTTAGTATCCAACAGAATAGTCCATAAGGATGTGAAAACAATAACAACCATTATAACACATTCTCAATATGATAAGTATTAGAATAACTGAAATAGTTCAACTAATTTAGCACAGATGAAAGCAAACATGAATTAAAAACATCCACAGAATAATCTTACAAATATTCATAATCCATGCATGAAGAACGTGTTGGCCATGAGGCTTTTAATATTAAGTAAAAGTTCCAAGACACATGTATACAATGAACACCACTAGCTCCAATAGTGGATCATTGGAGCCACTACTTTCTCCTCAAAAGAACTAGCTTGTCTCTCTAATGCCTTCCGAGAGGAGCCAGGGTGAAAATTCCTTTGCTCATACAATGAGGGTATATATATAACCAAGAGGTGATGCTTCACCTTCCTTGTGACTCTTTGACTACCCCCATGACTGTTTGACTTCCTATGACTTTTCAACTTTACATGACTCTTCATATTCTAAATATGTCCTTTGGACTTCCACTTTACAATACATTTTGAATAGATAATTACATAATCCACAATAATGATGTGGCATATGATGACTCATGACAGGACATGACATGACATTGATGACATGGACTACATGATGATGTGGCAATGCCAAGTTGTCCTTCTTGTTGCTTCTTTCTTTCTGTCTTCAATAAGAGATGTATCTAATGCTTCATCTTCATGAGATATATGCTTTGTTCTTCATATCTACCCTCCAAAGGGTTGTGAATCAGATGGAGTCTTCATGCAGTCTTGATCTTTGGTCTTCGATTGTAATCCAGTGTTCCTTCATCTTCTTGTTTGATGATCATCTTATCTCCTAAGTTCCTTAGGTGTCTTCTAGCATGCCCTCCTTCTCCATCTCCTTATGCATCATCTTGCCATAACATGATAAAGTTATTGCATCTGCAATCCACTAATGACAAGACGACATCAGTCTGATAAACCCCTAGTCTAAGATGTTGCATTATGATCCACTCACTGAGCCAAAACTGGGAGGAAGGTCAAGGGAGAGGCTCAGTGACTGCTAGTTTCACAACTCAACTAGTCAAGGGTAAGGCTTGAGCCTTGAGACTACGCAATGTGCAGTTTGGGCTTGGACTAAGCAAAAATATTGCATAGTTGGGGAGCTTAGGGAGCCAAGTTGAGGGCTTGAGCACTGATTTTACCATTGTGCAGTTATGGAAGAAAGAGGAGCCCAGATGATTATGCAATTGCGCAGTTCAAGAGGTCGAGGCTAAGGCTTGAGCCTTGAGACTACGCAATGCTCAATACTGACTAGGCAAGAGAAAGAAATTACGTAATTTTGGGAGTTAGTGAGCCACGCTGAGGGGTTTTTCACTTTTCATCCAACTATGCTCTTCTGGGAGGCAAAGCATGCTTGGTGATTGCATAGTTGCACAATTCAAGAGCTTAGGGTTTGAGCTTGAGCTCAGAGATTGCACAGTGTGCAGTTGGGGCGAGGTTGGAGGGTTGAATTCCACAATTTTGGAGGCCAAGGCTCAGGCTTAAGCACTGAAATTGTGTAGTGCACAATGTCAAGGGGCGAGGTTACATCTTAAGGGATGGGACTGTGCAATGCGCAGTTATGGAAAGTCGGATGAGGCTAAGTTGTTGGGGATTTTATGAAATTTGGCTAAGTGTGGGATCAATGAAACTAATATGAACATTGATAGGACTTGATTGTGATCACAGACTTAGACACTTGATGACACAAGATAGATCATCTGAAACACATGAACACATACTTCCCTTAGTGTGACAACCTTTGTGACAACTTACGACAAGTGCGACACTAAAGATACACTTTGTGATGACAATGATGACACTTGTGCGACAATGCGAAAAAAAATTGGAAATGAGTGTGAAACATACCTACATGATAAGAACAACTCATTATCACAAATATTGCCTCTTTAAACAAACCAAAACTCTACTTTACATGATAAGCGAAAATTCCCACTCCAAAATATGACAATTGCTATATGAAAATAAAAGTGCGAACAATACTTGCGAAATGCAAACGACAGTGAAAAAAACACATCTCAGGGCAAAGATAACATGAAAAGACAATAATTAAAGGGAAAGCAAGTGAAAGAGACATTTGAAAACAACACTTGCGATGGTGAAAGTGTGCAAAAGTGATAGTTGGAGAAACTCACCAAAATAAAAGTACGATCACAAACAAAGTGAGGGACTTTCGATGTCAGTATGCATTGACTGTCGACATGGATTAGTCATCACACAGAAATAGTCTTGATGGACCATGTTATGCTTGTTCAAGCTTGCGTAAAAGAATGCACTCATGGACTTGTTGCAGACTAAGCATGTGTGAGCAAGTGACTTCAACACTTCTATCCAAGAAGGGAGCTCAAAAGCATCAATTGACCAAGAAGTGACTACCGAACAATCCATCACAAGATGCACTGTAGGCTCTAAAAGTCGAGTGTAGGAAAAGATTTGGAGGGTGTTTTTCACAACCACAACACTTGGCGACACACTAGTAGAACTCCAACTTGTCTACCTTGGTCAATTCTTTCGTGCAGGGTCTAGTTCTTCAAGAAGTATTGATTCATCATTAAGATTACCATGGCTTCCCCATTTACCCCATGCATAAACATAGTCCCCTTCATTCCTTTACTCAGTTAAACAAAAACATAAGATCAACGATCACACAATTTTTTGAATCGGGATAGGGTAATGAAGTTCACGAGCTTTAGATTTTTAGAGTATAGTTTTTCATCTATGGTGTTGCTCCCCTGCCAGCAGGCCTGGACAGTACTCGATGGAGTCACTCCAAGGACACAAACATTGCTTCGCTACCAGCAAGCCTGAACAATACTCTGGCAGAGTTGCTTGCTTCACCTCTCTGCTCAGGAAGCCTTTCTCTTGTTTCACCTTTATTTATTTATTTTATATAGGACTATGCATCGACACTTATTTATTTCATGGATGGAAGAGGGATCCCAACTTATTGCGAATAGGAGAGGTTATCCCTTTAGAGAAGCATATACAAGACTTATGATATTGGTTTGCTTGTTTAGATTTCCCCCTTGTCCTTCTCTACTTGATTGGATCAACCTGAAAACACCAAAACATAAAAACCCGAGTGTAGGCATGAGGTTTCCATAATAGACATGGATATCATGGTTCGACATAAGGCATTCTTAATGCAAGGATCACATTTTTCGTCTAAACATCATTGGCCAAAAGATGTAACCAAGACAACGAAGAAGGAGAGAGAGTTACCCAAATTTGCAATGTCACAAAGTCCTTTTCTATTTTTCCACATTCCCTTTTGATCCAACAAAGCATCTTCATGCAAGGTATCACAAAACTAAAGGAAAGACAACACACAACAAGGAAGTGAATCCAAAGCACAAACAAAGGAGTCTAAACCAAACATGATGAAATATAGAAGTAAGAAAAGATAGGAAAGGCTAAAGAGAACAAGTGCAAAATGAGTGCAAGAGAGGGGGGGCTAGAATGCAACTAATCCTACTCCTAACCGAATAGATAGAAGGTGGGGGTCATGTATAATGAAATTTCCAATGAAGGCACTGTAGATGTTCTCGACCTGCAATGAGAAATATATGATCGATTAAAATAGATATAAAGTAATGTGCAAGAGAAAATATGAGAGCTTGAATAAATTGCACAATAAAAGGAAGGACTTGCTTGTTGGTAGAAAGATGTGTCGCAACCACTACTTTTATCTAGTTCACATTCTTACCTTTTCTATGAAAACCATAATCAGACAAACCTCAAAAAATTCTTATGAATGCACCTTATTCTATGTCATACTACTTAACAAGCATGAGAAAGGGTCGAAACTTGTTCTTTGCAATGAAGCTTGCAAAGTAAGATTTCTCCAACCATTCGGCGATTGGATCATGAAATTCGAAACAATCCTCTTGAAAATCCTGAAAACTTTGAAATAATGAATCTTCAATTAAAAGCACAGGATTAGGATGAGAATATTGTGAGGGAAAATAGATCTGATCATATTAAGAAGGCTTGTTAAGATAGTGAGGACCTGACATAACCATCAACGAAGGTTGAAGTGCCTCAGCTGCTTGACAAGTATCTGAATGGTGAGATAAACCATAAAGATTAATCAATGTAAAACAATTGTCATCAAATATACTAGTGGGAAAATGATAAAACAAATGATAATTAATATTATGATCAGATGGACTGATTAAAGCATCAGATTCCTAGTTATTAGTTAATGAAGATAAATCAATTTGAAGAACTTCGTGAATGCTCTGAAAAATCAAACCAACTTCCTCGTAAGTCGAATGTGAAAAACAATTTTCCTATAACTAGTGACAAATGGTACAAGCATCGTAATCATCGAAATAATTTAAAAGGGATGGAAACACAACAAACACATGAGACTAGTCAAGACATAGTGAACGAAAAAGAATTTTGTTCACACAATATCTCATGCATTCATTCGCTCTCAAGATGATTTCAGGTGCTATGAATAACAATATTCACAATATGATATTCACAAGGAAAACCAAGAGCCACTTATCATGAAATCAATTTGATAGATATCATTCCTTCGGCCAAAGATGATCTTTGGGGTGATCAACTTCACAATTCCATGACTATAAGGGAGATGAACATTCCAAACCCAAATTTGATGCAAGAGATTTACATGAATATGAATAAACTGAAGAAGATTCTTTAATCCGATCATAAGTAAAATATTGAAAATTTGAAAATTACATCTGAAATACCAAAAATCATTCAAAAAGAAATTTGCATCAAGTGAAACCATGCAAAGAGAAGGATTGTGCGAGAGAAACCATATCTAATTTAGTTTGGGGGGCTTACTAGATTTGTGAGATCATGACATAACCATTAACAGAAGTTGAAGTGCCTCGACTTCCCGACAAGTCCCAGAACTTTCAAGGATTGTAAAATCGCATCCTGAAGATTGAACCAGATTGTGCATGATGTGAGGATAACTGTTACTACTGGTTTCAATAAGACCACTGCTCACTGGGTGGCAGCCATCTCTGTCACTGACTTGACCAAATTTTTCAACTTCAATAACCAAATTACTCAAGTTGAAAGATTCATCTGATCGCAAATCTGAAGATGTATGAATCGAAGAAATTTCATGAGTAAGCTGGTTTGGAGAGTTGTCTTCATGCAAGAGAAGAGATGACGAGGGATGGAAGGAGCACTCAATGATTTGATTGTTTTCATTTTCATCATGGATAATCTCACCACCTTATGTCAATTGAGAAGTTAAATCATCGAATGAAGAACTTGAAGAGCATGGAGTATCTCTGTCACAAGTATATGCATCACAAATGGCATAGCACAAGGGATAGTGAGATGATGAGGAAGTTTCGATAAGGACTCTTCTTTAAGTTAATCATATTCTAGATATAAAGGAAAGTCTTCATGAGAAATCGGAAGATCAGATGATGCACTTGGGTATTCGTGATCACATATATCAATAAAGTCATCATCATCAGAATGATTGTTTCCCAAGACTACAGATTGATTGAAATAATTGATTGCATTTGATTCACTACCGAAATTAGGAGATTGAAAATCATCCAAGAATGGAAGCGCATCATCTTCACATGGAGGATTTTGAAAAAGAGAAGAAATATTGAAAGCATCTTCACCTTCCTTCTCCTCTATCTGTGTAATGTGAATACCTTGTATCTCATCACAATTTGAATCAACAACTCGAAAATCAAGAGAGTGTGAAAAAATAGTTGGTGGAGCCGATTGATCAGCCTGATCATGGTATAAAGAGTCATGACATGTAGATGATAGAGGATAATAGAAATCCAAATCAGATTCGAGACTAGAGTTATGAATAGTAACATCATCTTGCGGAATGGAGGAGTTAGTCTTCACCATGGGCTTCATGAGCCATTATGGGATTTCATCCATTGAATATGAGTCATGAAAAACGAAAGAAGAATGAGAAGATGGATTAGGAATTTGATTAGCAGATCTCCCAACTTTATTATCATCGCAAGGAGGCACCCACATCGAAACTAAAAAGGGAGGAGGACAAGGAACAAAAGGAATCATAGATTCCTCCTCTGAAATTAGAGGTGTCTCATGATTTACAAGAGTTGGGGAAGTAGAAACATCAAGAGGTTTAGATTCACCATGCAGAGAGATGTGAACCAAATGCTCAAACTTTTGCTTAAATAAATCCCAATTTGTGCCTTCTTCAGGAAATTCATAACAAAGGTGAAGGAATCGATCAGAGAAATCCTCAACTGATTCATTAGGCTTCATTCTTAGTTGATTAATTCTTTTAAGAACATCTCAGTAATCATACCTATCGAAGGCTTGATAAAACTCCTCGAGGGAATGATAAAAAGATGGATGGAAGTAGATGGTAAGGTATGACACCATCGATTAACACGACCTTCAAGGGTGAGGAAGAAAGCCACACAAGAAAAATATTCATCATTGATTTTGTAATGTTCACAAAATTTAAGAAAATTAGAAATTTTCTCTATTATGGACGTTCCATCCTCACCATTAAACTTCAATTGAGATAAGTGATAAAGAGCCTCATCGGGGATTAACAGTTTACCAGGGGATAGGTTGGAAAAGCACCCCAGGATTATGCTTTAATGTTGAGCCATTTATGATAAGATATTCAAAACAGACTCAACAGGCACAACTTGTCATTTGGCCCTCCTTTTAACGCCATTTTGTTAACAGTGTTGAAAATTCGACAACCAAGGGGGTCTCCCCAATGTGAAGTCCTAATTATACCTCACATTGTTTGGAGTAGGAGACCCATTTGGAGCATCGGCCTGGTTTCCATGTGTTCTTAGAGATTTGCCTTGGCTCTAACATTCAGTAAGAGAGAGGAATGCAAATGTTATCGAAAAGCAAGCGAGTGTGCCTAGTGAGTGTTCGGTTGTAATTGTGTCAAGGTTCTTCTACTATGAAGGGAGAAAAGAAAGTGAGCCTCTTAGAGAGAGGTAATAGTACCACCCTAGTAGAGACACACACAACCAAGAAGGATCTGTCTAACATCCGGCGGAATAGTCCACATAGATGCGACAATCATTACAACCAATCAACAAGAAAGATATGTCTAGTATCCAACAGAATAGTCCACGAGGATGTGACAACAATAGCAACCATTACAACACATTATCAATATGATAAGTACTAAAATAACCAAAATAATTCAAATACTTTAGCACACATGAAAGAAAACATGAATTACAAACATCCACAAAATAGTCTTACAAATATTCATAGTCATGAAGAATGTGCTGGCCATGAGGCTTTTGATACTAAGTAAAAGTTCTAAGACACATGTATACAATGAACACCACTAGCTCTAATAGTGGAGCATTGGAGCCACTACTTGCTCCCCAAAATAACTATCTTTTCTCTCTAATGCCTTACAAGAGGAGGCAAGGTGAAAAGTCCTTTGCTATACAATGAGGGTGTATATATAACCAAGAGGTGGTGCTTCACCTTCCTTGTGACTCTTTGACTACCCCCATGACTGTTTGATTTTCTATGACTTTTCGACTTTACATGAATCTTCATATTCTGAATGTGACCTTTGGACTTCCAATTTACAATAAATTTTGAATAGATAATTACATAATCTGCAATAATGATGTGGCATATGATGACTCGTGACAGGACATTACATGACATGGACTGCATGATGATGCGGCAGTGCCAAGTTGTCCTTCTTGTTGCTTCCTTCTTTTTGTCTTCAATAATATATGTATCTAATTCTTCATCTTCATGAGATATATGTTTTGTTCACCATATCTACCCTCCAAAGGGTTTTGAATCAGATGGAGTCTTCATGCGGTCCTGATATTTGGTCTCTCTTGTAATTCAGTGTTCCTTCTTCTTCTTGTCTGATGATCATCTTATCTCCTTAGCTCCTTAAGTGTCTTCTAGCATGTCCTCCTTCTCCATCTCATTCTTCATCATCTTGCCATAGCATGATAGATTTCCTGCATCTACAATCCACTCATGAAAATATGACATCAATCTGATAAACCCCTAGTCTAAGATGTTGCATGACGATCCACTGACTAAGTCGGAATCGGGAAGAAGGCCAAGGAGAGGCTTAGTGACTACACAGTTATGCAACTCAAGCAGTCAAGGGTCAGGCTTGAGCCTTGAGACTCTGCAATGTGCAGTTCAGGCTTGGACTAAGCAAAAAGATTGTGCAGTTAGGGAGCTCAGGGAGCCAGACTGAGGGCTTGAGCGCTGATTTTCCCCAATGCCCAGTTCTAGAATATAGAGGAGCCCAGGTGATATCACAATTGCAAATTTCAAGAGCTTGGGGCTGAGGATTGAGCCTTGAGACTGTGCAATGCGAAGTACTGACTAGGTAAGAAAGAGAAATTGTGTAGTTTTGGAAGTCAGTGAGGCGGACTGAGGGGTTTTGCATTGTTTCATCCAATTTTGTAGTTTTGGGAGGCAGAGAAGGCCTAGTGATTACACATTTGTGTAATTCAAAAGCTCAAGGGTTGAGCTTGAGCTTAGATATTGCATAATGTGCAATTGGGGCCAAGCTAGAGGGATGAATTGCGTAATTTTGGAGGCCAATGCTCAGGCTTGAGCACAAAATTTCGCATTCCTGGGAGGCAAAGAAGGCTTAGTGATTACACATTTGTGCAATTCAAAAGCTCAAGGTTTGAGCTTGAGCTCAAAGATTTCACAGTGCGCAGTTGGGGCCAAGCTAGAGGGATGAATTGCGTAATTTTGGAGGCCAATGCTCGGGCTTGAGCACAAAAATTTTGTAGTCCCGGGAGGAAAGAATTGTGAATTGCACAATTTCAAGAGGCAGGGTTGTAGCTTGAGGGCTGGGACTGCGCAATGTGCAATGCAAGAACACTCGATGAGGCTAAGTTGCTCAGGGTTTTTTTGAAATTTGGCTAAGTGTGGGATCAGTGAAACTGATGTGAATAGTGAGAGGATTTGATTGTGATCACACACTTAGACACTTGACGACACAATATAGATGATCTGGAACACATGAACACATACTTCCTTTAGTGCGACAACTTACGACAAGTGCGACACTAAAGATACACTCTACGATGACAATGACGACCCTTGTGTGACAGTGCGTGAAACTTTGGAAATGAGTGCAAAAAATACCTACATGATAAGAACAACTCGTCATCACATATATTGAATCTTGAAACAAACCAAAACTCCACTTTACATGATAAGTGACAATTCCCACGCCAAAAGATGACACTTGCTATATGAAAATAAAAGTGCGAACAACACTTGTCATATGCGAATGACAGTGAAAATAACACATGTCAGGGTGAAGATAATAGGAAAAAGACACTAATTAAATGGAAATCAAGTGAAAGCGATAATCGTAAACATGAAAACAACACTTGCAATGGTGAAAGTGTGCAAAAGCAACAATGGGAGAAACTCACCAAAATAAAAGTACGATCACAAACAAAGTGAGGGATTGTCAATGTCAGTGCATATTGACTATCGACATGGATTGGTCATCACATAGGCATAGTATTGATGGACCATGTTATGCTTGTTAAAGCTTGTGTAAAAGAATGCACTCATGGACTTGTTGCGGACTGAGCATGTGTGAGCAAGTGACTTCGACACTTCTAATATAAGAAGGGAGCCCAAAAGCATTAACTGACCAAGAAGTGACTATGTAACAACCGATTGTAAGATCCACAATAGGCTCCAAAATTCGAGTGTAGGAAAATTTTTAGAGGGTGTTTTTCGCAGCGACAACAGACTGCAATGCATATAACAACAAGTTACTACCATTCATGACTACTCGACGTATGTGCATATGACCGTACTAATTAACTAGCATCTATCATGCATGTAGCCACAACAACAATAGAATTATAGGCATGTATATAACCACATCTGCATACTTTAAAGAAGAGGAAACATAAAGGAAACCATCAAATCAAATAACACACACAACTTGATAACAGAGTTCACCGAATGTGGGTTACGTCATTGGGCCCAATGTCAAGAGTAGGGAGGTTGCTTCATTAGGTGATGCAAGATGATGATGAGTACATGATGTGTTCTTTGTAAATATAAGGAAGAACTTCCTTAACTAGAGTGGCATGTCTCTTCACGAGACGTTCTTCTATAAGAACTCTCACTCATATAAGCTCTCCTTCAACATGACAAAATGTCAAACTCTCACATGAAGTGGCATACAAGGATCCTCTAAAAAATGGAAACAAGGATCTTAACATCAAATCATCATATTAGCAAAAATCAAAAGAAAACCTGGCATCAGTGCATCTTATACCTCCACTTCCATGGATGGCCTAAAAATGCACAACTTTGTTGAATAAACAGACTGCACGGTTGAATTCTTGACGAAAAATCATGAAATCTGATTGTAAACTTGACCCATTTTTGACTTGGTCAAATTTGGACTCCCCGTGAATCTCAAAGATTCCTCAAATATTATCTTATGCGGGTTGACTAAAATTCAGCTGCTTAGACAAAGAAACTGATCACACCATCACGGTTCTTGTGAAAAATTGAGAAAAGTGAGTATAAAGTTGGTCTGAATCTGAAGTTGTCATTTTCAGGCCTTCAGGGAATCTTTCAGATTCCATGTAGATTCATGCGTCAAGGTTCCACCTTCATGGTTCCATCCTCACATTCTGTCTTTGGAAAATCCGCTACTCATATCAATAAATTATTTACACAATCAGACTCCTGGCAAAATTCTGAGTATAAAGTTGGCATATTTCTAACACCTTCAAAATCTGGCCCCTAGGGAATCTTAAAGATTTCTCACATACTCTCTGTGTTAGCATTTCACTAGTCAAGGTTCCACTTGCGCATAATGGGTTCCACGGCTCTTCGATCTCCATCCTTTTTCTTGAATGCAATTAACATGGGTATATATATATATATATATAAGCTATTCACGGATATGAAAATGATCCTGACAGATGGAAAGATGGCTGGCTTATAGTGTAATGGGTGTTCCGTTGGAAATTGGTTAGGATTCAAACCCCATCAATTGCGACTATTTGAATGTAAAATCTCTCGTCGTCAGAACAAGGTTTTTAAATATGGTTTTTTGGTTTTTAATGTTTCATATATTTTTTTGTTTATATGTTTTTTGTAACATATGATGGTTACCACCATTTATATGGTATGCACCATAATATAATAAACAAACTTGACCATTCGTCGGTCAATATGACCATGTTTAATTTTTAAAAGGGTTTTGTATTTTTTTTAATATATTCATTTTGTCATATATATATATATATTTTTGGAGGGTTAAGAACCAATGATGGTGTTCCATTTGTCGTTGGCTAATTGGCCAGTCAATTGTTACATATGCTTTATGGGTTCCACTTTCCTACTTTAACTTGTGAACTTTTGATTGCAATAAGTTGACCATACCAAGTCCGATTGAGGTGTCGTTCTTGTCGTTGGATTCATAATGACGAACACCACAATCTTGTATCATTATTTCCGAGATATGGAAACTTCAAAAATTCTCTAGAGCCACCTTGATCATTCCTCCCCACTGAGGAGCTTTTGATCCTCCAAAAGCATGAACATAATTTGCAATCTATTGTACTCCCTCATATGCACAACAAGTGCCCTAATAGGCCACACTTCCTCCTCCTTTAGCTTTGTACTTCGAAGTCATAAGTGATGAACCAACACTTGCATCCAATGCAAACCTTGTTATAGACAATTTTGTGCCTTGCAGCATCAGGCATGAATTGTCAATAATCCAAGGGATCCAAAGTCCCTAAACATGATGTTCCTACCCCTAGAGGAACAAGGTTAGCAAACCAACAGCTCTCAGATCAGTTCTCCACCTGAAAACACTAAAAAACAAGCAATCCTGAAATCAAAGCAGGTGCTCCACTAGGCTTCTGCGCTGAAACTCAACTCCTCCATGGTGTACCTGCGTTGCAAAGCAGGTAGAACAAAGGCCACCTGCGCTGAGCGAGATGGGACAAGTGGCACACTGAGTCATTGCTCTGGAATCTTCCAAAAATGACACTTGGATCAGGGATTTCTTCTTGTGATGAGTCAGAGGCTCTGTTTCTCCAAGTGGAAGCAAGGTTCTCCAAGTGGACTCAAGAACTGAAGATCAACTGAAGAGAGAGAGGACACAAGGCAGCTACACATCAGTTGCAAGCTGACTCATCCTTTCTCAATTCATCTATATATTGAGCTCTCTCCTATGAGCTCAAGAGGCTGGAATTTTGTGCAAAGTAATGATATGCTGTTGGTTTCACTATAGAACTATTGGGTGATTGCTTGAAGGAGGTGAAGAGGAGAAATTCTTTCTGCTGGGAGGTGTTGCTGGATTGGAGCCTTCAATGGTTGTAACCTTCTCAGAACTTTACTTCTTCCATTAATAAAAGCTATTGAGGTTCTTCTATATGCATTTGTTTCAATGATGTATTGTGATGATTGTATATTTGATTTATGCTAATCCTTGAATCAGTTATGAATGCATGCTTCTTGTAGTTTCCTTCTTTGTTATTTTGCAGGATCTCATTGTAGCTGGGCCAGAAAAAGAGCAAAGAGCTAGGAGCAAGCAGCAAAGAGAAGAGATTGGAGCAAATATTAAGCGCAAGGCAACGGTTAGTGCATTTCTTCATTCTCTCTTGCTTTCATAAAGAAGTAAACCTTAAGTAGTTTTGTTTACAGTTGTTGCTGAGGTACTATCACCCTTAGAGTGGGATAGGGTCATCCGAATCGGATACTTTTCCCTACAACAAACTGGCGACTCCACTGGGGATCGTATCTGTTTGATTGTTTGTAGTATTTTGCTATTCATTTCCTGAACAAAAGAGTACCAAATCGAAAAGCTTTTGACTATATCAAAAGCGAAGTAGAGGGCAGCTACTCTAGCTCATTTCTGAGCATGTTCATGATTTGAAGAGCTGATCTACAAGGATCCTTGTAAGCTCTTAGTGATAGCTTTTCATCTTCCTTGTCATCCCTTAGTGTGTACTTAACTGATAGCTTCTGATTTGAGCAAAAACTGTGAATTTTTGAGAAAATTGTGACCCGGAAACTGAGAAAACGCAACTTTCGTTTTCCAAAGCAAGTAGTACACAGGCTACCTGCTTTGCAACGCAGGTCCCGAAGGGGCTACCTGCGCTGAGAGCCAGACTGGCTGTGCAGCACCTGCGTTGGCCCAATTTTGCCTTGTGCATTTGGGGTTTCCTCCCTTTTTCTTGCCTGTTTTCACTATAGATTTTGCAGCCAGTTACCAGTCTTGTACCTGTTCTGAAACCAACCTTACTTGCCATCATTCCGCCTCTGTTATATAACGAAATTGTACTTGTTCTTTTGTATTTCTTACATCATTTACAATTTCCCATAACGAAGAGTAAACTAGTCTTGCTTTGGCCTCTTAGATCTGAACCTGTGTTAGGCATTTTGCTGGTCTAAAGAGTTAGCTTGTTTGCTGTCCATAGCTGATTAGTCTTTTTACTTTTGTCATTATGGTTTGATTTCATGCATTTCCAGAGTTTAAACAAGTAAATCTTAAGGTGTCTTTTGATTTTGGACTAGCTTGTTTACTTTCGCTTGAAATCGAAATCAAAGTTATATAACAACTTTCTTTTTGTAATACATCAACATTAAGAAAGGGAAAAGAAAATACATGCATTGTGCATTTTGCATTTGACTGTTTGCATGCTGATTTAGGAAATTTTGCATTAGTGTGTGCTCTATGATCTGTGTGAAAAGATTTGCCTTTCTTCTCCTCAGTAGTTAAGATTTTCAAAGTTGAAAGATTGAAAAGTTTGCTTCTCATCTTAGACTGCATTCAGGAATTTGTTACATACATCTCGTGGTGATCCTTAAAGGCAAACTACTAAGCAAGATCAACATTAAAATAAATCCAATTTACTTGACAACGCTTTGAAACATAACGCAAACACATAAAGGTCTAAGCTAGAGACGTGTTCCGGCGTTGTTAAACGTAGTGACTGTCGATCTCGAAGAAGGTGGGTGATTCCTCCTGAGAGTCGGTGGCACTAATACGGACTTGTGCTCCCACGTACCGTCGAGTATATATTGGGAGACCCCTATAGGCATATATCCTTTATCCTTAGGAAGCCGTGTCGGCCGCCCTACTGATCGCAATGCAGTGAACACAGCATTCACGAAGATTGACCACACGTACCGTAAAACGTATTCCGTGGTTTTGCGAAAGGTTTGGCACACCCTCTGCCTAGATCTCCAGAGCAGTTTCTTTTGGCCTTTTTCAAACTCTATAACTGAAAAAGTCCAACCGAGCATTTGTCACTTCGGGCTCGTTAAAACATCGAAGGAGACTAGAGTCATCTTTAGCTTTTTCTCGACTCTTTAAAACTGAAAAAGCAAGTTGTGTCTAAAGCGTCGTTATAAAATTTATTTTAAGCGGAATAATCATCACCTTTCCCTCGTTGATCTTCGAAGTTAGTCCACCACAAGTGGAAGTTCCTGTAGAATCGCTAAGAAATCTTTTGGATAGACTAGATATGTCTGAACAACCATCGACACCGAGGACTGTGTCGTCCGACACAGCAGCAGCAGAGCCTCCTGCTGCTACTCCAACGATGTTCGCTGGTATACCATCTGTCCCGGCAAATTGTCAACAACAAGCCGGAGTCCAATCAGGGACAACGACATGGTTAGTTCCTATTTCTTCATCCGGATTATCATCTGGTATTTCTTATGTTGAAACTCGCCAAATTGATCCATTTGGAGGTCAATCTGGGCAATCAATCCCCTTGAGTTCCGGATTGATACCGTATGGGGGGCAGTATGCCCTTTCATTACCTCCTCCGGGAGGATACCCATGCGTGAGTTCACAACAAAGTTCAGGTCAAACTGGAATTACATCCAGCGGTTGGGTACCAATACTGCCTCAACAACCAGGAGTTGTATATTCGATGCAACCAGTACACCCTGTGTCGAATATTCCCACCATACCTGCTATAGTGAATGTGTCGGAAGTACAAGCTCCACCTGTTGTATGTCAACCCCAATCTCAGGTTGCAATACAACAAACACTTGTCTCAACGACTCAATCGCAATCTCAAGGTAGTGCCTCCTTATCTGGAGCGACTCAGGCTCAAACAACTACTGTGACTCCTCATCCTGGTCAATCATCCAGTATTGGTCAACAACCGCCATTCCAGCAATCATATCAAGGACCTGAGCAACAAGTCTTTGTAAGTAATGGGCAACCATACTATAATGGTTATGCCCATCAACCTTGTCAAAGTTGCCAGCATTATGCTGGTCTGCAAAGACCCATTGCTCAGGCAATCCCATCTTATCCTGGATATGCTTCGCCTAACCTGAATCAACAGTTGCCCTTTGTAGCAACTCTAGAATTACCAGATCTAAACCGGCTGACGAATGATCCAATTGCTTATGCCCCTTGGTGGCCAGCGATTCCACATAAACTTCCGTCAGATATTCCTAAATTTAATGGAAATCCGGGTGAAGACCCGTCGAATCATGTGATGACATTCCATCTATGGTGTTCATCGAACACCTTGAATGATGATTCGATAAGACTTCGCCTCTTTCAGAGGACGTTAACGGGTCCAGCGGCAAAATGGTACATTGAATTGCCTAGAGCTTCGTTCGACAACTTCAGTACCTTAGCCACAACCTTTTTAACCCATTTTCAATTACCGATAAGGTATGAAACGGGAACAGAACTCCTCACCAACTTCAAACAGACGACTGCCACCCACATATCTGATCATATACATGAGTGGCGACGTCGTCGTAGGATGGTAAAAACGTACGTTCCCGATCAACTATTAGCTGAATGGTTTATCAAGTCATTACTTCCTGCCATCACGGAAGATGTGGCAAAGGGGGGGGGGTCGTAACGGAAGAGCAGGTTATCGCTCGTGCGCAATATCTAGACTTGGTCTATACTCAGTCCGGCACGCTCTACGACAAAATACCTGACGCCCCTAGACCGGAATTCTCAATTCCTCCTCCTCCTAAATCAAACAATGACTCTCACGCCGGCGATGACGTGATTGGCAAGCACAAAATTTATAGTCAAAATGCAAATGAAAAACTTCTTGCCTCAGAAGTAAATGCCATGTCGACCGACAAGGGCAAACAACTGAAGCAACCAGGGGGCAAGAAGAAAAAGACAGGAAGAAAAAGGAAACCCCCGGCAGGGTGTCATATATGCGATGAGGATCATTGGACGAAATATTGTCCACATATAGCTGAAGTTAAGAAACTCTTTAAGAGTTCAAAAACCCCAACAGTATTGACTGATCCGTTTCCTAATCCAGGTCAAAATCTGGTTGCTAATCAAAATGCTTCTGGATCCCAAGTGCTTATGTTGTCTACCTCAAAGCAACAGAATAATGCTTTGACAAGGAATAAAGATTACGGGAATCCAAAGCTGTCGAACAACAAGGTTAATGAACGACCTAGTAGTTCAACAACAACTTTGACCGAAGTTGTGCCACCCATCATTCCTGAGCCAATGATAAAGTCGCCAAAGGGAGTAGTACACAAATCGACATTTAATCCTCGTGCCAAAGAAGCACAGAATTATAATATAGTAAAGGACCTGGCCCAATCGCCGTCCACTATGTCGACACTTGAGGTACCACAAAATTACCCCTCCCAAGAACAAGCTTTATTATCAGCAATAGGTGGGATTGGCCCAATGGATTCCAATCTTGTGGCCTTTGATCATAAAGGATATGACCCGCAATTACCAACTCAACTAGCTTTCCTTATTCAAGTGAAAGCCCTCAACAAAACTGTTCATCGAACAATTATTGATGAGGGGGCATCTACATGTCTTATGTCGATGAGTTGCTGGAAAGATTTAGGCTCACCACCCTTGTCGAAATCGTCAACGACGTTAAAAGCATTTGATGGACGATCATACACTCCATACGGGATTTTAAGTAACTTGCAAGTTGAGCTGGGGGGCAAAACAGTAGGAATTGATGTTGAAGTAATTGATGGAAACCTCGATTACAACATCCTACTTGGAAGACCATGGATCTATGCCATGGCCGCAGTTGTGTCGACCTACTTCAGGAAGATTGCATTTCCCTTCCAAGGAGGAATTACAATCGTCGACCAACAAACTTTTCTCCACAACAGTTCACAAGTTACAGGAAGCATTCCAATGATCCATGGAAGGAATCATTTGCTCCAAAATATCGGAGTAGGTCTCCTAAAAGACCCTGCCTTAATGGGTACTTTCGCCCTACCGCCTCCAAGTAATCTGGCGGGAGTGGCCACGGTGGAAACCTACAAAATGAAATCTAATCCAATCTTCTGGTTGGATTCGGAAGATTCCTAATTTTTTTGTCGGCATGGATCATCGCCCTAATAGAAATACTGTAAATACAGTGGGCTCCGAGGACGGTTCTTATCTTGTGTCAACCTCGTTAAAAAATGAAGCAAAGAGTCGAGGATGGTTCTTATCTTGTGTCAACCTCATTAAAAAATGAAACAAATCCCCTTTCCAAATCTCAAAGGTAAACCTTCATTCCAACCACCAAGTTGATTGCAATGAAGCTTGGGGGGCATGCACCTCGATTTGCATTATTATGCTGGGGGCATGCAAACTTATCTTCGAGCAGTTTTAGCACACAGTTCATGCTCGTTAAAAAATAAACGCAAGATCCGAGCAGTTTTAGCACATAGTTCATGCTCGTTAAAAAATAAACATAAGTTGTGAGCAATCTTCCCCTAGAGTTCAAGCTCACCCAGAAAAAATGAACCAGTAAATAACCTTGGTAAATGTAACCTTTGACAGCCATATTAAAGCCCTTGGTTGTGTTCTTGCAGTCTCACCTCCATCCGTTCATTTGGCCAATCGTTCTTCTCCATATGTTTGTTTACCCATTTTGAGGAACAGCTGCGAAGAGTGATTTCACTAAGCCATCCTTGTGACACTGCCGTGATTGGAATATTCCAACCTGTACCTAGAATCTGCTGCTGCCCTGTTCATCACTCGTTCCTCAAAAGACGAGTCTTCTTTGAGCTCTTTTCACTGACTCGTAAAATATGAAAAGTTTGCCGAGTTTTGGCCTTCCAGCTCGTTAAAGCAACCGAAAGAGCTATCCCTCCTCTAGATTTTAATCTTTTTGGACCTGAGGGATTATTGCACAAAAAGATCGAGCGCTTGTTTTGTTCGGCTCGTTAAAGCAATCGAAAATTCATCCCTTCTGTATTGTTTTATACTTTTTCGGACTTAAGGGATTAGATGACGAAAAAGGAATTTTGGAGTTGACTTTATGTACCTTTTCAGACTCTCTAAAAATGAAAAGGACGGAGTTATCCTTGTCGTTAGACTCGTTAAATTCATTAAATAGCGACAAACTTGTCTTTAGACGAGAACGAGTTTCCCTATCGCTAGGCTCGTTAAAACATAGCGATGGGCTTGCCCGAAGGGCAGGTTATAGAACAAGCATATGTTATCCTCCTCAAGCTTGACAAAAATAAAGAGGTACTGGTCAGCAATGACTGGGGAAAAATAGGGAGAACCTCACAGCTTTAATGGTAGCAAGTCGCTCTTGAACATGACACTTTGTCCTCCGTATCACATCGGGTTGGGTTGTTTCATTCACCGGTCTCATCACCATGGTCCTCGCCACACCATCCACATTTGGGGTAATGCTACCGATCCATCACATCAGTGTCGTTATATGTTCAAGAGATGTTGTTCTGCAAAGAGTCAACCGTGTCCCATCCACTGCCATACATTGTCCTTCATCCATTTCATGACCGCCACCCTGAATCATACATCACAGTTTGTTTTCACCTCATCACAATCACTAGCTCCGTTCCGTGTCACTGATGTGGGATTCATTAAGGCCCTCCTTTGACGGATCGCTCCTTGTCGACATCAGCTCATTATCCAAGGAGTTGATCTAGGAACAACCCCTTCAGTACTTTGAAGCTTGCATGCCTCAATGGCAAGTTTCTCACTTCCGGCGACAGGTATACATCAATGACCTTCGACCAGAAGATTTTGCATGGTGGTCGATGCCAAGTCCTGTATTCCCACCATGTGAATTATACTGCTGTACCTTGAGGGTCATCATCCTTATCAGTGATTCCTCTCGCGTTTGTTAACGGTTTACATCATTGACCGGTAATCAAGCGATGTCTTTCCATGTTCGACTTCAAGAAATTCTCACGTGGATTGACTTGTACATCGAGTGAAGATCGGAAGAGATTGAAGACCCCGGATCTAGTTCCATCCATCCGGGCTGTGATATATATTCAGGATATAAAGACATTTGATGTGTACATCATTGCAGCAGATGATCATCCTTCTCAAAGGATGATAATTTCAGCAGAGAATTATCAGTCTACCATCAGACGATCGTCTGTTCTATGTACCAAAATGAATTTATAAAGCTGAGCATGGGAATGCCCGCCTCAGCTAGATCATGAAAAAGTACGAAAAATAATGTATTGTATTGTATCTTATTACAGGACACTTCTCAGCAGATTGAATGAACTTCGGATCCTCCTAATAAAGCATTTCACCCGATAAACGACCTCATACTTTAGGGGGCATCTGTTATAGACAATTTTGTGCCTTGCAGCATCAGGCATGAATTGTCAATAATCCAAGGGATCCAAAGTCCCTAAACATGATGTTCCTACCCCTAGAGGAACAAGGTCAGCAAACCAACAGCTCTCAGATCAGTTCTCCACCTGAAAACACTAAAAAACAAGCAATCCTGAAATCAAAGCAGGTGCTCCACTAGGCTTCTGCGCTGAAACTCAACTCCTCCATGGTGTACCTGCGTTGCAAAGCAGGTAGAACAAAGGCCACCTGCGCTGAGCGAGATGGGACAAGTGGCACACTGAGTCATTGCTCTGGAATCTTCCAAAAATGACACTTGGATCAGGGATTTCGCCTTGTGATGAGTCAGAGGCTCTGTTTCTCCAAGTGGAAGCAAGGTTCTCCAAGTGGACTCAAGAACTAAAGATCAACTGAAGAGAGAGAGGACACAAGGCAGCTACACATCAGTTGCAAGCTGACTCATCCTTTCTCAATTCATCTATATATTGAGCTCTCTCCTATGAGCTCAAGAGGCTGGAATTTTGTGCAAAGTAATGATATGCTGTTGGTTTCACTATAGAACTATTGGGTGATTGCTTGAAGGAGGTGAAGAGGAGAAATTCTTTCTGCTGGGAGGTGTTGCTGGATTGGAGCCTTCAATGGTTGTAACCTTCTCAGAACTTTACTTCTTCCATTAATAAAAGCTATTGAGGTTCTTCTATATGCATTTGTTTCAATGATGTATTGTGATGATTGTATATTTGATTTATGCTAATCCTTGAATCAGTTATGAATGCATGCTTCTTGTAGTTTCCTTCTTTGTTATTTTGCAGGATCTCATTGTAGCTGGGCCAGCAAAAGAGCAAAGAGCTAGGAGCAAGCAACAAAGAGAAGAGATTGGAGCAAATATTAAGCGCAAGGCAACGGTTAGTGCATTTCTTCATTCTCTCTTGCTTTCATAAAGAAGTAAACCTTAAGTAGTTTTGTTTACAGTTGTTGCTGAGGTACTATCACCCTTAGAGTGGGATAGGGTCATCCGAATCGGATACTTTTCCCTACAACAAACCGGTAGTACAATATTGAAAAATACATGTTCTTTTTACAAGACCATGACCCAAGCAAATCCCATACTTGCCAAGAGTTTATACCACACTCTTCTGCCAAGTTTACATCAGAATCACAACAACAAAAAATACCCTAGCTATCAACAAAAGGCCAAAAACATCATCATGTTGAACTCATAAGTGATGGCAAACACTCCATCACTTTTACAATTATTTCAAAATATGTGATTTACAAAATGTGGCCATGACAAACTATTATCTCTAGTACCACCATCTCTCACTCAACAAAGTGAATGGGTTATCTCCCTATGGCGGATTCACTTGTTGAACATTTTCACTAGCTCATTGGTCATGGAGTACATAACATGTCGCTCTCTAATGTCCATCCTTGTTGCATCGACTACAATGATTATTTCTCCTCCAAACATTTTGGAACGTCTTGGAATGCTTGTTCCTGGTGCATCCTTGATGTGGAGAACTTTGTGTGGAATCCTCACTATCACTGGAATGTTACGAGGTGCTCCCATCATCTATCATTGATTGGTCATTGGTTGTCTTAGAGCATTCTCCAACCTCCTTTCTGACATAACCAAGTCTTGCATAGTGAGGCAATTCCTCCACTTTGATGGGATTCACAATGCCCTGTCCATTAATGCCGATGCCCTTTCCTTGATACCCCATTTTCTTCAATAACTTTGATCCAATTCTTATAGTATGTTTCTAAAAAACGGTGAAATCGTCATCATAAAAAGAACATGAAATTGAAGAATCACTTTTTACCTCAGGCTTGTTACGCTGCAACTTTTCCAAGGCCTCCTCTTTGGCTTGTAACTGATATTGTAACCTATGTTTCTCCCCCTTTGCTTCTTGTAGGAGTCTCCTTAGTTCAACATTCTCTGCTTGAATGCTTTGGTTGATCTCTTCGAGTTCTTGGAGCCATACGGTCTTTGGTGCCCTTTTCATCTTTGGCACAACATTTTCTTAAATCTTTGTCTCATTGCCTGAATCAAAACCCAAGTCAATAGGTCCATCTCCCACAATTCTGAGATGCAATCATCATCTCATCACTTGAGTCAGATCCTAGGTCAATTTCTCCAACACCTGCAAGTCCTACAATTGTAATCTTCTCCTCATCTTCTGATTTATATTCTTGGTCTTTTTGCATCATAGCGATCGTCTTTTGCTTCTCTTTTCTGCCATTCCTCTTTGGCCTCAATTCCAGACACAATTTCTAACAATGCTCCTCATCCTGCCCTTCTATCTCACAATGTGTACAAGAGGGATTTGCTTCCTTTCTCTTGGCTATTGCGGTCATCTTGCTCATGTTTCCCCTGGCTTTCAAGATGTACAACCTTCACACTAGGTTGGTCAAGGGTTTTAGGTTCAAATAATAACAATGAATAATGTAAATAACCATGCAAGGAGCCAATGTATTTTGTCAACGTCTCAGGAAAGTCTAGTGGAACATTCAATGCTAAAGCTTGTTTCCTAAACTCTTGTGTAAAATTTTGAACATTTTGACCTTTACTTTGTTTCAAATGTTGCCATTCCATCATGGCCCTCTGTTTGTAGCCCAATGGGTAAAGCTTTCCTCTTAAAGCATAAACAAACTCGGACCAAGGTGAAAGAATTTTATGATTACTCTTACCACCTTTTTGCAGCTTACTTTCCCACCATACGAGAGCAATTCCACTCAATCGAAGGGATGCTAATTGAATCTTGGCCTCAGCCTCTTTGATTCGTTGTATGAGGCAATACACTTCAACCTATCTAATCTAGTTATCTAGATTTTCTGCATTAGATTCTCCATTAAACACAGGAAAATCAAACTTGACATCCAATTTGAAAAAGGGCTTTTTATGAGTTTGTCTACCTCTAGAATGATGAGAAGAGGAAGAAGAAGAAATTGCACTTGAAGATAGAGAGGGAGGTTCAGGAGGGGGGTCTTCTACTCCACCTTCATTATTTACTTTGGCATGATCATCTGGTCCTTTCTTCTCTGGTTTCACCATTGTCTTCTCATATTCTGCAAACAATTTGTCGCCTTTTTTCCATGGTGTATAAGACCTTGTGATAATTTCACTCTTCCTCCAACCAAGCATCTTCATCTACCATTTCCATTCTTCATTCTGCATGCCCTACTTCTGGATCAAAGGACTTAAGTTTCCCTTCACCTCTTTGGAGCTTTGCCCTAGCTATCATGCACTTGCAATTCACAACAATAGAAGACCTACTCTGATACAAAACTGAATCCAGATTCTCTCAACTACCAAAATTAACAAGCTCTTTTACTTTTGTGATGTTAGTAGAATTGCGCGTGAAAGAGTATAAAAAACCACATGTCCATACTTCAAAGAAGAAGAAACACAAATACAACCATCAAATAAAAGAACACACAACTTGATAACCGAGTTCACCCAGTGTGGGTTACCTTTTTGGGCCTGGTGTTAAGAGTGGGGAGGCCGCTTCATTAGGTGCTACAAGATGATGATGAGTACATGATGTGTTCTTTGTCAATACAAGGAAGAACTCCCTTAACTAGAGTGGCATGTCTCTCCATGAGACGTTCTTCTATAAGACCTATCGCTCATATAAGCTCTCCTTCAACATGGTAAAATATCAAACTCTCACATCAAGTGGCATACAAGAATCCTCCAACAAAATGGCAACAAGGATCTCAACATCAAATCATCATCTCAGCAAAAATCAAAAGAAGACATGGCACCAATGCATATTATACCTCCACTTTTTGGGATGGTTTGAAAATGCATAACTATGTTGAAGAAACAAACTTCATAGTTGAATTCCTGGCGAAAATTCGTGAAATATGACTGTAAACTTGACCCCTTTATGACTCTGTCAAATTTGGGCTCCTTGGGAATCTTGAAGATTCCTCAAAGATTCTCGTGCGGTTTGACTGAAATTTGGCTGCTCAAACGAAGAAACTAACCACATCATCACGTTCCTTGTGAAAAACTGAGAAAAATGAGTAAAAGTTGGTCTAGTTCTGAAACTATCATTTTCAAGCCTTTAGAGATCTTTTAGATTCCATTTAGTTTCTTGCGTCAAGATTCCACCTTCATAGTTCCATCCTCACATTCTACCTCTGAAAAATCCGCTACTCAGATTATAAAACTATCTACACCATCAGACTCTTGGTGAAATTCTGAGTAATTTGAGTATAAAGTTGGCATATTTTTGACACCTTCAAAATCTAGCCCATAGGGAATCTTAAAGATTCCTCACATATTTCCTGCATCAGGGTTTCGTTGGTCAAGGTTCCACGTGCGCATTTTGGGTTCCATGTCTCTTCGATCTCCTTCCTGTTAATTGAATGTAATTAACATGGGTATATAGATAAGTTGTCGATGGATATGAGAATTGTTGAAAATGGCAACAAGAAATGCTAAAAATAGAAGTGCTAAAAATAGCACTGCTATAAATCGCAGTTTGGGTACCAACGCTGGATTGGGCAACAGGGAATGAAAAATGGAAGTGCTAAAAATAGGATTCTATTTTTAGCAGTTCAGGATAGATTCCAATTTTAGTCAATCCCTGGACTAAAAATAGGAAGTAAAATTCGAATTTGATATTAACAGCTGTTTGTAAATTAATTAATTAATTCATCTTGAGTTAATTAGTTAAGGAAAATCAAACTTGAAGTCTGTGTGAGGACATGCAACAATTTATCTATTAATTGATGAATTTTTCCATCAGTTAAAGAGATAAGGATGAGTTGTAATTAGTTCGCTCAGTTAAATGAGTCAAGTCCAGTTAGGCTAATTTAACAGTTTGTTTAAATTAACGTGAGTTCAGTTAGTTAATGCATGCTTGCATGTAGTTGTTGCACTTCAGATAACTGAATATTCTCTCATGAATAACTCATGCATGTCAGTTCAGCCAGAGACCCAGTTGAGATCAGAGAAGGGACAATGTACCATCAGTTGGATGAATATTTTTCCTATAAAGGAAGCTCATCCATGATGAGGATTTATCTCCTTCAGGACTGCGTAGTTGGATCAGAGGTTAGTGAGTGTGTGAAGAGGCCAATTCACACAAGTGGTTGCACTGGACCCCAATTAAAATTGTGCAAAGAAATAGGAGGCTTGGAGGGCAAACCAGAGGTTAGATAGAGGCCTTTCACTGTCTATGAGCAGTAGAGGTATTGTAGAGAGAGCATGATAGCTTTTGAGCTAATTCTTTTTGTAACACTGGTTATATTTCCACTTGTATGATAATATAGAGTTGGGGTTTTAGGTTGAGGCTTTCCCCGGGTAAATTCTTATGTGTTATGTGTGATTGATTCCTTCTTATCAGTTATATGTGTTCTTATTGATGTTGCTCATGTTCGATTAAGCTTCCGCTAAATTGTTTGTAGAAGTAGATCAAGTGTTTTGCTTTAGTACATTGCATTACCAGGTGATCTACAGTGAGAATTTCTACATGGTATCAGAGCTAGCTGATTTGTAGAAAAATTCTACATGGTATCAGAGAACAGGTGATCAAGGAAGAACAATATACAAGAAGGGAGAAGTTGAAGTTTGTGGTTTATGAATATTGAATTGAGTTCTTATCACATCTATTTCACCGATGGCGTTCAGTGGTTTGAGACTAGAATATGCCCTTGATGGCAGTTCAAATTATATAGCCTGGAAGGATCGCATGGAGACAGTATTAGAAGATAACAGTCTAAAGGACTTCATTGATCAAGAAGTCTAGAAGCCGACTGATGCTACTCGACTGGCGGAATGGAAAAAGTGTGTGGCTAGAGCAAGGAGAATCCTCGTGGAGGGAGTTCGAGATCACATTGTCTCGAGCCTCCATGGGAAGGAGACTCTGTTTTCGATGTGGAAAACACTGAAATATCTTTATCAGAATAACAGTGATCAGAGGAAGCTGGCTCTGAAGGACAAACTTCGAAAGATCAAGTGTGAAAAGGGTGACACGATCTCTATGTATCTTAACAAGCTCACCTCATGTAGGGATGAGCTTGGAAGTGTAGGGATCGTGACAGCTGATGATGACATGGTGAGTCTTGCACTCCTCGGTCCTCCTAAGAGCTGGCATAGCTACCAGGACTTGGTTAATGGAAGAGAGAAACTGCCAGATTAGGAACGACCTTGGTCAGATTTGATGCAGGAGGAGATAAGAAGAAGCACCAGAGATGGTTCTTCATCCAAATTGTGCCTTAGCGAGTAAGGTGAAGAAGGGGAAGGAGAAGGTTTCTCTTTCCGAATCTAGTTCTTCCCATGGTGGGAAGAAGTTTGACAAATTGAAAGTGTGATGCTTTCGTTGTCATGAGGTGGGACATTTTGCTATAAATTGTCCATAGAGGAAACCCAAGAAGGGATCCGGGGAAGGATCTGAAGGTGAGGCACTTGCTTCACAGTTTGAGTTGGATTTCACACTCTTCGCATGCATGGTTTCATCCATGGGGTGAAGAGGTTGGTTTCTTGACAGTGGAGCTTCTTTCCACATGGCCGATGACAAGAGTTTGTTTAGTACTTTGGAGGAGAAAGATCTCCAGATACTCATAGCGATGGGTGATGATGAAAAGTACAGTGTCTCAGGTGTAGGCACAGTTATTTTTCAGAGGGAGCATGGAGCTCGCCTTACCTTGACTGATGTCAAGTATGTACCAGGACTGAAGAGAAACTTGGTGTCAATCGCGATGCTGGAAGACAGAGGCTATGATGCAGTCTTTAGTAAGGGAAAGGTTTTCCTTAGACACATCATCACTAGATAGGTGAAGCAGATTGGTTCACGGGTCAAGAACCTGTATGCTCTTGAGGTTCAAGATGCATGGAAAGCCTTGAGCAGCAAGGTAACTGATGGAGACTTGGTGGTTGAGAGGGAGAGTATATTACCTCTCAACATGCAGCGCCGAAAGAAGTCTCAGACGATTGTGGAGGAGCCACGATTGGTGCAGCAACTTCAGGAGGTTGTGGAGCAGCCACAATAGGGGACGCTTAGAGGAGATCGAGTAGAGACATCTACTCATGCAGAGACCTCTAGTAGGGGGAAACTTCGAGCCGGGTGGGCTGAGGGATCACATGCAGCCATACCTCCAGGTAGCAGGTGGGGCAATGTGGAGTGATCGTCCCAAGGAGGAGGGACATGATCCTTGAGGTACCCAACCTCTTTGATTCGACTTTGCTACAGGAGCCCCGATGAGGAGTAGAAGAATTGACTGATTGGGTAAAGATAGATGCGGATGGAGTGGCAGAGAGAGCTACAGTGCAGGAATTCCAAGACAGCGCAGAGCTAGTAGGCTGCAACAATACGAGAGGCACAAGTGTGTTGCACTAGTGCAAGATGGCACAAAGAGGTGTGCAATGGTGCGAGATGCATGGAGATGTTGCAGTAGCACAGAGGTCAGAGAGGGAGCACTTGTCAGCAGCAGGTAGAGCTTCAGCATCAGAGTATGTTTCTAGCCCAATAGAGAGGTCAGTTGGGAGTTTTTTTTGTTCTGAGAGTTGTTGGAGCAACCACACTTGGTAGAAGTGTTGCATGCAGAACATTCCGAAGGTACAGGATCGGGTTCGAGAGGAAGCCTTTCTTGTTGAGAGGGAGTGTTGAAAATGGAAACAAGAAATGCTAAAAATAGAATTGCTATAAATAGCAGTTTGGGTACCACTGCTGGATTGGGCAACAAGGAATGAGAAATGGAAGTGCTAAAAACAGCATTCTATTTTTAGCAGTTCAGGATGGATTCCAATTTTAGTCAGTCCTTGGACTAAAAATAGGAAGTAAAAATCGAATTTGATATTAACAACAGTTTGTAAATTAATTAATTAATTCATCTTGAGTTAATTAGTTAAGGAAAATCAAACTTGAAGTCTATGTGAGGACATGCAACAGTTTATCTATCAATTGAGGAATTTGTCCATCAGTTAAAGGGATAAGAATGAGTTGTAATATTGAGTTGTAATTAGTTGGCTCAGTTAACTGAGTCAAATCCAGTTAGACTAATTTAACAATTTGTTTAAATTAATGTGAGTTCAGTTAGTTAATGCATGCTTGCATATAACTGCTGCACTTCATATAACTGAATATTCTCTCATGAATAACTCATGCATGTCAGTTCAGACAGAGACCCAGTTGAGATCAGAGAAGGGACAGTGTACTATCAGTTGGATGAATATTTTTCCTATAAAGGAAGCTCATCCATGATGAGGATTTGTCTCCTTCAGGACTGTGTAGTTGGATCAGAGGTTAGTGAGTGTGTGAAGAGGCCAATTCACACAAGTGGTTGCGCTGGACCCCAATCAAAATTGCGCAAAGAAATAGGAGGCTTGGAGGGAAGCCCAGAGGTTAGATAGAGGCCTTTGACTGTCTATGAGCAACAGAGGTATTGCAGAGAGAGCATGATAGCTTTGAGCTGATTCTTTTTGTAATACTGGCTATATTTCCACTTGTATGATAATACAGAGTTCGGGTTTTAGGCTAAGGCTTTCCCCGGGTAAATTATTCTGTGTTATGTGTGATTGATTCCTTCTTATCAGTTATATGTGTTCTTATTGATGTTGCTGATGTTCGATTAAGCTTCCGCTAAATTGTTTGTAGAAGTAGATCAAGTGTTTTGCTTTAGTACATTGCATTACTAGGTGATCTATAGTGGGAATTTCTACAAGAATGATCTTGACAGTTGGAAAGATAGTTGGCTTACGATATAACGGGTGTTCTGTTGGAAATTGGTTAGGATTAAAACACCACCAATTACAACTATTTTAATATAAAATCTCCCGTCGTCGCAACCGGTTTTTTAAATATGGGTTCATTGGTTTTTGTTGTTTATATGTTTTTTTTTAACATATGGTGGTTACCACCATTTATATGGTATGCACCATATATTTTACCATATATTTTACACACCATAATATAACAAAATAACTTGACCGTTTGTTGGTTAATATGACCATGTTTCATTTTTAAATGGGTTTTTTATTTTAATATATCCATTTTGTCTTATATGATCTTATGATCTTTGTTTTATGTGGTGTATATATATATATAGAGTCTTTTTTGTAGGCGCAAGAGCCAATGGTGGAGTGCCATGTGTTGTTGGCTAATTGGCTAGTCAGCTGCCAAATATGTTTTATGAGTTCCATTTTCCTGCTTTAACTTGTGATTTTTTTACTGTGATAAGTTGACCATACCAACTTCGATTGAGGTGTCGTTCATATTGTTTGGTTCATAATGATGAACATTACAATCTGATATCATTATTTCCGAGATATGGAAACTTTGAAAATTGAGTCTCTCTAGAGCCACTTGGAACATGATATCACCAATATAATCACTACAAATATACATGAATCACAATAGAAGAATAACTCTTATTAACGTATGAAGATACCAACCAAGTTAGGGACTTCCATGTACCATCCAACCATATATTGGGTTGAACCAAATCTCTGTTTTAGTGAATCATTCTCACACCATATTCCAAGCATGAATGTGGGATCTCAGGGAATAAATCAAACAAAAGCAAAACATGATATCCAAAGGTCAAACCACCTCAACCCTCAACTAAATATTCCACCTCATAGATGTACATCACTAACACCAACCAAATCGGTCTCTACCCAAGCTATCCAGGGCTCCAAGAACTAGTAACTCAACCCACAACCTTCCAGGGCTCCAGAGCATTTGTCCAACCCTGCTCCAAGGACTGGTAACTCAACCCACTAAGGGTTATACAGTTTTTTTCCCAACATAGGCTTCAAGACTAGTAACTCAAACCAAGTTATTCTAGAGCTTCCATAGCGTTTGTTCCAACCCACAACCATAAGGAATTATGAGCACCAACACCATGGCTATCCAGGAAATGACAAGGAAAGGCTAAAACTATGTCAATCTAGGCAATCCTCCATGCCAATGACAACACATAACCAGATAATCACATGCATATTCCATGCATCCATATATCAACAAAGAAATCACACATGCAACCTATTACCTACAAAGAAATCCAATTGTAGTCGTTGATCCACCTGTTCCCTTGCGTTTTCCTTCTTTTCTTTGCCTTCCTTCTCCAAATCTAATATATACCAAAGTGCTCCAAGAATACTCTAAGTGTGCAAGAGTATGAGAGACATGAGAGAATAGAAGAGATCTCCAAGCTAAAACTAATAAAATACTCAACTGACAAAAGCCATGAACTAATCTGCATAAGCCTTTTTATCATTGTGGCTCTTATTTCTTCATTTTCCTTCATTTTTCCTTCAATATCCCTCTCACGCAAATATGCGACCCTTCATCTCCCTTTTCTCCTATTTTCCTTTATTTACAAAAATAAATGCCAATTAATGCTTCTTTCCTTTTCCAATTTCCTTAGCCATAAATAAACCAAAGTGACACCCACTAGGATGTTTTGGCTACCATTCATCTTGGAACATGTGTTCCATGACTTTGGTTTTATATTTATTTTTACATGGAAAATCAACCAGGGGTTGTTACAAATCCCTACCCCTTAAGAGAACACTATCCTCGGTGTTTTATGACACCTATGACTAGAAAACCATTGAAAACAAACATACTGCCTATGGAGCTTTATAACATAGTTCGATGTAGTATTTATAATGACATCTTGTTGGAAACATGACAATCATACCATTTATTGGATCTTTATAACACATCTCATTACAATATTTACAATAACAACCACATATGCACTCATGCACATTTGCTTCAACCATCAAATAATCATACTGTCGATGGAGCTTTATAACCATAGCTCGATATAATATTTACAATAATATACACATATACATATGCACATTAGCTATAACCAACAAATAAAAGGATACAATGACTGCATCAACAACAAGGGAGTCCAAAGGCTTATACCTCCATCCTCAAAGTAGTATCAGGATTCACCTCCTTCCCAGGAAGTCCAGAATCCATTGCTAAAGTCATATCTTCATCCAATGTCTAGCGCTACAATCCTCGCGCTACCTGTTCCCTCGGTGAACAGTTACTAGCTCATTGTTCCAGGGGACACTCCCAATGTGCTTTTGATTCCATCTAGCAATGTTAATGACCAATGTTAGGATATTTCGACACATAGGAAATAGTTAAGTATAACTTGGTCTAGTGTAGATTTAGGTAAAGTCTGTTTCTTTACTATGTACTTTTGTAACTTACAATCTGATGGTCACGATATGTTCTAGACATGAAGTGATCCAACGGTTCATTCTCTCCTCGGTATTACCGACACTTGATCTGTGTCTTAACACCCGATTGGTCCATGATCTCTATTTAAAGAGCATGGAGGGTAATTTGTAGGGTAACCGTTCATGAGAGAATCTTATGTAATTTTTTATTCTTTTATTAATAAATTGCCTGAAGTGGCCGCGTTGACTCAAGCCGTGGACTGTTTCCCTCTTTGAGGGTTTTAACCATGTCAAGAATACTGGTGTATTGATCTGCGATCTGTTTGTGAGCGGTGTCCTTTGGTGTTCTGTCTAAGGAAGTTAGCCTGTAAATTCCTACATGGTATAGGAGCTATTTGAGGGCCATATTCGTCGGTGATCCAAATATGAAGTCGATACAACTGCATCCGACTATCATTTCCTAGATTTACTATTTTTGACTGCTTTCGGGTCCAAAGGACTGCTCTATTTTGTTAGGAGCATCTGTTCCAGTGAAGAACCCCTTTCGTTTCACGTGAAAATGTTTCTGATAGCCCTAGCTACGTCATTTTAAGATCTAGAGGTATACAATGTTTATTTGCAGTTCTAGCTATTCATCTATCTGTTTATTTCGGTTTATTTAGCTCTCTGTTTTTTATTACCAGATCTATACCTTTCATTTCTACGTATGCTCTTTGCCCCGCAACTCTGTGCGATCTAGGCAAATCAGAAACAGAAAGGAAGGGTTTTTCTCATACGTATGCTCTTTTTCATCGTGCCTTAGTGTGATCTCGGAAAATCAGAAACATTGATGAAAATATCTAGTTTTTGGCTCAAGCTAACTTCAAGCCATAAGGTTTGTTTTTTTTGTATGTCAGTGTTGGGTTTTGTGTTTTTTGTTTTGTAAGTAAAAACAGATTTTTCAAGTAAGCACACAACTCAAAGCTTCAGTAACTAAAAAAAAAACCCCTTCCTCTTTTCCAAAAATTACTAACCTTTTAAACTAGCTCACTTGGTCCAAAGTTATTTTATGAGAGTCGAAGTCTTGAGTTCAAGTCTTTCTTTTTGTTGAATTACTTTTTTAAAAAGCACATGTAACTTATGTTTTAAAGTTACTTTATGTAAAAGTGTTCTCACCCATTATAAAAAGTGAGTCACTTATAATTCTAAAGTCTCTTTATCTTTTATTTAAGTTACAATTTAGTGGGTAGCTTATAAAATACCATTGTAAAAGTGACCTTTACTTATTTATAAAAGTGAGTCACATAAAATCTTCTTCTTCTTCTTCTTCTTTTTTTTTTTTTTTTTAAGTGATCTAATTATAATAAGTTTGGAAAGGGGGGGATACTTTTTTTTAAATATAACATTATCATTCATTTCTGCACATTCACGAACTTCATCGGCATCTTCAACAATTTTTCTTCAAAAAGCCATAACTTCTTCATCTGGAAGCCGTTTTTTTTAATCAGCCTAATTTTTCGAGATTTTTCCATTGGAACACTTAGTTTCAGTATCTACAGTTTCAGTTTCTGTTAAAATGGAAAGTCCATGCCAAGTATTCTTGATAACACGAACTACTTCTAATGGTGGTCCTACATTGTGGATTTACTTAGAAGTAAAGGTATTTACAAAATAGTCTCAGGCCAAGAAACCAAACCTCAAGATGAAGATAAGGCAAGCAAATGGGAAAATAGGCAAAATCAAGCACATGGGTTGATAGGGATGTCTATTTATCCAGACCTTAGATTCCATGTAGCAGAACTTGATACTCCCAATGAAGCAATGAAACAACTCACTAAAGTTTTTGGAATTAAAAATGAAATTAGAGCCCATCAACTCGAAAACGAGTTGCTTACATTGGACCCCAATAATTTTTCTTCCATTGAAGATTTTTTGTCCAAGTTCAAAACCCTTAGACTTCTCTTGGAAGGTGTTAAGGTTAAGAAAAAAATGGTAGCCTTATCTATTCCATTCTTACTAATTTGGGACCATTATACTCTGTGTTTGTTTCCACCTTCCATTCTACTAGAGAAGCCTTTATTTCTCAAGGACAAGACTACAAGTCCCCCTCTTTTGATGTTTTTTGTGATTATTTAATAAGAGAACAAGAAAAGATCTTATATCTTGGTCTTCTTAATCTTGGAAACTCTTCTAAGAAAGCCTTAGCTGCCTAGTAACAACCAAATTCAAAGAATACTAAGAAGCAGTATCCTAAAAAGAATGGTCCTAAACCAAACAAGGGCCCTAAGCAATTTCAGTCTCAAAATGAAAAATCATTTCAACAAAATGATAAGGCAAATAAAAACAAAGGGAAGAAGACTGATAGGCATTTCCACTTTTGTAATTGAGATGGCCACTTAGAATCCAAATGCTTTAAGAAGATGGAAGCCTTGGAAACAACAATGAAGAAGCATAACATCCATTTGGAGCACTTTTCAACTTCAACTTCATCTTTAGGAATAACACTTTCTACATGTGGTTGTCAAGCATCTTGGTCTGGTTATGCACTAAATGTATCTTCTTCTTCTTATTCTCATGAGTGGCTCATTGATTCCCGAGCTTCTTATCACATGGCCAAAAACAAAGCCATGTTTTCTTCTGTAAATGATTGTAACACCAAAAATATATATGTTGGTGATGATAGAGATCTTAGTGTTGTAGGGACTGGAACTGTTCATCTAGGCAATGGCCAATTTAATGATGTATTATGTGTTCCAACATTATCCTGCAACCTTCTATCTATATATCAGATAACTCATTTAGGTGAAGGTAAAATCATTGAATTTTCATCTCACGATATTGTAATTAAAGACCTAAGAGATCCTGGGCAAATTTTAGCCACTGACATTGCTGATGATTCTACAAGGTTGTATAAGTTTAACAACTTTGGGTCATCAAATCTTCCCTCAGTATTTGTTGCTCATAATGATGAAGTGAGCAAACTTTGGCATGAGCGATTTGGTCACTTAAACTATCGCTCCCTTCAGAATCTATGTAAAGAAAATATGGTGATAGGTCTTCTAATGGTATCTTGCAGAGATGGTGTTTGTTCCGGATGTGTACTCAGAAAACATCATCCGGATAGTTTTGAAAAACGTGCCTCTTGGCACGCCTTAGCCCCTTTACAGCTTGTGCATAGTGATTTATGTGGTCCACTTCCAGTTGTTTCATTCTCTGGCTACAAGTATTTCTTAACTTTCATTGATGATTTCTCTAGATGCACTTAGGTATACTTCTTAAAACTCAAGAGTGAAGTATTTAACGTGTTCTTGGCCTTTAAGGCCTTTGTTAAAAAACAATCTGGACATCAAATTCTTAAGCTAAGATCTGATAATGGCAGAGAATATGTTGACAACAAATTCATCAACTTTTTCACTGAGAATGGAATTCAAATGCAACATACTGTTCCATATACTACACAACAAAATGGTGTAGTTGAAAGGAATAATCTCACCTTAAAGGAAATGGCTAATTGTATGCTTCAATCTAAAGGACTTAGTCTTAATTTTTGGGCAGAAGCAATTAATTATGTAAATTACATAGTAAATTGCACTCCTACTAAGGTTTTAAAGAATATCACTCCAAAAGAAGCATGGAGCTCAATTAAACCAGATGTAAGTCACTTTCGTGTTTTTGGAAGTGAAGCATGGGCCCATATTCCAGACGAGAAACATAAAGCTTTAGGACCTAAGAGTGAAAAATGTATTTTTGTTGGATATTCTGAAGATGTCAAAGGATATAGACTTATTCCACTTATGTCCAAAAATGTTATCATTAGAAGAGATGTAAAGTTTGCTGAAAATATATTAGCCTACGAGCCTAGTTCGGTAGATGTGCCACCTCTCTCTATCCCTTCTACTTCTGAAAATATTTCTTCTTCAGATGATGACAGCGAGGATGACAATCCTCCCCCACCTTCTCAGGATCCTCCTTCAGCTCCTCAGCTTCCAAAATGGGTTCGTGCTACTCGGGATGCAGCAGGTGCTCTTGCCGGTGATCCTATAGATCAACAACGTACACGTTCTCAGTTTGATAGGGCCTCTTCTTTACTGGCTCAAGCTTTAGCGAATTATGATCCTGCCACCTTTATAGAAGCTTCAGGCCATCCAGATTGGGACGCAACTATGAATGAAGAATATTGTTCATAATTGGCAAATGATACATGGGATCTTGTTCCTCTTCCAAAGGGACGAAAACTTGTTAGATGCAAATGGGTTTACAGAACCAAGTATGGACGAGATGGAAAAGTTGATAAACATAAAGCTCATCTTGTTGCTTAGGGTTTTACACAAGTTGAAGCCATTGCCTATACTGAAAACTTCTCCCCTGTTGCCAAAATGAACTCTATCCACCTTGTTCTTTCCCTTGCTGCCTCTTTCAAATTGGAAGTCCATCAGATGGATGTTAAATCTGCCTTCTTGCATGGGGACTTGCATGAAGAAATCTATATGGAACAACCTACTTGCTTTATACAAACAGACTCCAACCTTGTATGTCGGGTTAAGAAATCCCTTTGTGGTCTCAAGCAAGCCCCTTGGGCTTGGTATGCCAAAATGGATAGCTTTCTTTTAGAAACTAGCTTTTCTAGGTGTCATTCTGACAATACTTTCTACACCAAGAAAGTGGGCAAGTCTCTTATCATTCTTGTTCTTTATTTTGATGATCTTGTCCTTACTGGTAGTGATCCCAACCTTATAAACCATGTGAAGTCTAGCCTTAAAAAGAAGTTTGAAATGACAGACTTAGGACACTTGCATTATTTTCTTGGTCTTCAAGTGTTACAATCCAAGGAAGGTATTTCCATATCCCAGTCCAAGTACGCCTGTGATCTTCTACGCCATTTTCTCATGGAAGATTGTAAGCCAGCCCCTTCTCCCTTTCAGTCTGGAGCCAAACTTTCAGTCACTTGTACTTCCCCTGAAGTTGATGCTACCTTATACCGTCAACTTGTAGGAAAACTTTTGTATCTGACCCATATTCGTCCTAACCTTTCCTTTGCTGTTGGCCTTATTGCTCGGTTTATGCAAAACCCACATGAAAGTCATTGGAAAGCAGCTAAAAGAATACTTCGTTATGTTCTAGGTATAGTTCAATTTGGGATTCATTACAGTGCAGAAGCATCTCCTCTATTGGTCGCTTCCACTGATTCCGATTGGGCTGGTGACCCTAATGATTAGAAGTCTACTGCAGGTTATGTGTTCACTCTTGGTTCAGGACCTATTACATGGGCTTGCAAGAAACAAAGTGCCATTTCTCTTTCTTTAGCAGAAGCAGAGTATCGTGGTGCCGTAGAAGCTAGTAAGGAAGCCCTGTGGCTTCGTCAGATCCTGTTAGAGTTTGGCTTTCAGCAGCAACATCTGAATACACTTTGGTGTGGTAATCAAAGTGCCATTCAACTATGCAAAGATCCAGTCCAACATCAGCACAACAAACACAATGAACTACACATGCACTTCATCAGAAAGCTCATTCATGACCATGTTCTTGAAGTGTAATATTGTTCAACAGATGATCAAGTTGCAGACATCTTTATAAAGGCTCTCACAGAGGCGAAGTTTAAGTTCAGGAAGTTGTCACTAAGGGGGGATAGGCTCTAATGCCTCCTTCCTTCTCCTATTGTGTCATATTTGTACATCCTTCAATCCTATCCCAAGTTGTTCTTAAGGGGGGATGTTAGGATATTCTGACACATAGGAAATAGTTAAGTATAACTTGGTCTAGTGTAGAGTTAGGTAAAGTGAGTTCCTTTACTATGTACTTTTGTAACTTACAATTTGACAGTCACGATATGTTCTAGACATGAAGTGATCCAACGGTTCATTCTCTCCTTGGTATTACCGACACTTGATCCATGGCTTAACACCCAATTGGTCAATTATCTCTATTTAAAGAGCATGGAGGGTCATTTGTAGGGTAACCCTTCATGAGAGAAACTTATGTAAATTTTCATTCTTTTATTAATAAATTGCCTGAAGTGGCCGCGTTGGCTCAGGCCGTGGATTGTTTCCCTCTTTGAGGGTTTTAACAACCTCAAGAATACTGGTGTATTGATATGTGATATGTTTGTGAGCGGTGTCCTTTGGTGTTATGTATGAGGAACTTACCCTGTAAAGCCCTACAACCAAAACAAATTCATTCCCTGACCTTCCCTTCTCTTCTACACAGTCCCTCGGAAAATATGGTCACCCCCTTTCATGTTGTCACACACCTTCCAAGTTCCATTGGCATCCCCTTCTCTACTACACAACCCGTCGGGCGATCCATCCCTTGACAAGTTTTCCTCACATTGGAAGTTCCAAAAACCAAGGCATAACCCCGTCTTAAACCACTATACTGATCATAGCATGCTCATGGAAATCAATGGACACTATTTTGTACCAATGTCCCATAATGGCCCTACTCCTGAATGCTTTACCAACACACTACTGCCTGTTCCAATTCCTTTTGTTTCTACTGCTAATTCTTACAGTCAGTTTCAACCACCCAAACCGGACATTTCCGTGCTTTCCTATACCAAGCACATAATTGTCATTAGATTCAAAACGAATTAAAATAAATTCAAATCATACCTCATAGGTGGCTCGTCAATAAGGTATACCTGCAATTTTGTTTGCTTCCTGTCACAACAAGTCAAACTAGCTCTTTGATCAAATCATCATATATAAACATATCACATCCAATTAGCTCAAAACATAACCATCATAAATCAAAATCATAGATCACATGCAATCATCATAAATGAGAGTCATAGATCACATGAAATCATCATAAATTAGAGTCATAGATCACTTGCATAATAAAAAATTGAAATAAAATACTGATACTTATCTTTCAAATCGTTCTTTGCTTCTATCTTTGTTCTTTTCCTTTTCGTACACACATTCGATCAGTTACCACACCCGACAAGTACCCAATGCCTTCTCTTCAACTACATACACATACTTAGAGTGTACATCACACACATACACCCACACACGATGTACAACATCACATAATACATGCACCTACACCTGGTGTACAACACAACACATACACCTACATCTGGTGTACAACACAACACATACACCTACATCTGGTGTACAACACCACACATATACGTACACAGAGTACAACACAACAAATACACGTCACGATACAACGACTACACAATACACATAACACAGTAGACATGTGCACAACACGTGTACGACATGAACACAATACCACATGTACATAGCATCACCTGCACAATGTGTACACAACACCACCTGTATAACGTGTACACAACACCACCTACACAACGTATACACAACAACTCATGTACACAACACCACCTGCACAATGTTTACACAACACCACATGTATAACATGTACACAACACCACCTACACAACGTATACACAACAACTCACGTACACAACACCACCTGCACAACTTTACACAACACCACATGTACACAACAACACATGTACATAACACCCGCATGTACAACGTGTACACAACACCACATGTACGACCTATACACAACACCACATATACAACATGTACACAACACCTTTTGTACATAGCACCACATATATAACATTTACACAACACCATATATACATAACACTGCATATACAACCTATACACAATATCGTTTGTACACAAAAACACATTTACAACATGTACACAACACCATATGTACATCCCGAGACCACACTGTCTCTACCAAGCAACCTATCTTTTATTGCAACCTAACTCTAATATTTTCTAGGTCTATTGCTATACCTTACTTGGAAACAACATTCCCCAAGGAATGAACTTTAGTCTGAAAGAAATTGCACTTGCTAAGCTTGGTATACAACTAATGCTCTCTCAACAATCTCAATAGTGTTATCAGGTGCTCTACATGCTCTTCCTCATTCTTAGAATATATCAATATATCATCAATGAACACTATCACAAACTTGTCCAGATAAGGACGCAACACATTGTTCATCAAACACATGAAAGTGGTTGGAGCATTAGTAAGACCAAAAGGAACCACCACAAACTCATAATGTCCATACCTGGTATGAAATGTGGTTTTGTAGATATCTTCTTATTTGATGCACACTTGATGATATCCTGATCTCAAGTCAATCTTTGAGAACATTGTTGCTCCCTTTTATTAATCAAACAAGTCATCAATCCTCGACAAAGGATACCTGTTCTTGATAGTCACATTATTCAACCTCTTGTAATCAATGCACAAATCGAGAGTAGAATCCTATTCTTCACAAATAACACCAGGTAACTCCAAGGCAACACACTTGGCCTTATGTATCCTTTATCAAGCATCTCGTTAAGTTGCAACTTCAATTCTATCAACTTTGGAGTGCTCATCCTATAAGGTGCCTTTGATGCTGGTGTTGCTCCTAATACCAACTTAATAGAAAAATCCACTTCCCTATGAGGCTGTAACTTTATAATCTCTGTTGGAAACACATACTGAAATTGTTGCAAAATAGGATATCTCTTCAAGACTTCATCATCCTCAACATCCTTCCCTTGTTATTAGAAAAATGCACTGCAAATAATACACACCCTTTCCTGCAACTACGCTTTGCCTGCATAGCTATAACCATTCTCACCAACGTAGGATTATTCTTTTCTTGCAAGATTATATTATCTTCATCATCGTCTAGGCACTCAATAGACTTCTCATAACAATCTACCTTGGTCGTGTGAGTAAACAACCAATCCATATCCAAAATCATGCTATATGAACCCAAAGGAATCACATTTAGATGTGTTGATGTAGGCATACCATTAAGCTTGAATGCACAAGCTGTCACCCAATGATGAACTCTTTTCTTGGTCCCTGTAACTAACTGCATCAACCAAGACTCCGCATTCACTTCTTCAGTCAAGCAACACTTATCCACTAGGGTAGGACTAACATAACTATTGTTAAATCCATAATCAATCAAAATGGAAACAAATTGATCACAAAGCTTACATTCTATCTCAATAATGGATGCCTGATGGTATGCCTGCCTATTATCAAGTGTTGCATATATCCGAGGAATGTTATGACAAACATCCCCATATGTCTATGCCTCATAAGCAATGTAGATCTAAGGCCACTCCAACGGTTCCCTGCCACTACCTTTATTCTGCTTCTCTCGAGGCTGAGATCCATGTCCCTTCTCAGCCGCACTAAAATTCTTGTAAGGAGCCACATTTTCTTTCTCACCTGCATCATGAGTCTTACCTACTTCTGAGGCCATTTTCCCTTAGCTTTCTCATTCCTTTTCTAGTCACGTTTAGGCTTAGACTTACGCTTAGATTTCCCATAACAACGCTTCAACTCTCTAATGACTTCCTCCAATGATTGAAGCTCATCATACTCAATTCGATCCTTGAATGTTAACAACACTCCACTGATGAACCTTTGAACCTTTGTCTTCTCATCCTTAAGATATGGCACATACCTCAATAGCTCCAAAAACTTAGTCGTGTACTCTTCATCTGTCATTGATCCCAACTTCAGCTCATAAAACTTTTTATCCTTTATTTCATAGTATCCTTAGACAAGTACTTCATTCTAAAGAGTCTTTTAAACTCATGCCAACTCGTCACTTCTACCTTGATATCTATGACACGGTTCACGTCTTGCCACAAGATATTTTCTTTTCCTTTGAGACTGAAAATAACTACTTTGGTTTTCATATTCTTTGTATAATCAAGCAATTCAAAGAACTTCTTCGTCCCATGTAGCCATGCTTCTATATCTTCAAGTTACTTCATCCCTCCATCAAATGTAGTTTGCTTGGTTTTCTTGAACTCATCTAGCAAGTATTGCTTCGCACTCCTCCTATAAGGATGATAACGGTGATGATAATGATGTCTCTCCATACCAAAACTAGAATAAAATCCATAAGAACTACCTCTTCTATCAGGTGTATACAACCACCTGCCACCTCTGACTGTGTCATCCATGTCCAACCTATATCCTGATCAAGATCTGCTACCATATTCCCCATCAATCCTTTCCTCCTGTCCATGACTGATTTGTGGTTGTCCCTGTCTCCACAAATATGATAAGCTCTGAAAAATCACTACATTAACCTCTGCTTGCTTTTCCTGAGCTCTGACAAATCTTTCCTGTGACTGAATTATCCTATTATTATATACCTTGCAACTCAGTGATTCCAACCTTTAGACTTCTCAGTTTATCTGCTATATCAGGAGAGTACTCATCTCCTTGTTTGCTCAACTGATCTGTAATGGGAGTCACGTGAACTGTAATCCACCATTTTTCTTGTCATCTTTGATCTTCTTCTTCCTGCAAACATACCATGTTAGATAAACCAAATAGAAACATAATCAAATATACCTTTATGAAGTTCAGGGTAGGCTATCTCGTCTGTAGAAATCAGTCGAGATTAGCACTATATATATATATATATATATATATATATATATATATATATATATATATATATATATATATATATATATATATATATATATATATATATATATCTATATAATGGCACCGACATGTCAACTTATTGACATCTCACATCATGCATGATGACACAAAACTGCAATAATAACCACATGCATGATAATTGTAACCATCCCAATGCATGCATATTAGGCACATATACAATCAACATGCATGCATAAATATATACATTTACCCCGAGGTCCAATGCTGCAACCTTGCTCTGATACCACTCTGTGGTACCAGATATCACCCAAAGAGAACGGAAACCCACTCTGGTACCAATATGTAGCCACCCCTCCCAACATTTACCCGCTTTTACAATCTCCCAGGGTAAATATGAGGTTGAGTGCTACTATGACACGACATGACCTCCAAGTTCCAATTAAGGAAGTGGGGCCTACAAACTGAACACTTATTGATATCCTATAGGGACTGCAAATCACTCAGGAGCTGAAAAACCACTCCAGGTGATCAATCCCTAAGCCAGAACCCTTTTTCTCTGACCTAACACCCCAACCGCATGCACAACAAGGCAAGAGTGTGGTTATGAGGCCCCAAGTGCACACACAAGCTTGCTTCCATGCGATTATGACCTAAATCTTCCAGTTATGTGCTTGCGGCTCCAATATCTGAGCCACTTTTTCAGGCTAGACTCCAGACCACTGCTCAAAACTGCCTGTAACTTTTCATAATCATAATTAACATGATTAAAATGCCAAACATTAAAATTTGAAGTAAGAACTTGCCCTAAACTTCCTAGTACACATTAGAAATTTCGTCGAACATATAGTAATCTTGTAAGCTACAGGTCATGAATGCATATTTGATCATACACCTTTGAACTTCATTTGAGAATCACCAAGATGGTCTAATGCCCTCTCAAGTCGCTGCAACACAACTTGCTAGTCCATGCATTCATCAACCATTCAAATACATATCAAATCATGAACAAGATCCATAGCCAAAGCACATTATAGAACCATGCTTATCACCAACCTATAACTAAAATATTAACAATGGTAAATCTGCCATAAACTCATCATAATAAAAAGTACAGGTGCTCATTAATTACATTAGAAGAATAACTCATATTAACTTATCCAAAAGCTAACCAAGTTAGGGACTTCCACATACCACTCCATAGATTGGGCTAAACGAAATCTTTCTTTCAGCTAATAACCCCTGTGTAACATTCCAATCATGAATGTGGGATCTCATGGGACACAGACTCTAGAGGTTATACAATCTCCACCCTCAAGTTACTGTGATCTCACCTAAACCGATCCTGATATCAAAAAACCAAACCGAGCTTGGATGCCTTAGAATTTCTTCACCATACCTTGAGGAAATTTCCTGTCTCCACCAACTTGTCGAGGGCTTCCTAGAAAAAACCATCTACACCCCCAACCCTTGGGAATGTTCCTGAGACCACCTCACCCTGTTACAAAACCTTCCTGCAATCTTAAGCTCAACCAATAATGAATCCCATCACACCATGACTATCCAAGAAACGGAAAGGCAAGGTTGAAGCTACCAGAAAACCAGGAAAAACCCATGCCCATGATAACAAATGAACCAAATAAACAAATGCATGTACCATGCATTCACACCTCAGCTAGGAAATCACATGTGCAACCTATTACCTACAAAATCCTCATGTTGAAGTTATTGATCCAACCTTCTCCTTACTTTCCTTTCCTTGTCCTTTTCCTTCCTTTGCTTACTTGCTTGCCTTTCTCCCAACCAAGTGAATGTTAAAGTGCTCCAAGAATGGTCTAAGAGTGTATTAGGGAGAGCCAAAATTAAACTGAAAAAGTTGTGAACTGATCCTTTGATGCATTTTTATTATTGATGTCTCTTTTCTCTTCATTTTCCTTCATTTTTTCTCTAATTTTCCTTGCATGCTAATTTGTGTCTCTTCACCTTCATTTTCTCCTATTTTCCTTTATTTTCATAATTAAATTTCCATTAATGCCTCTTTGCCTTTGCCAATTTCCATAGCCATTATTGAACCACACATGATGCCTACTATAATGCTTTCCCAACATTCAACTTGGAATACATGTCCCATGACCTTGGTCTTATTTTTCCTATTATTACCCTTTATTACATGAAACTTTTACTTTGGGGGTTGTTACAAAGAGCGTGTATTTTTTACACTTCTGGAAAAGTGTAAACATAAAAGCATTTCATTTTAGAATGTGAGGCCTTCAAAAATAGCAGGGACAATTATGTAAATATTCAGACCGCTATCTCTTGGGATAATTTATTTAGCAAGGGGATTTTTGAGAAGTTGGGTGCACTCATTATCATGTTGCATGGGAAAAGGGTTGAATGAAAAAGTCAAATGGAAAGGCGATATGTTACATAGCTTATCTTTAGCCTTGTGGACATTAAACCAATTTCTTCTTCTTCTTCTTCTAAGGGTAGACGGGTTGAATGTTACATCTTTATTTGGCAATGTCAAATGTTAGTTGTTAATTTCTTCTAAATCGAAACAAAAACTAGGTGATTTTCCCATTCCTACTATCAAGGGGAGTAGACTCTTAAGAAAGATCCTAAGCATCTCATGATGTTATTCGTAGGGAAAGGAGATGAGAGAAATAAAGATGTGAAGGTCATTGTCGTAAGGAGAAAAACTAAACATCTCCTATTTTGGCAAGCACCTCAAAGCTAGTGGATATAAAACGAACATTATCGCACAACCATTAAAAAGGTATCTTATGTATGAAATTTCAATATCATACAAGAACTAAGATGGAAGGAGGAGGCATCTATAAGAATTACACTAATTTTGTAGCAAAAGGGCCCTCTTTCTGGTGACAACCCTTCCATGAATTTGACATGAATTTTAGACATGATCAAAGTTATATCACAATCCAAGTGTGCATGGTGGAATGATTTCTCTAAGTTTCATGCATCATGGACCAGTGTCTTTAAAGGTTTTAACAATTCTAAATCAACTTAGAAACTTAATATTTTTTTTTCCGCCAATTCCAATAAGTAGGAAGAAGTTTAATATATGATTAGAGGGCTACCACCCACAACCTTGGTAATAGATTTTAAGGACCACAATGGTGGATTCCTGATACTATATGATAAAGCAATAGGTATTGCAATAGTGTGAGAAAGTATAGGGGCATTAAATACTTATGTCATTGTTATTATTTATTGAATTTATAACCTAAGCTTGTATTAAAATGACTTGTGTGATTGAGTCATAATTTTTTTACCATGAGGAAGGTATTCAAGAATAAGAATAATTAAATGGTGTTTGGATTATCTATTGTGTTAGTGTTGTAGTTCTATTAGGGTTTCTTGTGTGCCCTATCCATGTTGGTGGCAAGAGGCGGGAGAAAGCCAAACTCCCCTTCAATTCTTTCTCCTTAGATATAGAGTTTTTTCAAAGCCATTATGTTGGCCACTAGGAAGAGACTGGCCTCCTCCCTTGTTGTTCCTTCTAGGTTTTTGAAGCATCATGAATGGAATGTCCTCACGAATGTTAATCAAGATTTTAACAAACAATTTATTAGGCTTTGACCTTAACCCTGTGCTAGGATATTTGGCTCCAAAGGAACTATCTTACATTATTCAAGGGTAAGATGCAATTTTTTTTTTTTGGCATTGGGATTTATGTTTTTTATTTAAACACAAGGAGGATAGGGACCTCCTCTCAATATAGCTTCAATGTGAATGATCCCATTGTATTTATGAAGTAGTGGGATAAGGATAACTATTGAAGACAACATCAAAGTCTATGGCAATAAATAGTTAATTGGTAAAACCCACTTTAAGTTGGTAGACCTTTTTTGGAAGGTGAACAACATGAATGAGTGTGAAAAAGAAATAACATTTTCTATTATGGAATCAACATGTAGACTTTAAAGGGATAAAGGCATACCCCATACATAGAAAATGAGGCAAATATTGTTGGTTGGATTTCAGGTTAAATTTAGATGTTTAAATTGACACGAGGAAGACAAAGACCTCATCTTCCACAGTGGTTCCTAATTTATAATACCCTAGTGGATGTATGTAACTTATTGTTAGTCCTTGTATTTTGATCTTGAGATGGATGTGGCCCCTATTATCTTAGTATTGGTTTGTCTCCCTCACCTCCCATTAATATTTTCAGATGACAAATCTCTAATTTCCGTAAAGAATATGCTTGAATACCATGATGATAACTAAGCCTAAAGTAGGAAATTGTGCGTGCAAGAATCTATATGAAGGTTGATTTTGAGAAGGGCCTCTCATGAGTTGTCCCACTGAGCCTAGACAAATGAATTCACATTCAAGCCATATAGTAGAAATAATTGTTGTTGAAATGTGGTGGTTGTCTTAAATATGGCCATTTTGTAAGAAAATTAAAGAAAAACAAGCAATTGAATCCAATAGAGGCACCCCCAATAGATAAGTGTCAATTAGCAAGAAATATCCCAAGCTCTGAGTAATAAACAATAGAAAAAGAGGCTCCAACTTCAATGTTGAAAATTTGTTTTGAGGCACTCAATCAAGTTGACCATGACATAGGATATGGTTTTACAAAAAATTATATTGCAAATACTATAAAAGAGGTGGAGAAAGGTTAGAATAAAATGCTTCCTCAAGTGATACCCCCAATCCTCGCCCCCCGCCCCCCATCTAGCCCCCCAAATAAACCTCACACATGCAGCTCATTTCCCCTTATGGACAACTTGAATGGTATGTACCTTGTCCAAACCCACTTCTTGACATTTCAAACCACCCTGTTTTGGAGAATATTGTGACCTCTAAAGTCCATGAAACACTACCAACAAATTTTGCTTCAATTGGTGTCTTCCCATGGTATCACAGTGGATTTCTCACCCATAATAAGGACTAGTAAATGTATGATGGAGAAGATATGGAGGATCTAAATTCCAATAAGAAACTTGGTTGAAAGAACAATAAGGGAGAGAGAGAATAATAAGTGAACCAGGACAAGGAGGTGAGGGGCGGACCCACCCTCCCAGTAGCCTTTAGTAGTCATTGAAAAAATTTTCAATCTATTAAATGAAGTACATATATGAGAGTAACAATACAATGAACAACAAAAAACAAGAAAGAGTCTAAAGTTTAATTTGTATAAAAAATATAGAGATATTCCATTTAAAGGAAACCAAATTAGAAAACATTTATTTTCAATTTATACACGATAAATTATGGAAGAATTATCAAGGCATCCTTGTAAGTGAAAGGGGTGAATCAAGGAGAATAAACACTTTATGGGGCTCAAGGGAGGTACAACTCATTTTGGCTAAAAATCCCCTCCTCGAAGGGAGGGGGTCTCTAAAGGGTGTAAGAGTGTCTCAACCTTATTTATTACCCTAATAAGTGGTGGGGGTATATATGTTGAAGATGATCCTTGAAGACTTTTTAGTATGCAATCCCTTGAGCCCCACAAAGTGTTTATTCTCCTTGAAATTTTTTTAGTATGCAATACTAACTTTTGGTGAATGAGTTAGTATGCAATCCACACCAAATGATGATCTTGTAAAGAAATACGAATCAAGATATACATAAATATGCAGTCACCAAATATAAACAAGACAAATATCATGCATGCTAAAGAGTGATAGCACACATCTGATGTACACTATTTCAATATAATACATAGGTGAATGTGGTTGAGTTGGCGGGCCCTCTCGACCAGCTACTTTTCCCATGGAGTAAACTTTAAACCACATATAGTTACGATAATAACCATACTCATAATGGCACCAATAATTGCACTTAATTAATTGTCTTAGAATTACATGTCAAACACAGGGATGTATGCACCCAATAATCATATAAATAAAAAAATCTACAAATGATAAGTTATGTAGTGCAAAAAGGACGAAATTTATGAAATTTTATAATGGAAAAGAAATGAGCACGAGGACTCATCAAATGTCCTATCTCATGCATGGAGATTGCCACCATATCACAATAATTACAAGGATGGGTAATACGGGTGGATTCCATTCCATATTTTACTTGATCTATGAACCATACTGTCACACGGAATAAGTCGATCTTGCGGACAAGATAGACCTTCCTAGAATCTAAAGAAGACCTAATGACAAGCAAACCAACCAGACACTATCTTTCTCTAAATATGCTTTGATAAACAATGGCAAACAAGTGTTTTTTGGGCCTACCTTAGGTCCAACGCAAGCTTGTGGATGCCCTCGCTCCTTCGATCCAAATGAGCTCCTTTGTCGCGAATCTACAAACACAAACAAGGCAAACAAATTAAATAGCACCTGAAAAGCCAATTGCATAAAACATATTTAACATGAAAGTCAAGGAGTCCATGAAACAAATAACATGAGATACTTGTTGAGAAAAATGAGTTTGATTGTATTAATTCAAAAGAAGAAGAACTTTACAACCTTTTCCTTGACGTTGTACAAGCTCCTTCCAGGGTCCAGCAAGGAGTCTCCTCTACTTTGACAAGTTTCACTCACTCCCCAATGAAGCCAAAAAGGTATGTGATCTCTCCTCTTAAGCTCAACTAGGAAGTCTTGATTTCACCAGCATTTACCCTAAAAACTGTTCAGCTTCTAACCTCTCTAGCAACCAGCCCAATGCCTGTATTTATAGTGCAATGGAGGGAGGTTACTAGGTCCTCCTTCAAAGGGATAAAGCCCTCCTTCAAAGGGATAGCTCCTCTCATCAAGGGATTAGCTCCTTCTCTTTTGGGATGCATGAACCACCTCAGAGCGAACCACGTCAAAATTCCTTCTAGAAACCTCTAGAATTAACCCAAAGTGAGTTTTTTAAGATAAAACTTGCGCCTTTTGACTTTCACAGGGGTCCGCACCTACACCGTTAGGGACAGAGCGGGCAGGTCCGCATTTTTTGTACACAGAAGGTGCGGGACCGCAGGTGACAGTGAGAGAAAGTGCGGAACCAGAGTTACATTGATTTTTAATGTCTTTCTCTCATTTTCAAAGCTTGATTTGAAGAGCTGAGGTCTGAGACTTGCTTAGGAGGACAGTACAAGTGATGATATACCCATACTGACTGCAAATAATCATGGTGACGATATTTTTGTGTAACAGATTGCCCCCTAAAGTGCGAAGTCTGTAGTAGATGAGGATTTCTTATCATTTAGGAAGAGTGAAGTACTTTATCATTTTGAGGATCATCTTGTGGACAGCCCGGTTGGAACCTATAAAAACATTCAATGCAAGATATATATATGAGATCATATCATCGCTGAGGTAGGCATTCCCATACTCAGATCAAAACTGACTAGAAAAACTAATTACTGCTCTGATATAGGAATGATCTTGTAAAACATCACAAGTAAAGACTCATGTGGACACAGTATGGACGCAGCCATCTGTTTATGAATAGTCCATTTTATAATGAATACAAAATTCCTCGCAGCCTGGATTGTGGAAACTAGATCCAGGGTCTTCATTTCTACTTCTCGAAACAATACCATTCTATCCATGCGAATGAATGTGTTGATGTCGAACATGGTAGAAACCACTTGATTACCAGTCAATGATGTAAACTGTTAACAAGTGTGAGAGAAACCACCAGTGATGTCAATGGCTCTCAAAGTACCCAGTACAATCCATGAGATGCGAATAAATGTGTTGATGTCGAACATATCACGGAATCCTTTGATCGAAAGTCAATGATGTAAACTATCGTCAAAGGCGAGAAACCTGCCATTGAGGCATACAGATCTCAAGGTACTGACGATTCCTAGATCATCTTTCTAGATAATGAGCTGATGTCGATAGAAAGCGATCCGTCATAGGGCAAGCCCACAACACGAAATCATAGATCAAGTTGAAGAAATTTAGTTGCAAGGACTGACTCAGGGATGGTCAAGATGGATGATAGATATTTTGCAGATGAATGGCTTATTGGCAGTGACCTCTGAACATATAACGACACGGCAGATGGTTTGGTGACAATTGACCCAAAGTTAATACCCAGAAACCTGCTGAAGACTTTCAATGTAGTTTGATCAACTGTTAGGCAAAGGATTTCCCAAACCAGGTGAATAAAAGTGTCGTGTTCAAGAGTGGTTACAAAGTATGACAAACAGACTCATTTTTCTCTCTTTTCCCCCACCATTTCTGGCAAGTACCTCTTTATTTTTGACAAGCTTGAGGAGGATGACATTTGCTTGACTATAAGCTCATCCTTCGGATGAGTCCAACTTAGTTTAAATTCGAACCCTAAGAAGGAGTGGTTCGTTCCTGTTTGTAATTGGACAGGTCCTTTACTATGAAATTTTAACGAGTCGAGTATAGGAGAAACTCAGCGTTTTTCAATTTTAGAGAGTCTGAAAAAACTTAAGAAGACTCCAGGGTTGACCTTTTTCGTAAATTTGTGTCTCCCAAGCCCGAAAAAGTATAAAATAATACTTGAGAGAACCGATTGATCTTTTACGACCAAGGAGTACTTTTCGTCATTAGTGCCTTTGACCCAAAAAAGTAAAAAAGTGATCAACGACACGTCGTTTTATAACCGATATCGAATTTGAAACGACAAAAATCTGGCAATCTTTTCATGTTTTTACGGTCGGAAAAGAGCTGTAAGTGGACCGTATTTTAATTCCATTTTAACGAGTTTAAAAGAAACACTCGGCAATCTTTTCATGTTTCAGGAGTCAGAAAAGAGCTTAAAGGTGACTCTAAGGTTTCACTTTTTCGTAAGTTTTAACGAGTTCGAAAAAATGATAAAAATTTACTCATGGTTTTCACTTTTTTGTAAGTTTTAATGAGTTCGAAAAAATGATAAAAATGTACTCATATGGCCGACTTTCAACTTAATTTACGAGCAGGAAAAGACGGAAAGAACTCGGCATTTTCATTTGTTTTACGAGAATGAAAGATAACAAAATAATCTCGAGATTTTCATGAGTTTTAACGAGTCTTGAGAATAACTGAAATTGACTCGAGATAGGTTTCATTTTTACAAAAGCTTGAAACAGAGAAAAACTATGCTTCAAAGTAGTTTTCATTTTCACACAAACTTGAAACAGAGAGAAAACTGTGCTTGATGCCCCCTAAGCGTAACTGCTAGAGCGCATGCCCCCCCAGCTTCATTTCATTCAACTAAGTACATTGCTGGTAATTATTAGCTGGATGGAATGAAGGTTTAGTTACGAGATCATTTGAAAGACTCGACCTAAACTGTAAGAAAATTATGCAAAAAACTGAAATAATTAACCTAAATATAAAACTTAACATTTATGAGATCTAGTCAAACTCTCGACTCAATTAGAGGAGGATTTGTTTCATTTTTTAACGAGCTTGACACAGGAAAAGAACTATGCTCGGATTCGGTTTCATGTTTACGCAAGCTTGAAACGAAAAACTATGCTTGTTATAAGTTTGCATGCCCTTTGCATAATGACGCAAATCGAGGTACATGCCCCCCAAGCTTCATTGCATTCAACCAGGTGGATGAAATGAAGGTTTGCTTTCGAAATCTTGGAAAGACTCGTGGGAGTTGTTTCATTTTTTAGTGAGGTTGACACAGGAAAAGAACTATCCTCAAAACCCTTGTTTCATTTTTTAAACGAGCTTGACACAAGATAAGGAACTATGCTCATATGACTCCTCTCTACAATCTACCTATATAACCTACCCTTGTTTCATTTTTTAAAGAGCTTGACACAAGACAAGGAACTATGCTCAAGACTCCTTGTTTCATTTTTTAACGAGCTTGACACAAGACAAGGAACTATGCTCCAGAAGTTCGCATGCCCCCAGCATAATGATGCAAAGCAAGGTACATGCCCCCCAAGCTTCATTGCATTCAACCAGGTGGATGGAATGAAGGTTTACTTTCAAGATTTAACAGGAAAAGGGAGTTGTTTCATTTTTTAAGGAGGTTGACACAAGAAAAGAACTATCCTCATACCTGATTCATTTTTTAACGAAGTTGACTCAGTAACTTTCCTCTAACCAACTGATTCATTTTTTAACGAGGTTGACACAGGAAAAGAACTGTCCTCAAACCTGATTCATTTTTTAACGAGGTTGACTCACTACAAGGAACTATCCTCGAAACATCCTGTTTCATTTTTTAACAAGGTTGATACTGGAACAAAACCATCCTCATGGACACCTGTTTCATTTTTTAACGAGGTTGGTACAGGAAAAGGAACTATCCTCGCACTCACTGATCATGGCTTCCAACTGGAAGAAAGACATGTCAATGGACACACCTTGATCATGGCTTCCAAAAGGTCTTCATCAGAGGGAAGAATAGTTCTTTGGAAGGAACACATGTCAAGGGACTCAAAAGGGATAAGAACATCGTGTTCAAGTAATCCCATAGAGTTTTCCATGTCAATTACCAGATCTAAATCAAGGGAAGATGAGCAAACAGTGAGAGGCTCACTTACATCGGTAACTGAAAACATGGGACCAGTTGCCACATAATTAACCCGTGGTGGGGTAGATACCACTTTAGAATCAGGAACATTTAGGGTTGTCATATTATTGGTAGTTGAAACAAGACCAGGGAACGAAAGCTGGTCTACAGTCACAATGTTTCCATTGTGAGGGAAAGACATCACGCGAAAGAGTGTCGATACGACAACTTTCATTGCATAAACATAGTCTCGTCCAAGGAGTAAATTGAAATCCAAGGGACCTCGAACTACCATAAGATCAATATAAACAGTTTTACCTTCCAAGGTAATAGAAAACTTAGGAAGGATCCCTAAAGGTTCACTAATGGTTCTATTAAAAGCTTTCAGATTTTGCGTAATAGGTGCAAGCTGAGGGGAACCCAAAGCTTTCCAAGCAGTTGAGGATAAAATACTAACAAAAGCACCTTCATCTACCTGTGTGCGATGCATGTTCCTACCACCAACCTTGACAATGATTTGGAAAGGGATGGAGGAAGGAAGATGAGGTTCTGTCAGTCTATTCCAATCAAAGGAAAAGACCTCAGTACTTGGAGGGGGTTCTGTAGAAATAGGTGAAATGCCCCCCAGCGTAGAAGAATCTGATGTAACAAAAAGAACCTGAGCGGTATGAAGTTCACTCTCTAAAGGGAAAGTGGGATCGACTGAATGTGAAATTGAATCGACCACTTGATCAACTAATGGATCATCAACTTGAGTGACATGAGTTTCACTCTCCAATGGAAGAGTGTGATCGACTGTACTTGAAATTAGATCAATCACTCCGTCAGTTGACGGTAGGTTGGGAGAAAGTTTACGGTAACCAGTTGGAAATTCTTGCTGTGGAACAGTAAGGTTTTCCAACAATTTTGAGGCTTCATCCATGTGAGGGAAAATGTGAGTTTGATGACTCCCTTTGCATAACTTACAAGGAAACCTAACTTTAACCTTTTTCCCAAGAACCTGATTATCACTGGTTGATGGATCAATGGAAAGTTGATGAGATTTTTCTGACCATACTTCCAAGACCTTTGGAATACCAGGACAATTGATAAGGAAGTGGTCACCCTTACAAAGCCTGCAAGGGTATTTGGGTTTACGATGCATGTCGGAGTTTTCCTCAACACAACTAACACTTACAACCACAGTTGGTTGGTTGACTTCTTTCTTATTTTTCTTCTTCTTCTTCTTCTTCTTCTTCCCTTTTTTCTTCTTCTTAGACACCTGGTTACTAGCGTCAAGGCTTTTACCAAGCGAAGAGGAAGAAATGGAGGAAGAAAAATTAGGTGAAGAAGGTAAAGGGTCAACAGAAGGTTGGTGATGTTGAGATGGTGAACTCTGTTGAGGTGAATCATTCGATTGAGGTGGAACAACTGGAGTATTTGGGGCCAACGAAGTTGAAAATAACCATATCGGTAAACCTATTGTAAATCCAGGTAATGACAAAGTAGCCATATAAGGAGGACCAACATTTCCAAAGTAAGGAAAAGTACTAGGATTCTCGTTAAGAGGGGTTCCTTGGTCGATAAATTCCGGAACACTTGCCATTATATTCAACTTCAGTGAATTTAAAACTAAAATTAACAATTCACAATTCACACCTAACAATTAAAATTCACAATTCACACCTATGGTCTCTAAAAGTAAAAACAAACAAATTAACACGCACTATCAAATCTAGGAGTCAAACCACACACAAACAGTAACTTTCCGTACCAAAAACACTAGTTGGTGATGAAATCCAACGTCATAGAATTCAATACAGAAATGGCAGTTGGAACAGTTACCCCGACAACCTGCTTAATGAATAGACTGGCACAAGTTTCTCCACTAAACCGTCTCGAGTGAAGAGAACCCCCCAGAAAATCCAAGTGAGTCTAGTCGACGTCTGCTCCAGGTACAGTGGGATCTTCCCTCCACCGTCACCTTAGGAAAGAATCCTATAGATTATGGTCACTAAGGTTACCAACAGAAACAAATATACCTGGGGGAACAGTCTACGATCCGATACGCACGCAAGGGCAGAGTAACAAGCTCAATCCCCTTGAAGGCTCCTTGACATAATCCAAGGTTTACCAACAAGTGACCCCAGGCTCCTCGACAATGGTCAATCCGAGGTTTACCGTTTTTAATACGTGAATATCTTCTATCGTTCCCAATGAGAAAGGATTGATTACCTCACTGGTTCAAATATGATCTCGTGCTTCTCCTTTAAGAGGAGCTTTCCCAGAGCATAAATGCAACAATTGGATTTCTTCCCTACCACAAGATACAACTACTTGTTTGTTTTTACTGTCTTGGAGAGTTAATTACTCTCCTACTCCAAGACACTAGCCTAAGCTAAGTTGGTGGAAAGAGCCCTAAAAATGTAAAAATTACTAGATGAATTTTAATTAAGCGCTGTGTTATTTAGGCTGTTATTACTCAAAGGGGTAAATGGATATGAAACCAATGGTGTTATGCCCCGACTCAAAACTGAATGCAATCGAATATGATAATGTAATCCTTTCAATTCGATGAATCCTAATTAAAGTAAGGAGAGAGTTTCCATTCACTTCCAACAATGCAAAAAATTGATCACTAAGAGAAAATATAACAAACTCTCTAATGCACTAATTTCATCAAGAAAAACTAATGCAAATCAACTCCAAAAAGTTTATTTTATTTTATTTTTATTTTTGTGTGTTAAAAACAAGAATAAAAATATGTAAATTCAAATCAAAGAAAGCTGATCTAAATCTACGATTGATTTTTCAGAATGTAAACTATGCAATTGTAATCTATGCACAATTCACTTGAAAAGTATGCAAATGTAATCTATGTACATTTTTCATTCATATTCTGAAAATGAGAATTCTAATTATGCAAATGTGATCTATGCAAGAGAATTCTCAAACACAAGATGATTCTAATGTAATCTAAGAACCATTCAAGTGCAAGTCAAGAAAATCGGGTGAGAGTTCCAAAGAGCAAAAAATAAAAACACTCAAAGGCGATTAACACTCATACACAAACCTCCAAGTAATGACCAAAGGAAATCAAATTAAGAATTTCTCAAAAAAGAGACTCAAAACACCCAATCGATAAAAGCTTAAAACGAGAATGCCAATGGAATTAAGCTAAGGAAAGTTCTTAACAAGTCATATGCAGGTCTGGGCAGGGGATAACAACATCTAAACAAAAACTAAGCTGACTAATAGAGAAAATCTTATATTTTCCAAAATTTTGGCAGGGTCCGCAAGCTGCAGTTAACACAGGTGCGGTACCGCTCTGTGCTAAAAGAAAAAGTGCGGATAGGTCCGCACTGTGTCAAAAGCCTAGGGTGCGGTCCTCTCCCAAAGTTATGAAAAACAAAAAATAACCCTGGATCTACTAAATCTACCCAATTCCACACACAACAAGCCAAAAACAGAAACAAAAACACAGTTTCTCAGGTCAAAGTAAAAACAAGGAAAAAATCAAGTCCCCAGCGGAGTCACCATTTTGTCACACGGAATAAGTCGATCTTGCGGACAAGATAGACCTTCCTAGAATCTAAAGAAGACCTAATGACAAGCAAACCAACCAGACACTATCTTTCTCTAAATATGCTTTGATAAACAATTGCAAACAAGTGTTTTTAGGGCCTACCTTAGGTCCAACGCAAGCTTGTGGATGCCCTCGCTCCTTCGAGCCAATTGAGCTCCTTTGTTGCGAATCTACAAACACAAACAAGGCAAACAAATTAAATAGCACCTGAAAAGCTAATTGCATAAAACATATTTAACATGAAAGTCAAGGAGTCCCTGAAACAAATAACATGAGATACTTGTTGAGAAAAATGAGTTTGATTGTATTAATTCAAAAGAAGAAGAACTTTACAACCTTTGCCTTGACGCTGTACAAGCTCCTCCCAGGGTCCAGCAAGAAGTCTCCTCTACTTTGACAAGTTTCACTCACTCCCCAATGAAGCCAAAAAGGTATGTGATCTCTCCTCTTAAGCTCAACTAGGAAGTCTTGATTTCACCAGCATTTACCCTAAAAAATGTTCAGCTTCTAACCTCTCTAGCAACCAGCCCAATGCCTGTATTTATAGTGCAATGGAGGGAGGTTACTAGGTCCTCCTTCAAAGGGATAAAGCCCTCCTTCAAAGGGATAGCTCCTCTCATCAAGGGATTAGCTCCTTCTCTTTTGGAATGCATGAACCACCTCAGAGCGAACAATCCACGTCAAAATTCCTTCTAGAAACCTCTAGAATTAACCCAAAGTGAGTTTTTTAAGATAAAACTTGCGCCTTTTGACTTTCACAGGGGTCCGCACCTACACCGTTAGGGACAGAGCGGGCAGGTCCGCAGTTTTTGTACACAGAAGGTGCGGGACCGCAGGTGACAGTGAGAGAAAGTGCGGAACCAGAGTTACATTGATTTTTAATGTCTTTCTCTCATTTTCAAAGCTTGATTTGAAGAGCTGAGGTCTGAGACTTGCTTAGGAGGACAATACAAGTGATGATAGACCCATACTGACTGCAAATAATCATGGTGATGATATTTTTGTGTAACACATACAAACTGCAAATTGACATCCATATACATAATTAAGCGCCTTATTCATGTAGCCCCAATAACCCTGTGCACATCTCCAAATTTGGGGTTTGGTCAACGACACTTTGTCTTGCAGCCAACATGCTCCACAACTGCTCTCGTCCTGATCTGATGAACATAAGAGCTTCTTGAGGCTGCTAGAGAAAAAGACCATGTCGCTGTTTAGTGCATAACCATCTCAAACATAGAGGCGGGTTACTAGAAACCATAGTGGTTACAAGGTTTGACTTACAAACCATCAATAGTGGTAATAGTCATTAAATAAGCCTTTTAATATATCAAAACAATGGAATTAATAATAAAGAACAAAAATTTACATTTTGAATGCTTTTTAATAACTTTTATTTTCCTACTAATGCTATGAAAAGTGGATAATTCTTAGACAAATGTGGATTTTGTAAAGTCAAAGAGGGTGGATTGGAATTGAAAACTACGTCAATTCTAAGCCCTGGCAATCCCCATTCTCAAAGAGAAGAATTTCAATTCTTTTATTCATTGCTGCCCTATTTGTCTTTGCAATGTGCTCCACCACCTTATAAATAACATCACCTAAGTTAGGGAGCTATTTATTCCATTGACATGGTTCCAAATAAAGGGGCACAGATTAAGTTGGATATTGTTAATGTCTTTGATAAAGTACGACATAGTTTCCTAGTTAGTGTCACAAGCAGATTTGGCTAATCAAATCAATTTGTTGACTTAATTAATGCATGCGTAAACATCCCTTAGATAACACTAATGGTTAATGGAAAAACAACTCCCTTCTTTCATGGCTCTGTGAGAATAAGACATGCTTTATTGCTCTCTCAGATGTTATGCATCATCATCGCATGGTCCCTTAAATGGGTTGTAGTAAAATCTAGATAGTTAGACATACTCCCTAGGATTCACATCTTCTCATAAGAGCCAAATTGTTCAATTACACTCAAGTTGCAAATGATACAATGATAATTGAAGGTGCCCTTGTCATCATAGTGAAATGATTCAAGAGGATCACAAGCTCCTCCTTAAATTCCTCAAGAGGACACATTAAGAAGGAAAAAAATATATTTTATGGTCGAAACACTAGCCCTAGACCTATTATTGGAGGTCTCATTAGACTACTCAAGTTCTTACTCGAAGTCCAATGGTGAAATCTTAAGTACCTTGGCATCCCTATTATCTAAGTTCTTCAACAATAAAGCAGTGGAGCCTTACTCTTTATTATGAATACCAAAATGAAAAGTTGGAGCTCCCACTTTTCATTGATATTTTCAATTACATTTCCTTGATATTTCCTCTTTTGTAATATATGTGTTCAACAAGGGTTGTACAAGGGAATAGGGAAAGTGATTAGGGATTTCTAATGGCAAAGTGGTAAAACTACTTTGAAGAAGTTTCATCTCATAAATTGGAAAATGATAAGGACCCTTTTTGAGAGAGGAAACCATGCATTCAATACCCAATGCTCCTCAACCAGGCATTGGGTGAAAATATAGCATGGTGACTAGTGACAAGAAATATTGAGTGGCGTAAGGACATTTTCGTATAAAAAAAACAAGTGAGGAAATTCAAAGTCGATATGTTTGGATGTGTTAATGCTAAAAGAAAAGGGTTCTCTCACGTGGCACTTGCTTAGGATGACAAACCCCATGATTCAAATCTCTTTCCCTCAAACATTAACAAATGGGCAATTCATCTTGCTCTATGTGGATTGAATGATGGAGCGACAACCTCTAATTCATATTCTAGAAATAACTAGGCTTAGATCTTGGATCGCTTCTAAAGTGTAATTTTGTTATGAACCTTGCACCTTAGAAATGACAAGAAGTCAATGGTACAATCCACATCGAGGGTGGAATGTTCTTCTAGAATGAATAGAATACAAAACAAGGTATGATCATCCTAAGATTACATATGCTTGGTATATGTAGGAGACAAAGGATACAATTATAATGAAAGGTTCTCGTCTACATAACAATATATTAATAGAAATGTAATAAATCAATATCTAGGGATTAATAAGAGGTTTTAGTGTTAACATGGGTCTTATATAGGGTTTAACATGCCCCTCTCCTTCAAACAAGTGTTGTATTTGTTATTTGACTAACAGGGAAAATTTTAAGAAACCCCCTAAATTTTATATTTATAAAAAATGGGCGAATCCCCACGATACATAGGAAAAATGGAAGGTGATTTTATCAATAATATAATATGTATATACAATTTTTTTGGCGAATCTCTCACCAGATTATATTATCTTGAAAAGTCAAAGTTGGGGTGATCGATGGTTGTGATCAACCCTAACGACACAAAAGGACGAAACCACTTACCGCCAAGGGTGCCCCCGAGGCTAGTTTCGACATCTCCACTTCCACGTCACTCCACTCAAGCCACCTCACCCACCGCCCTTCCATGTCACCTACCACACTGGCTGCCATGTCACCCTTCCATACTCTTTTGTCTCGACTCTCCATTACCTTAATTATAATTTTTCCACCATTTGTCTTTAAAAACCCATTTCTTCTATTTTATTTTCCATTTTTGAATTCGCTCCTAAGTCCAACTGCTGCTCTTGACGACCGTTGACAATTGACTCCATCATCAAGCGGCTTTCAAACTACTAGGTATTTACTATTTAGAGTCTTAAACTACCTCATGTTTTTGAAAGTAAATCTGAAAATGACAAAAAAACCCACTTTATCTGGTTCTTCCACCCATATACCCCTAATGGACATGGAACATGATATTTTTTACCCTGTTTGTCCATTAATTTTAATGGAAGTTTGTCAAAACATTCTAGCCAGTCAGGTTGATTCAGAAATTTCCTCAAGAATAGTTAAATCAGGCTTATTCGCTGTAATTATCCCTCAAACTTACTTTTTCCCAGAATTCATCAGCTCGATAACCTCTATTTATACCCACAAAGATGCTATGTAATGAATTCCCTTGGTGAAACATTTTGCATGTGTCTTCCTCGTTGATTCAACAAGCACTGGATTTTCCCAATCTGATAATTACAATGCATTTTCTGATGAAACCCTTTTGTATGTCTACTAGAACCTGTCAACATAAGATAGAATAAATTGTATAGCTTAGTTTTTCCTCCAAATGTAGTTCTTCCACCAGAGTCTACAAAATTTTCCATAGTTTGTTTTTTTGAAAGTGTTAGGCCAATTTTATTTGTGATTGATTTTCAAGCCTTAGGGCTTTTCCATTTAGTGATGCAACCTAGCATTGTGTCAGATATTCCCACTTTCTGGGAACATTCCATTAATCTACAACTTCTCAACTTTAGTATTTCTGGGTGCTTTAGGTTTCCGTCCTTGATAGTATACCTCTTCTTATATGTTCATGTTGACCAATTCATGGATTTGGGTTTGAATGTCATGGATATAAATTAAGTAAAAGAAAATAATGATAAATTGGATTGATATTATCAAGAGTAGACAAAATAATGAAAGATTCTATTTTTACATTACTTCTTTCATGTCAATTGTCTATAAAATCATCAATAATATTGCTCCTCCGATAATTTTACCAAATGCTCAATCTCTTTTATAATCAGTGAGCAAAGATTTGAAGGTTGGAGATTGGTTCTTATTTAAAGAGTATATAGAAATCAAATTATATGGAGCAAAGATCCCACCATATATTCTTCCTTATTTTGTGCCCATGAGAATATTTTCATTGGAATTTATTAGACAAATATTGAATGTAGACCAAGTACACTTTGTCCCAACTAGGAAAGGATTTTGTTTAAATTACCGAGGACTGTTTGCCCCTTTATTGTAAATAACAGACAAGTTGCAAAGGAGACTACGAAAAGGTTGCAAGCAATGAACTTTCAGCAGGGGGAGAAGTGGCGCTATGATCCACACCAGGTCATTTCAAAGAGGAGGCTGGAAATATCATATGATTCGTGAACCAAAGCCAAAACTTGAGAAATTGGAAAATTGTGGCTTGGTGGAGACATGAGAGAGGATGGAGGTAGAAACCCCTCTTCCTACTGACAAGGGGCTGAAAAGAAGTGTTTTTGATGTCATCGATATTGATGGAGAAAGTTCTAAAAATAGAAGTGCTAAAAATAGCACTGCTATAAATCACAGTTTGGGTACCAACGCTGGATTGGGCAACAGGGAATGAAAAATGGAAGTGCTAAAAATAGGATTCTATTTTTAGCAGTTCAGGATAGATTCCAATTTTAGTCAATCCCTGGACTAAAAATAGGAAGTAAAATTCGAATTTGATATTAACAGCTGTTTGTAAATTAATTAATTAATTCATCTTGAGTTAATTAGTTCAGGAAAATCAAACTTGAAGTCTGTGTGAGGACATGCAACAATTTATCTATTAATTGAGGAATTTTTCCATCAGTTAAAGAGATAAGGATGAGTTGTAATTAGTTGGCTCAGTTAACTGAGTCAAGTCCAGTTAGGCTAATTTAACAGTTTGTTTAAATTAACGTGAGTTCAGTTAGTTAATGCATGCTTGCATGTAGTTGTTGCACTTCAGATAACTGAATATTCTCTCATGAATAACTCATGCATGTCAGTTCAGACAGAGACCCAGTTGAGATCAGAGAAGGGACAATGTACCATCAGTTGGATGAATATTTTTCCTATAAAGGAAGCTCATCCATGATGAGGATTTATCTCCTTCAGGACTGCGTAGTTGGATCAGAGGTTAGTGAGTGTGTGAAGAGGCCAATTCACACAAGTGGTTGCACTGGACCCCAATTAAAATTGTGCAAAGAAATAGGATGCTTGGAGGGCAAACCAGAGGTTAGATAGGGGCCTTTCACTGTCTATGAGCAGTAGAGGTATTGCAGAGAGAGCATGATAGCTTTTGAGCTAATTCTTTTTGTAATACTGGTTATATTTCCACTTGTATGATAATATAGAGTTGGGGTTTTAGGTTGAGGCTTTCCCCAGGTAAATTCTTATGTGTTATGTGTGATTGATTCCTTCTTATCAGTTATATGTGTTCTTATTGATGTTGCTCATGTTCGATTAAGCTTCCGCTAAATTGTTTGTAGAAGTAGATCAAGTGTTTTGCTTTAGTACATTGCATTACCAGGTGATCTACAGTGAGAATTTCTACATGGTATCAGAGCTAGCTGATTTGTAGAAAAATTCTACATGGTATCAGAGAACAGGTGATCAAGGAAGAACAATATACAAGAAGGGAGAAGTTGAAGTTTGTGGTTTATGAATACTGAATTGAGTTCTTATCACATCTATTTCACCGATGGCGTTCAATGGTTTGAGACTAGAATATGCCCTTGATGGCAGTTCGAATTATATAGCCTGGAAGGATCGCATGGAGACAGTATTAGAAGATAACAGTCTAAAGGACTTCATTGATCAAGAAGTCCAGAAGCCGACTGATGCTACTCGACTGGCGGAATGGAAAAAGTGTGTGGCTAGAGCAAGGAGAATCCTCGTGGAGGGAGTTCGAGATCACATTGTCTCGAGCCTCCATGGGAAGGAGACTCTGTTTTCGATGTGGAAAACACTGAAATATCTTTATCAGAATAACAGTGATCAGAGGAAGCTGGCTCTGAGGACAAACTTCGAAAGATCAAGTGTGAAAAGGGTGACACGATCTCTATGTATCTTAACAAGCTCACCTCATGTAGGGATGAGCTTGGAAGTGTAGGGATCGTGACAGCTGATGATGACATGGTGAGTCTTGCACTCCTCGGTCCTCCTAAGAGCTGGCATAGCTACCAGGACTTGGTTAATGGAAGAGAGAAACTGCCAAATTAGGAACGACCTTGGTCAGATTTGATGCAGGAGGAGATAAGAAGAAGCACCAGAGATGGTTCTTCATCCAAATTGTGCCTTAGCGAGTAAGGTGAAGAAGGGGAAGGAGAAGGTTTCTCTTTCCGAATCTAGTTCTTCCCATGGTGGGAAGAAGTTTGACAAATCGAAAGTGTGATGCTTTGTTGTCATGAGGTGGGACATTTTGCTATAAATTGTCCATAGAGGAAACCCAAGAAGGGATCCGGGGAAGGATCTGAAGGTGAGGCACTTGCTTCACAGTTTGAGTTGGATTTCACACTCTTCGCATGCATGGTTTCATCCATGGTGTGAAGAGGTTGGTTTCTTGACAGTGGAGCTTCTTTCCACATGGCCGATGACAAGAGTTTGTTTAGTACTTTGGAGGAGAAAGATCTCCAGATACTCATAGCGATGGGTAATGATGAAAAGTACAGTGTCTCAGGTGTAGGCACAGTTATTTTTCAGAGGGAGCATGGAGCTCGCCTTACCTTGACTGATGTCAAGTATGTACCAGGATTGAAGAGAAACTTGGTGTCAATCGCGATGCTGGAAGACAGAGGCTATGATGCAGTCTTTAGTAAGGGAAAGGTTTTCCTTAGACACATCATCACTAGATAGGTGAAGCAGATTGGTTCACGGGTCAAGAACCTGTATGCTCTTGAGGTTCAAGATGCATGGAAAGCCTTGAGCAGCAAGGTAACTGATGGAGACTTGGTGGTTGAGAGGGAGAGTATATTACCTCTCAACATGCAGCGCCGGAAGAAGTCTCAGACGATTGTGGAGGAGCCACGATTGGTGCAGCAACTTCAGGAGGTTGTGGATCAGCCACAATAGGGGACGCTTAGAGGAGATCGAGTAGAGACATCTACTCATGCAGAGACCTCTAGTAGGGGGAAACTTCGAGCCGGGTGGGCTGAGGGATCACATGCAGCCATACCTCCAGGTAGCAGGTGGGGCAATGTGGAGTGATCATCCCAAGGAGGAGGGACATGATCCTTGAGGTACCCAACCTCTTTGATTCGACTTTGCTACAGGAGTCCCGATGAGGAGTAGAAGAATTGACTGATTGGGTAGAGATAGATGCGGATGGAGTGGCAGAGAGAGCTACAGTGAAGGAATTCCAAGACAGCGCAGAGCTAGTAGGCTGCAACAATGCGAGAGGCACAAGTGTGTTGCACTAGTGCAAGATGGCACAAAGAGGTGTGCAATGGTGCGAGATGCATGGAGATGTTGCAGTAGCACAGAGGTCAGAGAGGGAGCACTTGTCAGCAGCAGGTAGAGCTTCAGCATCAGAGTATGTTTCTAGCCCAATAGAGAGGTCAGTTGGGAGTTTTTTTTGTTCTGAGAGTTGTTGGAGCAACCACACTTGGTAGAAGTGTTGCATGCAGAACATTCCGAAGGTACAAGATCGGGTTCGAGAGGAAGCCTTTCTTGTTGAGAGGGAGTGTTGAAAATGGAAACAAGAAATGCTAAAAATAGCACTGCTATAAATAGCAGTTTGGGTACCAGTGCTGGATTGGGCAACAAGGAATGAAAAATGGAAGTGCTAAAAATAGCATTCTATTTTTAGCAGTTCAGGATGGATTCCAATTTTAGTCAGTCCTTGGACTAAAAATAGGAAGTAAAATTCGAATTTGATATTAACAACAGTTTGTAAATTAATTAATTAATTCATCTTGAGTTAATTAGTTAAGGAAAATCAAACTTGAAGTCTATGTGAGGACATGCAACAGTTTATCTATAAATTGAGGAATTTGTCCATCAGTTAAAGAGATAAGAATGAGTTGTAATATTGAGTTGTAATTAGTTGGCTCAGTTAACTGAGTCAAATCCAGTTAGACTAATTTAACAATTTGTTTAAATTAATGTGAGTTCAGTTAGTTAATGCATGCTTGCATATAACTGCTGCACTTCAGATAACTGAATATTCTCTCATGAATAACTCATGCATGTCAGTTCAGACAGAGACCCAGTTGAGATCAAAGAAGGGACAGTGTACTATCAGTTGGATGAATATTTTTCCTATAAAGGAAGCTCATCCATGATGAGGATTTGTCTCCTTCAGGACTGTGTAGTTGGATCAGAGGTTAGTGAGTGTGTGAAGAGGCCAATTCACACAAGTGGTTGCACTGGACCCCAATCAAAATTGCGCAAAGAAATAGGAGGCTTGGAGGGAAGACCAGAGGTTAGATAGAGGCCTTTGACTGTCTATGAGCAACAGAGGTATTGCAGAGAGAGCATGATAGCTTTGAGCTGATTCTTTTTGTAATACTGGCTATATTTCCACTTGTATGATAATACAGAGTTCGGGTTTTAGGCTAAGGCTTTCCCCGGGTAAATTATTCTGTGTTATGTGTGATTGATTCCTTCTTATCAGTTATATGTGTTCTTATTGATGTTGCTGATGTTCGATTAAGCTTCCGCTAAATTGTTTGTAGAAGTAGATCAAGTGTTTTGCTTTAGTACATTGCATTACTAGGTGATCTATAGTGGGAATTTCTACAAGAATGATCTTGACAGTTGGAAAGATAGTTGGCTTACGATATAACGGGTGTTCCGTTGGAAATTGGTTAGGATTAAAACACCACCAATTACAACTATTTTAATATAAAATCTCCCGTCGTCGCAACCGGTTTTTTAAATATGGGTTCATTGGTTTTTGTTGTTTATATGTTTTTTTTTAACATATGGTGGTTACCACCATTTATATGGTATGCACCATATATTTTACCATATATTTTACACACCATAATATAACAAAATAACTTGACCGTTTGTTGGTCAATATGACCATGTTTCATTTTTAAATGGGTTTTTTATTTTAATTTTTTTTTTAATATATCCATTTTGTCTTATATGATCTTATGATCTTTGTTTTATGTGGTGTATATATATATATATATATATATATAGTCTTTTTTGTAGGCGCAAGAGCCAATGGTGGAGTGCCATGTGTTGTTGGCTAATTGGCTAGTCAGCTGCCAACTATGTTTTATGAGTTCCATTTTCCTGCTTTAACTTGTGATTTTTTTACTGTGATAAGTTGACCATACCAACTTCGATTGAGGTGTCGTTCACGTTGTTTGGTTCATAATGATGAGCATTACAATCTGGTATCATTATTTCCGAGATATGGAAACTTTGAAAATTGAGTCTCTCTAGAGCCACTTGGAACATGATATCACCAATATAATCACTACAAATATACATGAATCACAATAGAAGAAAAACTCTTATTAACGTATGAAGATACCAACCAAGTTAGGAACTTCCATGTACCATCCAACCATATATTGGGTTGAACCAAATCTCTCTTTTAGTGAATCATTCTCACACCATATTCCAAGCATGAATGTGGGATCTCATGGAATAAACCAAACAAAAGCAAAACATGATATCCAAAGGTCAAACCACCTCAACCCTCAACTAAATATTCCACCTCATAGATGTACATCACTAACACCAACCAAATCGGTCTCTACCCAAGCTATCCAGGGCTCCAAGAACTAGTAACTCAACCCATAACCTTCTAGGGCTCCAGAGCATTTGTCCAACCCTGCTCCAAGGACTGGTAACTCAACCCACTAAGGGTTATACAGTTTTTTTCCCAACATAGGCTCCAAGACTAGTAACTCAAACCAAGTTATTCTAGAGCTTCCATAGCGTTTGTTCCAACCCACAACCATAAGGAATTATGAGCACCAACACCATGGCTATCTAGGAAATGACAAGGAAAGGCTAAAACTATGTCAATCTAGGCAATCCTCCATGCCAATGACAACACATAACCAGATAATCACATGCATATTCCATGCATCCATATATCAACAAAGAAATCACACATGCAACCTATTACCTACAAAGAAATCCAATTGTAGTCGTTGATCCACCTGTTCCCTTGCGTTTTCCTTCTTCCCTTTGCCTTCTTTCTCCAAATCTAATATATACCAAAGTGCTCCAAGAATACTCTAAGTGTGCAAGAGTATGAGAGACATGAGAGAATAGAAGAGATCTCCAAGCTAAAACTAACAAAATACTCAACTGACAAAAGCCATGAACTAATCTGCATAAGCCTTTTTATCATTGTGGCTCTTATTTCTTCATTTTCCTTCATTTTTCCTTCAATATCCCTCTCACGCAAATATGCGACCCTTCATCTCCCTTTTCTCCTATTTTCCTTTATTTACAAAAATAAATGCCAATTAACGCTTCTTTCCTTTTCCAATTTCCTTAGCCATAAATAAACCAAAGTGACACCCACTAGGATGTTTTGGCTACCATTCATCTTGGAACATGTGTTCCATGACTTTGGTTTTATATTTATTTTTACATGGAAAATCAACCAAGGGCTATTACAAATCCCTACCCCTTAAGAGAACACTATCCTCGGTGTTTTATGACACCTATGACTAGAAAACCATTGAAAACAAACATACTGCCTATGGAGCTTTATAACATAGTTCGATGTAGTATTTACAATGACATCTTGTTGGAAACATGACAATAATACCATTTATTGGATCTTTATAACACATCTCATTACAATATTTACAATAACAACCACATATGCACTCATGCACATTTGCTTCAACCATCAAATAATCATACTGTCGATGGAGCTTTATAACCATAGCTCGATATAATATTTACAATAATATACACATATACATATGCACATTTGCTATAACTAACAAATAAAAGGATACAATGACTGCATCAACAACAAGGGAGTCCAAAGGCTTACACCTCCATCCTCAAAGTAGTATCAGGATTCACCTCCTTCCCAGGAAGTCCAGAATCCATTGCTAAAGTCATATCTTCATCCAATGTCTAGCGCTACAATCCTCGCGCTACCTGTTCCCTCGGTGAACAGTTACTAGCTCATTGTTCTAGGGGACACTCCCAATGTGCTTTTGATTCCATCTAGCAATGTTAATGACCAATGTTAGGATATTTCGACACATAGGAAATAGTTAAGTATAACTTGGTCTAGTGTAGATTTAGGTAAAGTCTGTTTCTTTACTATGTACTTTTGTAACTTACAATCTGATGGTCACGATATGTTCTAGACATGAAGTGATCCAACGGTTCATTCTCTCCTCGGTATTACCGACACTTGATCCGTGTCTTAACACCCGATTGGTCCATGATCTCTATTTAAAGAGCATGGAGGGTAATTTGTAGGGTAACCGTTCATGAGAGAATCTTATGTAATTTTTCATTCTTTTATTAATAAATTGCCTGAAGTGGCCGCGTTGACTCAAGCCGTGGACTGTTTCCCTCTTTGAGGGTTTTAACCATGTCAAGAATACTGGTGTATTGATCTGCGATCTGTTTGTGAGCGGTGTCCTTTGGTGTTCTGTCTAAGGAAGTTAGCCTGTAAATTCCTACATGGTATAGGAGCTATTTGAGGGCCATATTCGTCGGTGATCCAAATATGAAGTCGATACAACTGCATCCGACTATCATTTCCTAGATTTACTATTTTTGACTGCTTTCGGGTCCAAAGGACTGCTCTATTTTGTTAGGAGCATCTGTTCTAGTGAAGAACCCCTTTCGTTTCACGTGAAAATGTTTCTGATAGCCCTAGCTACGTCATTTTAAGATCTAGAGGTATACAATGTTTATTTGCAGTTCTAGCTATTCATCTATCTGTTTATTTCGGTTTATTTAGCTCTCTGTTTTTTATTACCAGATCTATACCTTTCATTTCTACGTATGCTCTTTGCCCCGCAACTCTGTGCGATCTGGGCAAATCAGAAACAGAAAGGAAGGGTTTTTCTCATACGTATGCTCTTTTTCATCGTGCCTTAGTGTGATCTCGGAAAATCAGAAACATTGATGCAAATATCTAGTTTTTGGCTAAAGCTAACTTCAAGCCATAAGGTTTGTTTTTTTTGTATGTCCGTGTTGGGTTTTGTGTTTTTTGTTTTGTAAGTAAAAAAAGATTTTTCAAGTAAGCACACAACCCAAAGCTTCAGTGACTAAAAAAAAAACCCCTTCCTCTTTTCCAAAAATTACTAACCTTTTAAACTAGCTCACTTGGTCCAAAGTTATTTTATGAGAGTCGAAGTCTTGAGTTCAAGTCTTTCTTTTTGTTGAATTACTTTTTCAAAAAGCACATGTAACTTATGTTTTAAAGTTACTTTATGTAAAAGTGTTCTCACGCATTATAAAAAGTGAGTCACTTATAATTCTAAAGTCTCTTTATCTTTTATTTAAGTTACAATTTAGTGGGTAGCTTATAAAATACCATTGTAAAAGTGACCTTTACTTATTTATAAAAGTGAGTCACATAAAATCTTCTTCTTCTTCTTCTTCTTTTTTTTTTTTTTTAAGTGATCTAATTATAATAAGTTTGGAAAGGGGGGGATACTTTTTTTAAAATATAACATTATCATTCATTTCTGCACATTCACGAACTTCATCGGCATCTTCAACAATTTTTCTTCAAAAAGCCATAACTTCTTCATCTGGAAGCCGTTTTTTTTAATCAGCCTAATTTTTTGAGATTTTTCCATTGGAACACTTAGTTTTAGTATCTACAGTTTCAGTTTCTGTTAAAATGGAAAGTCCATGCCAAGTATTCTTGATAACACGAACTACTTCTAATGGTGGTCCTACATTGTGGATTTACTTAGAAGTAAAGGTATTTACAAAATAGTCTCAGGCCAAGAAACCAAACCTCAAGATGAAGATAAGGCAAGCAAATGGGAAAATAGGCAAAATCAAGCACATGGGTTGATAGGGATGTCTATTTATCCAGACCTTAGATTCCATGTTGCAGAACTTGATACTCCCAATGAAGCAATGAAACAACTCACTAAAGTTTTTGGAATTAAAAATGAAATTAGAGCCCATCAACTCGAAAACGAGTTGCTTACATTGGACCCCAATAATTTTTCTTCCATTGAAGATTTTTTGTCCAAGTTCAAAACCCTTAGACTTCTCTTGGAAGGTGTTAAGGTTAAGAAAAAAATGGTAGCCTTATCTATTCCATTCTTACTAATTTGGGACCATTATACTCTGTGTTTGTTTCCACCTTCCATTCTACTAGAGAAGCCTTTATTTCTCAAGGACAAGACTACAAGTCCCCCTCTTTTAATGTTTTTTGTGATTATTTAATAAGAGAACAAGAAAAGATCTTATATCTTGGTCTTCTTAATCTTGGAAACTCTTCTAAGAAAGCCTTAGCTGCCTAGTAACAACCAAATTCAAAGAATACTAAGAAGCAGTATCCTAAAAAGAATGGTCCTAAACCAAACAAGGGCCCTAAGCAATTTCAGTCTCAAAATGAAAAATCATTTCAACATAATGATAAGGCAAATAAAAACAAAGGGAAGAAGACTGATAGGCATTTCCACTTTTGTAATTGAGATGGCCACTTAGAATCCAAATGCTTTAAGAAGATGGAAGCCTTGGAAACAACAATGAAGAAGCATAACATCCATTTGGAGCACTTTTCAACTTCAACTTCATCTTTAGGAATAACACTTTCTACATGTGGTTGTCAAGCATCTTGGTCTGGTTATGCACTAAATGTATCTTCTTCTTCTTATTCTCATGAGTGGCTCATTGATTCTCGAGCTTCTTATCACATGGCCAAAAACAAAGCCATGTTTTCTTCTGTAAATGATTGTAACACCAAAAATATATATGTTGGTGATGATAGATATCTTAGTGTTGTAGGGACTGGAACTGTTCATCTAGGCAATGGCCAATTTAAGGATGTATTATGTGTTCCAACATTATCCTGCAACCTTCTATCTATATATCAGATAACTCATTTAGGTGAAGGTAAAATCATTGAATTTTCATCTCACGATATTGTAATTAAAGACCTAAGAGATCCTGGGCAAATTTTAGCCACTGACATTGCTGATGATTCTACAAGGTTGTATAAGTTTAACAACTTTGGGTCATCAAATCTTCCCTCAGTATTTGTTGCTCATAATGATGAAGTGAGCAAACTTTGGCATGAGCGATTTGGTCACTTAAACTATCGCTCCCTTCAGAATCTATGTAAAGAAAATATGGTGACAGGTCTTCTAATGGTATCTTGCAGAGATGGTGTTTGTTCCGGATGTGTACTCAGAAAACATCACGGATAGTTTTGAAAAACGTGCCTCTTGGCACGCCTTAGCCCCTTTACAGCTTGTGCATAGTGATTTATGTGGTCCACTTCCAGTTGTTTCATTCTCTGGCTACAAGTATTTCTTAACTTTCATTGATGATTTCTCTAGATGCACTTAGGTATACTTCTTAAAACTCAAGAGTGAAGTATTTAACGTGTTCTTGGCCTTTAAGGCCTTTGTTGAAAAACAATCTGGACATCAAATTCTTAAGCTAAGATCTGATAATGGCAGAGAATATGTTGACAACAAATTCATCAACTTTTTCACTGAGAATGGAATTCAAATGCAACATACTGTTCCATATACTACACAACAAAATGGTGTAGTTGAAAGGAATAATCTCACCTTAAAGGAAATGGCTAATTGTATGCTTCAATCTAAAGGACTTAGTCTTAATTTTTGGGCAGAAGCAATTAATTATGTAAATTACATAGTAAATTGCACTCCTACTAAGGTTTTAAAGAATATCACTCCAAAAGAAGCATGGAGCTCAATTAAACCAGATGTAAGTCACTTTCGTGTTTTTGGAAGTGAAGCATGGGCCCATATTCCAGACGAGAAACATAAAGCTTTAGAACCTAAGAGTGAAAAATGTATTTTTGTTGGATATTCTGAAGATGTCAAAGGATATAGACTTATTCCACTTAAGTCCAAAAATGTTATCATTAGAAGAGATGTAAAGTTTGCTGAAAATATATTAGCCTACGAGCCTAGTTCGGTAGATGTGCCACCTCTCTCTATCCCTTCTACTTCTGAAAATATTTCTTCTTCAGATGATGACAGCGAGGATGACAATCCTCCCCCACCTTCTCAGGATCCTCCTTCAGCTCCTCAGCTTCCAAAATGGGTTCGTGCTACTCGGGATGCAGCAGGTGCTCTTGCCGGTGATCCTATAGATCAACAACGTACACGTTCTCAGTTTGATAGGGCCTCTTCTTTACTGGCTCAAGCTTTAGCGAATTATGATCCTGCCACCTTTATAGAAGCTTCAGGCCATCCAGATTGGGACACAACTATGAATGAAGAATATTGTTCATTATTGGCAAATGATACATGGGATCTTGTTCCTCTTCCAAAGGGACGAAAACTTGTTAGATGCAAATGGGTTTACAGAACCAAGTATGGACGAGATGGAAAAGTTGATAAACATAAAGCTCGTCTTGTTTCTTAGGGTTTTACACAAGTTGAAGCCATTGCCTATACTGAAACCTTCTCCCCTGTTTCCAAAATGAACTCTATCCACCTTGTTCTTTCCCTTGCTGCCTCTTTCAAATTGGAAGTCCATCAGATGGATGTTAAATCTGCCTTCTTGCATGGGGACTTGCATGAAGAAATCTATATGGAACAACCTACTTGCTTTATACAAACAGACTCCAACGTTGTATGTCGGGTTAAGAAATCCCTTTGTGGTCTCAAGCAAGCCCCTTGGGCTTGGTATGCCAAAATGGATAGCTTTCTTTTAGAAACTAGCTTTTCTAGGTGTCATTCTGACAATACTTTCTACACCAAGAAAGTGGGCAAGTCTCTTATCATTCTTGTTCTTTATTTTGATGATCTTATCCTTACTGGTAGTGATCCCAACCTTATAAACCATGTGAAGTCTAGCCTTAAAAAGAAGTTTGAAATGACAGACTTAGGACACTTGCATTATTTTCTTGGTCTTCAAGTGTTACAATCCAAGGAAGGTATTTCCATATCCCAGTCCAAGTACGCCTGTGATCTTCTACGCCATTTTCTCATGGAAGATTGTAAGCCAGCCCCTTCTCCCTTTCAGTCTGGAGCCAAACTTTCAGTCACTTGTACTTCCCCTGAAGTTGATGCTACCTTATACCGTCAACTTGTAGGAAAACTTTTGTATCTGACCCATATTCATCCTAACCTTTCCTTTGCTGTTGGCCTAATTGCTCGGTTTATGCAAAACCCAGATGAAAGTCATTGGAAAGCAGCTAAAAGAATACTTCGTTATGTTCTAGGTACAGTTCAATTTGGGATTCATTACAGTGCAGAAGCATCTCCTCTATTGGTCGCTTCCACTGATTCCGATTGGGCTGGTGACCCTAATGATTAGAAGTCTACTGCAGGTTATGTGTTCACTCTTGGTTCAGGACCTATTACATGGGCTTGCAAGAAACAAAGTGCCATTTCTCTTTCTTCAGCAGAAGCAGAGTATCGTGGTGCCGTAGAAGCTAGTAAGGAAGCCCTGTGGCTTCGTCAGATCCTGTTAGAGTTTGGCTTTCAGCAGCAACATTCGAATACACTTTGGTGTGGTAATCAAAGTGCCATTCAACTATGCAAAGATCCAGTCCAACATCAGCACAACAAACACAATGAACTACACATGCACTTCATCAGAAAGCTCATTCATGACCATGTTCTTGAAGTGTAATATTGTTCAACAGATGATCAAGTTGCAGACATCTTTACAAAGGCTCTCACAGAGGCGAAGTTTAAGTTCAGGAAGTTGTCACTAAGGGGGGATAGGCTCTAATGCCTCCTTCCTTCTCCTATTGTGTCATATTTGTACATCCTTCAATCCTATCCCAAGTTGTTCTTAAGGGGGGATGTTAGGATATTCTGACACATAGGAAATAGTTAAGTATAACTTGGTCTAGTGTAGAGTTAGGTAAAGTGAGTTCCTTTACTATGTACTTTTGTAACTTACAATCTGACAGTCACGATATGTTCTAGACATGAAGTGATCCAACGGTTCATTCTCTCCTCGGTATTACCGACACTTGATCCATGGCTTAACACCCAATTGGTCAATTATCTCTATTTAAAGAGCATGGAGGGTCATTTGTAGGGTAACCCTTCATGAGAGAAACTTATGTAAATTTTCATTCTTTTATTAATAAATTGCCTGAAGTGGCCGCGTTGGCTCAGGCCGTGGATTGTTTCCCTCTTTGAGGGTTTTAACAACCTCAAGAATACTGGTGTATTGATATGTGATATGTTTGTGAGCGGTGTCCTTTGGTGTTATGTATGAGGAACTTACCCTGTAAAGCCCTACAACCAAAACAAATTCATTCCCTGACCTTCCCTTCTCTTCTACACAGTCCCTCGGAAAATATGGTCACCCCCTTTCATGTTGTCACACACCTTCCAAGTTCCATTGGCATCCCCTTCTCTACTACACAACCCGTCGGGCGATCCATCCCTTGACAAGTTTTCCTCACATTGGAAGTTCCAAAAACCAAGGCATAACCCCGTCTTAAACCACTATACTGATCATAACATGCTCATGGAAATCAATGGACACTATTTTGTACCAATTTCCCATAATGGCCCTACTCCTGAATGCTTTACCAACACACTACTGCCTGTTCCAATTCCTTTTGTTTCTACTGCTAATTCTTACAGTCAGTTTCAACCACCCAAACCGGACATTTCCGTGCTTTCCTATACCAAGCACATAATTGTCATTAGATTCAAAACAAATTAAAATAAATTCAAATCATACCTCATAGGTGGCTCGTCAATAAGGTATACCTGCAATTTTGTTTGCTTCCTATCACAACAAGTCAAACTAGCTCTTTGATCAAATCATCATATATAAACATATCACATCCAATTAGCTCAAAACATAACCATCATAAATCAAAATCATAGATCACATGCAATCATCATAAATGAGAGTCATAGATCACATGAAATCATCATAAATTAGAGTCATAGATCACTTGCATAATAAAAAATTGAAATAAAATACTGATACTTATCTTTCAAATCGTTCTTTGCTTCTATCTTTGTTCTTTTCCTTTTCGTACACACATTCGATCAGTTACCACACCCGACAAGTACCCAATGCCTTCTCTTCAACTACATACACATACATAGAGTGTACATCACACACATACACCCACACACGATGTACAACATCACATAATACATGCACCTACACCCGGTGTACAACACAACACATACACCTACATCTGGTGTACAACACAACACATACACCTACATCTGGTGTACAACACAACACATACACCTACATCTGGTGTACAACACCACACATATGTACACAGAGTACAACACCACACATACGTACACAGAGTACAACACAACAAATACACGTCACGATACAACGACTACACAATACACATAACACAAGAGACATGTGCACAACACGTGTACGACATGAACACAATACCACATGTACATAGCATCACCTGCACAATGTGTACACAACACCACCTGTATAACGTGTACACAACACCACCTACACAACGTATACACAACAACTCATGTACACAACACCACCTGCACAATGTTTACACAACACCACATGTATAACATGTACACAACACCACCTACACAACATATACACAACAACTCACGTACACAACACCACCTGCACAACTTTACACAACACCACATGTATACAACAACACATGTACATAACACCCGCATGTACAACATGTACACAACACCACATGTACGACCTATACACAACACCACATATACAACATGTACACAACACCTTTTGTACATAGCACCACATATATAACATTTACACAACACCATATATACATAACACCGCATATACAACATACACAACATCGTTTGTACACAAAAACGCATTTACAACATGTACACAACACCATATGTACATCCCGAGACCACACTGTCTCTACCAAGCAACCTATCTTTTATTGCAACCTAGCTCTAATATTTTCTAGGTCTATTGCTATACCTTACTTGGAAACAACATTCCCCAAGGAATGAACTTCAGTCTGAAAGAAATTGCACTTGCTAAGCTTGGTATACAACTAATGCTCTCTCAACAATCTCAATAGTGTTATCAGGTGCTCTACATGCTCTTCCTCATTCTTAGAAAATATCAATATATCATCAATGAACACTATCACAAACTTTACAGATAAGGACGCAACACATTGTTCATCAAACACATGAAAGTGGTTGGAGCATTAGTAAGACCAAAAGGAACCACCACAAACTCATAATGTCCATACCTGGTATGAAATGTGGTTTTGTAGATATCTTCTTATTTGACGCACACTTGATGACATCCTGATCTCAAGTCAATCTTTGAGAACATTGTTGCTCCCTTTTATTAATCAAACAAGTCATCAATCCTCGACAAAGGATACCTGTTCTTGATAGTCACATTATTCAACTTCTTGTAATCAATGCACAAATCGAGAGTAGAATCCTATTCTTCACAAATAACACCAGGGAACTCCAAGGCAACACACTTGGCCTTATGTATCCTTTATCAAGCATCTCGTTAAGTTGCAACTTCAATTCTATCAACTTTGGAGTGCTCATCCTATAAGGTGCCTTTGATGCTGGTGTTGCTCCTAATACCAACTTAATAGAAAAATCCACTTCCCTATGAGGCTGTAACTTTATAATCTCTGTTGGAAACACATACTGAAATTGTTGCAAAATAGGATATCTCTTCAAGACTTCATCATCCTCAACATCCTTCCCTTGTTATTAGAAAAATGCACTGCAAATAATACACACCCTTTCCTGCAACTACGCTTTGCCTGCATAGCTATAACCATTCTCACCAACGTAGGCTTATTATTTTCTTGCAAGATTATATTATCTTCATCATCGTCCAGGCACTCAATAGACTTCTCATAACAATCTACCTTGGTCGTGTGAGTAAACAACCAATCCATATCCAAAATCATGCTATATGAACCCAAAGGAATCACATTTAGATGTGTTGATGTAGGCATACCATTAAGCTTGAATGCACAAGCTGTCACCCAATGATGAACTCTTTTCTTGGTCCCTGTAACTAACTGCATCAACCAAGACTCTGTATTCACTTCTTCTGTCAAGCAACACTTATCCACTAGGGTAGGACTAACATAATTATTGTTAAATCCATAATCAATCAAAATGGAAACAAATTGATCACAAAGCTTACATTCTATCTCAATAATAGATGCCTGATGGTATGCCTGCCTATTATCAAGTGTTGCATAGATCCGAGGAATGTTATGACAAACATCCCCATATGTCTATGCCTCATAAGCAATGTAGATCTAAGGCCACTCCAACGGTTCCCTGCCACTACCTTTATTCTGCTTCTCTCGAGGCTGAGATCCATGTCCCTTCTCAGCCGCACTAAAATTCTTGTAAGGAGCCACATTTTCTTTCTCACCTCCATCATGAGTCTTACCTACTTCTAAGGCCATTTTCCCTTAGCTTTCTCATTCCTTTTCTAGTCACGTTTAGGCTTAGACTTACGCTTAGATTTCCCATAACAACGCTTCAACTCTCTAATGACTTCCTCCAATGATTGAAGCTCATCATACTCAATTCGATCCTTGAATGTTAACAACACTCCACTGATGAACCTTTGAACCTTTGTCTTCTCATCCTTAAGATATGGCACATACCTCAATAGCTCCAAAAACTTAGTCGTGTACTCTTCATCTGTCATTGATCCCAACTTCAGCTCATAAAACTTTTTATCCTTTATTTCATAGTATCCTTAGACAAGTACTTCATTCTAAAGAGTCTTTTAAACTCATGCCAACTCGTCACTTCTACCTTGATATTTATGACACGGTTCACGTCTTGCCACAAGATATTTTCTTTTCCTTTGAGACTGAAAATAACTACTTTGGTTTTCATATTCTTTGTATAATCAAGCAATTCAAAGAACTTCTTCGTCCCATGTAGCCATGCTTCTATATCTTCAAGTTACTTCATCTCTCCATCAAATGTAGTTTGCTTGGTTTTCTTGAACTCATCTAGCAAGTATTGCTTCGCACTCCTCCTATAAGGATGATAACGGTGATGATAATGATGTCTCTCCATACCAAAACTAGAATAAAATCCATAAGAACTACCTCTTCTATCAGGTGTATACAACCACCTGCCACCTCTGACTGTGTCATCCATGTCCAACCTATATCCTGATCAAGATCTGCTACCATATTCCCCATCAATCCTTCCCTCCTGTCCATGACTGATTTGTGGTTGTCCCTGTCTCCACAAATATGATAAGCTCTGAAAAATCACTACATTAACCTCTGCTTGCTTTTCCTGAGCTCTGACAAGTCTTTCCTGTGACTGAATTATCCTATTATTATATACCTTGCAACTCAGTGATTCCAACCTTTAGACTTCTCAGTTTATCTGCTATATCAGGAGAGTACTCATCTCCTTGTTTGCTCAACTGATCTGTAATGGGAGTCACGTGAACTGTAATCCACCATTTTTCTTGTCATCTTTGATCTTCTTCTTCCTGCAAACATACCATGTTAGATAAACCAAATAGAAACATAATCAAATATACCTTTATGAAGTTCAGGGTAGGCTATCTCGTCTGTAGAAATCAGTCGAGATATAGCATATATATATATATATATATATATATATATATATATATATATATATATATATATATATATATATATATATATATATATATATATATATATATATATATATATATATCTATATAATGGCACCGACATGTCAACTTATTGACATCTCACATCATGCATGATGACACAAAACTGCAATAATAACCACATGCATGATAATTGTAACCATCCCAATGCATGCATATTAGGCACATATAGAATCAACATGCATGCATAAATATATACATTTACCCCGAGGTCCAATGCTGCAACCTTGCTCTGATACCACTCTGTGGTACCAGATATCACCCAAAGAGAACGGAAACCCACTCTGGTACCAATATGTAGCCACCCCTCCCAACGTTTACCCGCTTTTACAATCTCCCAGGGTAAATATGAGGTTGGGTGCTACTATGACACGACATGACCTCCAAGTTCCAATTAAGGAAGTGGGGCCTACAAACTGAACACTTATTGATATCCTATAGGGACTGCAAATCACTCAGGAGCTGAAAAACCACTCCAGGTGATCAATCCCTAAGCCAGAACCCTTTTTCTCTGACCTAACACCCCAACCGCATGCACAACAAGGCAAGAGTGTGGTTATGAGGCCCCAAGTGCACACACAAGCTTGCTTCCATGCGATTATGACCTAAATCTTCCAGTTATGTGCTTGCGGCTCCAAGATCTGAGCCACTTTTTCAGGCTAGACTCCAGACCACTGCCCAAAACTGCCTGTAACTTTTCATAATCATAATTAACATGATTAAAATGCCAAACATTAAAATTTGAAGTAAGAACTTGCCCTAAACTTCCTAGTACACATTAGAAATTTCGTCGAACATATAGTAATCTTGTAAGCTACAGGTCATGAATGCATATTTGATCATACACCTTTGAACTTCATTTGAGAATCACCAAGATGGTCTAATGCCCTCTCAAGTCGCTACAACACAACTTGCTAGTCCATGCATTCATCAACCATTCAAATACATATCAAATCATGAACAAGATCCATAGCCAAAGCACATTATAGAACCATGCTTATCACCAACCTATAACTAAAATATTAACGATGGTAAATCTGCCATAAACTCATCATAATAAAAAGTACAGGTGCTCATTAATTACATTAGAAGAATAACTCATATTAACTTATCCAAAAGCTAACCAAGTTAGGGACTTCCACATACCACTCCATAGATTGGGCTAAACGAAATCTTTCTTTCAGCTAATAACCCCTGTGTAATATTCCAATCATGAATGTGGGATCTCATGGGACACGGACTCTAGAGGTTATACAATCTCCACCCTCAAGTTACTGTGATCTCACCTAAATCGATCCTGATATCACAAAACCAAACCGAGCTTGGATGCCTTAGAATTTCTTCACCATACCTTGAGGAAATTTCCTGTCTCCACCAACTTGTCGAGGGCTTCCTAGAAAAAACCATCTACACCCCCAACCCTTGGGAATGTTCCTGAGACCACCTCACCCTGTTACAAAACCTTCCTGCAATCTTAAGCTCAACCAATAATGAATCCCATCACACCATGACTATCCAAGAAACGGAAAGGCAAGGTTGAAGCTACCGGAAACCAGGAAAAACCCATGCCCATGATAACAAATGAACCAAATAAACAAATGCATGTACCATGCATTCACACCTCAGCTAGGAAATCACATGTGCAACCTATTACGTACAAAATCCTCATGTTGAAGTTATTGATCCAACCTTCTCCTTACTTTCCTTTTCTTGTCCTTTTCCTTCCTTTGCTTACTTGCTTGCCTTTCTCCCAACCAAGTGAATGTTAAAGTGCTCCAAGAATGGTCTAAGAGTGTATTAGGGAGAGCCAAAATTAAACTGAAAAAGTTGTGAACTGATCCTTTGATGCATTTTTATTATTGATGTCTCTTTTCTCTTCATTTTCCTTCATTTTTTCTCTAATTTTCCTTGCATGCTAATTTGTGTCTCTTCACCTTCATTTTCTCCTATTTTCCTTTATTTTCATAATTAAATTCCCATTAATGCCTCTTTGCCTTTGCCAATTTCCATAGCCATTATTGAACCACACATGATGCCTACTATAATGCTTTCCCAACATTCAACTTGGAATACATGTCCCATGACCTTGGTCTTATTTTTCCTATTATTACCCTTTATTACATGAAACTTTTCCTTTGGGGTTGTTACAAAGAGCGTGTATTTTTTACACTTCTGGAAAAGTGTAAACATAAAAGCATTTCATTTTAGAATGTGAGGCCTTCAAAAATAGCAGGGACAATTATGTAAATATTCAGACCGCTATCTCTTGGGATAATTTATTCAGCAAGGGGATTTTTGAGAAGTTGGGTGCACTCATTATCATGTTGCATGGGAAAAGGGTTGAATGAAAAAGTCAAATGGAAAGGCGATATGTTACATAGCTTATCTTTAGCCTTGTGGACATTAAACCAATTTCTTCTTCTTCTTCTTCTAAGGGTAGACGGGTTGAATGTTACATCTTTATTTGGCAATGTCAAATGTTAGTTGTTAATTTCTTCTAAATCGAAATAAAAACTAGGTGATTTTCCTATTCCTACTATCAAGGGGAGTAGACTCTTAAGAAAGATCCTAAGCATCTCATGATGTTATTCGTAGGGAAAGGAGATGAGAGAAATAAAGATGTGAAGGTCATTGTCGTAAGGAGAAAAACTAAACATCTCCTATTTTGGCAAGCACCTCAAAGCTAGTGGATATAAAACGAACATTATCGCACAACCATTAAAAAGGTATCTTATGTATGAAATTTCAATATCATACAAGAACTAAGATGGAAGGAGGGGGCATCTATAAGAATTACACTAATTTTGTAGCAAAATGGCCCTCTTTCTGGTGACAACCCTTCCATGAATTTTAGACATGATCAAAGTTCTATCACAATCCAAGTGTGCATGGTGGAATGATTTCTCTAAGTTTCATGCATCATGGACCAGTGTCTTTAAAGGTTTTAACAATTCTAAATCAACTTAGAAACTTAATATTTTTTTTTCCGCCAATTCCAATAAGTAGGAAGAAGTTTAATATATGATTAGAGGGCTACCACCCACAACCTTGGTAATAGATTTTAAGGACCACAATGGTGGATTCCTGATACTATATGATAAAGCAATAGGTATTGCAATAGTGTGAGAAAGTATAGGGGCATTAAATACTTATGTCATTGTTATTATTTATTGAATTTATAACCTAAGCTTGTATTAAAATGACTTGTGTGATTGAGTCATAATTTTTTTACCATGAGGAAGGTATTCAAGAATAAGAATAATTAAATGGTGTTTGGATTATCTATTGTGTTAGTGTTGTAGTTCTATTAGGGTTTCTTGTGTGCCCTATCCATGTTGGTGGCAAGAGGCGGGAGAAAGCCAAACTCCCCTTCAATTCTTTCTCCTTAGGTATAGAGTTTTTTCAAAGCCATTATGTTGGCCACTAGGAAGAGACTGGCCTCCTCCCTTGTTGTTCCTTCTAGGTTTTTGAAGCATCATGAATGGAATGTCCTCACGAATGTTAATCAAGATTTTAACAAACAATTTATTAGGCTTTGACCTTAACCCTGTGCTAGGATATTTGGCTCCAAAGGAACTATCTTACATTATTCAAGGGTAAGATGCAATTTTTTTTTTTGGCATTGGGATTTATGTTTTTTATTTAAACACAAGGAGGATAGGGACCTCCTCTCAATATAGCTTCAATGTGAATGATCCCATTGTATTTATGAAGTAGTGGGATAAGGATAACTATTGAAGACAACATCAAAGTCTATGGCAATAAATAGTTAATTGGTAAAACCCACTTTAAGTTGGTAGACCTTTTTTGGAAGGTGAACAACATGAATGAGTGTGAAAAAGAAATAACATTTTCTATTATGGAATCAACATGTAGACTTTAAAGGGATAAAGGCATACCCCATACATAGAAAATGAGGTTGGTTGGATTTCAGGTTAAATTTAGATGTTTAAATTGACACGAGGAAGACAAAGACCTCATCTTCCACAGTGGTTCCTAATTTATAATACCCTAGTGGATGTATGTAACTTATTGTTAGTCCTTGTATTTTGATCTTGAGATGGATGTGGCCCCTATTATCTTAGTATTGGTTTGTCTCCCTCACCTCCCATTAATATTTTCGGATGACAAATCTCTAATTTCCATAAAGAATATGCTTGAATACCATGATGATAACTAAGCCTAAAGTAGGAAAATTGTGCGTGCAAGAATCTATATGAAGGTTGATTTTGAGAAGGGCTTCTCATGAGTTGTCCCACTGAGCCTAGACAAATGAATTCACATTCAAGCCATATAGTAGAAATAATTGTTGTTGAAATGTGGTGGTTGTCTTAAATATGGCCATTTTGTAAGAAAATTAAAGAAAAACAAGCAATTGAATCCAATAGAGGCACCCCCAATAGATAAGTGTCAATTAGCAAGAAATATCCCAAGCTTTGAGTAATAAACAATAGAAAAAGAGGCTCCAACTTCAATGTTGAAAATTTGTTTTGAGGCACTCAATCAAGTTGACCATGACATAGGATATGGTTTTACAAAAATTTATATTGCAAATACTATAAAAGAGGTGGAGAAAGGTTAGAATAAAATGCTTCCTCAAGTGACACCCCCAATCCTCGCCCCCCGCCCCCATCTAGCCCCCCAAATAAACCTCACACATGCAGCTCATTTCTCCTTATGGACAACTTGAATGGTATGTACCTTGTCCAAACCCACTTCTTGACATTTCAAACCACCCTGTTTTGGAGAATATTGTGACCTCTAAAGTCCATGAAACACTACCAACAAATTTTGCTTCAATTGGTGTCTTCCCATGGTATCACAGTGGATTTCTCACCCATAATAAGGACTAGTAAATGTATGATGGAGAAGATATGGAGGATCTAAATTCCAATAAGAAACTTGGTTGAAAGAACAATAAGGGAGAGAGAGAATAATAAGTGAACCAGGACAAGGAGGTGAGGGGCGGACCCACCCTCCCAGTAGCCTTTAGTAGTCATTGAAAAAATTTTCAATCTATTAAATGAAGTACATATATGAGAGTAACAATACAATGAACAACAAAAAACAAGAAAGAGTCTAAAGTTTAATTTGTATAAAAAATATAGAGATATTCCATTTAAAGGAAACCAAATTAGAAAACATTTATTTTCAATTTATACACGATAAATTATGGAAGAATTATCAAGGCATCCTTGTAAGTGAAAGGGGTGAATCAAGGAGAATAAACACTTTATGGGGCTCAAGGGAGGTACAACTCATTTTGGCTAAAAATTCCCTCCTCGAAGGGAGGGGGTCTCTAAAGGGTGTAAGAGTGTCTCAACCTTATTTATTACCCTAATAAGTGGTGGGGGTATATATGTTGAAGATGATCCTTGAAGACTTTTTAGTATGCAATCCCTTGAGCCCCACAAAGTGTTTATTCTCCTTGAAATTTTTTTAGTATGCAATACTAACTTTTGGTGAATGAGTTAGTATGCAATCCACACCAAATGATGATCTTGTAAAGAAATACGAATCAAGATATACATAATCATGCATGCTAAAGAGTGATAGCACACATCTGATGTACACTATTTCAATATAATACATAGGTGAATGTGGTTGAGTTGGCGGGCCCTCTCGACCAGCTACTTTTCCCATGGAGTAAACTTTAAACCACATATAGTTACGATAATAACCATACTCTTAATGGCACCAATAATTTCACTTAATTAATTGTCTTAGAATTACATGTCAAACACAGGGATGTATGCACCCAATAATCATATAAATAAAAAAATCTACAAATGATAAGTTATGTAGTGCAAAAAGGACGAAATTTATGAAATTTTATAATGGAAAAGAAATGAGCACGAGGACTCATCAAATGTCCTATCTCATGCATGGAGATTGTCACCATATCACAATAATTACAAGGATGGGTAATACGGGTGGATTCCATTCCATATTTTACTTGATCTATGAACCATACTGTCACACAGAATAAGTCGATCTTGCGGACAAGATAGACCTTCCTAGAATCTAAAGAAGACCTAATGACAAGCAAACCAACCAGACACTATCTTTCTCTAAATATGCTTTGATAAACAATGGCAAACAAGTGTTTTTAGGGCCTACCTTAGGTCCAACGCAAGCTTGTGGATGCCCTCGCTCCTTCGATCCAAATGAGCTCCTTTGTCGCGAATCTACAAACACAAACAAGGCAAACAAATTAAATAGCACCTAAAAAGCCAATTGCATAAAACATATTTAACATGAAAGTCAAGGAGTCCATGAAACAAATAACATGAGATACTTGTTGAGAAAAATGAGTTTGATTGTATTAATTCAAAAGAAGAAGAACTTTACAACCTTTGCCTTGACGTTGTACAAGCTCCTTCCAGGGTCCAGCAAGAAGTCTCCTCTACTTTGACAAGTTTCACTCACTCCCCAATGAAGCAAAAAAGGTATGTGATCTCTCCTCTTAAGCTCAACTAGGAAGTCTTGATTTCACCAGCATTTACCCTAAAAACTGTTCAGCTTCTAACCTCTCTAGCAACCAGCCCAATGCCTGTATTTATAGTGCAATGGAGGGAGGTTACTAGGTCCTCCTTCAAAGGGATAAAGCCCTCCTTCAAAGGGATAGCTCCTCTCATCAAGGGATTAGCTCCTTCTCTTTTGGGATGCATGAACCACCTCAGAGTGAACAATCCACGTCAAAATTCCTTCTAGAAACCTCTAGAATTAACCCAAAGTGAGTTTTTTAAGATAAAACTTGCGCCTTTTGACTTTCACAGGGTCCGCACCTACACCGTTAGGGACAGAGCGGGCAGGTCCGCAGTTTTTGTACACAGAAGGTGCGGGACCGCAGGTGACAGTGAGAGAAAGTGCGGAACCAGAGTTACATTGATTTTTAATGTCTTTCTCTCATTTTCAAAGCTTGATTTGAAGAGCTGAGGTCTGAGACTTGCTTAGGAGGACAGTACAAGTGATGATATACCCATACTGACTGCAAATAATCATGGTGACGATATTTTTGTGTAACAGATTGCCCCCTAAAGTGCGAAGTCTGTAGTAGATGAGGATTTCTTATCATTTAGGAAGAGTGAAGTACTTTATCATTTTGAGGATCATCTTGTGGACAGCCCGGTTGGAACCTGTAAAAACATTCAATGCAAGATATATATATGAGATCATATCATCGCTGAGGTAGGCATTCCCATACTCAGATCAAAACTGACTAGAAAAACTAATTACTGCTCTGATATAGGAATGATCTTGTAAAACATCACAAGTAAAGACTCATGTGGACACAGTATGGACGCAACCATCTGTTTATGAATAGTCCATTTTATAATGAATACAAAATTCCTCGCAGCCTGGATTGTGGAAACTAGATCCAGGGTCTTCATTTCTACTTCTCGAAACAATACCATTCTATCCATGCGAATGAATGTGTTGATGTCGAACATGGTAGAAACCACTTGATTACCAGTCAATGATGTAAACTGTTAACAAGTGTGAGAGAAACCACCAGTGATGTCAATGGCTCTCAAAGTACCCAGTACAATCCATGAGATGCGAATAAATGTGTTGATGTCGAACATGTCACGGAATCCTTTGATCGAAAGTCAATGATGTAAATTGTCGTCAAAGGCGAGAAACCTGCCATTGAGGCATACAGATCTCAAGGTACTGACGATTCCTAGATCATCTTTCTAGATAATGAGCTGATGTCGATAGAAAGCGATCCGTCATAGGGCAAGCCCACAACACGAAATCATAGATCAAGTTGAAGAAATTTAGTTGCAAGGACTGACTCAGGGATGGTCAAGATGGATGACAGATATTTTGCAGATGAATGGCTTATTGGCAGTGACCTCTGAACACATAACGACACGGCAGATGGTTTGGTGACAATTGACCCAATGTTAATACCCAGAAACCCGCTGAAGACTTTCAATGTAGTTTGATCAACTATTAGGCAAAGGATTTCCCAACCCAGGTGAATAAAAGTGTCGTGTTCAAGAGTGGTTACAAAGTATGACAAACAAAGTACCTCTTCTGGCAAGTACCTCTTTATTTTTGACAAGCTTGAGGAGGATAACATTTGCTTGATTATAAGCTCATCCTTCGGATGAGTCCAACTTAGTTTAAATTCGAACCCTAAGAAGGAGTGGTTCGTTCCTGTTTGTAATTGAACAGGTCCTTTACTGTGAAATTTTAACGAGTCGAGTATAGGAGAAACTCGGCGTTTTTCAATTTTAGAGAGTCTGAAAAAACTTAAGAAGACTCCAGGGTTGACCTTTTTCGTAAATTTATGTCTCCCAAGCCCGAAAAAGTATAAAATAATACTTGAGAGAACCGATTGATCTTTTACGACCAAGGAGTACTTTTCGTCATTAGTGCCTTTGACCCAAAAAAGTAAAAAAGTGATCAACGACACGTCGTTTTATAACCGATATCGAATTTGAAACGATAAAAATCCGGCAATCTTTTCATGTTTTTACGGTCGGAAAAGAGCTGTAAGTGGACCGTCTTTTAATTCCGTTTTAACGAGTTTAAAAGAAACACTCGGCAATCTTTTCAGGTTTCAGGAGTCAGAAAAGAGCTTAAAGGTGACTCTAAGGTTTCACTTTTTCGTAAGTTTTAACGAGTTCGAAAAAATGATAAAAATGTACTCATGGTTTTCACTTTTTTGTAAGTTTTAATGAGTTCGAAAAAATGATAAAAATGTACTCATATGGCCGACTTTCAACTTAATTTACGAGCAGGAAAAGACGGAAAGAACTCGGCATTTTCATTTGTTTTACGAGAATGAAAGATAACAAAATAATCTCGAGATTTTCATGAGTTTTAACGAGTCTTGAAAATAACTGAAATTGACTCGAGATAGGTTTCATTTTTACAAAAGCTTGAAATAGAGAAAAACTATGCTTCAAAGTAGTTTTCATTTTCACACAAACTTGAAACAAAGAGAAAACTGTGCTTGATGCCCCCTAAGCGTAACTGCTAGAGCGCATGCCCCCCCAGCTTCATTTCATTCAACGAAGTACACTGCTGGTAATTATTAGCTGGATGGAATGAAGGTTTAGTTACGAGATCATTTGAAAGACTCGACCTAAACTGTAAGAAAATTATGCAAAAAACTGAAATAATTAACCTAAATATACAACTTAACATTTATGAGATCTAGTCAAACTCTCGACTCAATTAGAGGAGGATTTGTTTCATTTTTTAACGAGCTTGACACAGGAAAAGAACTATGCTCGGATTCGGTTTCATGTTTACGCAAGCTTGAAATGAAAAACTATGCTTGTTATAAGTTTGCATGCCCTTTGCATAATGACGCAAATCGAGGTACATGCCCCCCAAGCTTCATTGCATTCAACCAGGTGGATGAAATGAAGGTTTACTTTCGAAATCTTGGAAAGACTCGTGGGAGTTGTTTCATTTTTTAGTGAGGTCGACACAGGAAAAGAACTATCCTCAAAACCCTTGTTTCATTTTTTAAACGAGCTTGACACAAGATAAGGAACTATGCTCATGACTCCTCTCTACAATCTACCTATATAACCTACCCTTGTTTCATTTTTTAAAGAGCTTGACACAAGACAAGGAACTATGCTCAAGACTCCTTGTTTCATTTTTTAACGAGCTTGACACAAGACAAGGAACTATGCTCCAGAAGTTCGCATGCCCCCAGCATAATGATGCAAAGCAAGGTACATGCCCCCCAAGCTTCATTGCATTCAACCAGGTGGATGGAATGAAGGTTTACTTTCAAGATTTAACTGGAAAAGGGAGTTGTTTCATTTTTTAAGGAGGTTGACACAAGAAAAGAACTATCCTCATACCTGATTCATTTTTTAACGAGGTTGACTCAGTAACTTTCCTCTAACCAACTGATTCATTTTTTAACGAGGTTGACACAGGAAAAGAACTGTCCTCAGACCTGATTCATTTTTTAACGAGGTTGACTCACTACAAGGAACTATCCTCGAAACATCCTGTTTCATTTTTTAACAAGGTTGATACTGGAACAAAACCATCCTCATGGACACCTGTTTCATTTTTTAACGAGGTTGACTCACTACAAGGAACTATCCTCGAAACATCCTGTTTCATTTTTTAACAAGGTTGATACTGGAACAAAACCATCCTCATGGACACCTGTTTCATTTTTTAATGAGGTTGGTACAGGAAAAGGAACTATCCTCGCACTCACTGATCATGGCTTCCAACTGGAAGAAAGACATGTCAATGGACACACCTTGATCATGGCTTCCAAAAGGTCTTCATCAGAGGGAAGAATAGTTCTTTGGAAGGAACACATGTCAAGGGACTCAAAAGGGATAAGAACATCGTGTTCAAGTAATCCCATAGATTTTTCCATGTCAATTACCAGATCTAAATCAAGGGAAGATGAGCAAACAGTGAGAGGCTCACTTACATCGGTAACTGAAAACATGGGACCAGTTGCCACATAATTAACCCGTGGCGGGGTAGATACCACTTTAGAATCAGGAACATTTAGGGTTGTCATATTATTGGTAGTTGAAACAAGACCAGGGAACGAAAGCTGGTCTACAGTCACAATGTTTCCATTGTGAGGGAAAGACATCACGCGAAAGAGTGTCGATACGACAGCTTTCATTGCATAAACATAGTCTCGTCCAAGGAGTAAATTGAAATCCAAGGGACCTCGAACTACCATAAGATCAATATAAACAGTTTTACCTTCCAAGGTAATAGAAAACTTAGGAAGGATCCCTAAAGGTTCACTAATGGTTCTATTAAAAGCTTTCAGATTTTGCGTAATAGGTGCAAGCTGAGGGGAACCCAAAGCTTTCCAAGCAGTTGAGGATAAAATACTAACAGAAGCACCTTCATCTACCTGTGTGTGATGCATGTTCCTACCACCAACCTTGACAATGATTTGGAAAGGGATGGAGGAAGGAAGACGAGGTTCTGTCAGTCTATTCCGATCAAAGGAAAAGACCTCAGTACTTGGAGGGGGTTCTGTAGAAATAGGTGAAATGCCCCCCAGCGTAGAAGAATCTGATGTAAGAAAAAGAACCTGAGCGGTATGAAGTTCACTCTCTAAAGGGAAAGTGGGATTGACCGAATGTGAAATTGAATCGACCACTTGATCAACTAATGGATCATCAACTTGAGTGACATGAGTTTCACTCTCCAATGGAAGAGTGTGATTGACTGTACTTGAAATTAGATCAATCACTCCGTCAGTTGACGGTAGGTTGGGAGAAAGTTTACGGTAACCAGTTGGAAATTCTTGCTGTGGAACAGTAAGGTTTTCCAACAATTTTGAGGCTTCATCCATGTGAGGGAAAATGTGAGTTTGATGACTCCCTTTGCATAACTTACAAGGAAACCTAACTTTACCCTTTTTCCCAGGAACCTGATTATCACTGGTTGATGGATCAATGGAAAGTTGATGAGATTTTTCTGACCATACTTCCAAGACCTTTGGAATACCAGGACAATTGATAAGGAAGTGGTCACCCTTACAAAGCCTGCAAGGGTATTTGGGTTTACGATGCATGTCGGAGTTTTCCTCAACACAACTAACACTTACAGCCACGGTTGGTTGGTTGACTTCTTTCTTATTTTGCTTCTTCTTCTTCTTCTTCTTCCCTTTTTTCTTCTTCTTAGACGCCTGGTTACTAGCGTCAAGGCTTTTACCAAGCGAAGAGGAAGAAATGGAGGAAGAAAAATTAGGTGAAGAAGGTAAAGGGTCAACAGAAGGTTGGTGATGTTGAGATGGTGAACTCTGTTGAGGTGAAGCATTCGATTGAGGTGGAACAATTGGAGTATTTGGGGCCAACGAAGTTGAAAATAACCATATCGGTAAACCTATTGTAAATCCAGGTAATGACAAAGTAGCCATATAAGGAGGACCAACATTTCTAAAGTAAGGAAAAGTACTAGGATTCTCGTTAAGAGGGGTTCCTTGGTTGATAAATTCCAGAACACTTGCCATTATATTCAACTTCAGTGAATTTAAAACTAAAACTAACAATTCACAATTCACACCTAACAATTAAAATTCACAATTCACACCTATGGTCTCTAAAAGTAAAAACAAACAAATTAACACGCACTATCAAATCTAGGAGTCAAACCACACACAAACAGTAACTTTCCGTACCGAAAACACTAGTTGGTGATGAAATCCAACGTCGTAGAATTCAATACAGAAATGGCAGTTGGAACAGTTACCCCGACAACCTGCTTAATGAATAGACTGGCACAGGTTTCTCCACTAAACCGTCTCGAGTGAAGAGAACCCCCCAGAAAATCCAAGTGAGTCTAGTCGACGTCTGCTCCAGGTACAGTGGGATCTTCCCTCCACCGTCACCTTAGGAAAGAATCCTATAGATTATGGTCACTAAGGTTACCAACAGAAACAAATATACCTGGGGGAACAGTCTACGATCCGATACGCACGCAAGGGCAGAGTAACAAGCTCAATCCCCTTGAAGGCTCCTTGACATAATCCAAGGTTTACCAACAAGTGACCCCAGGCTCCTCGACAATGGTCAATCCGAGGTTTACCATTTTTAATACGTGAATATCTTCTATCGTTCCCAATGAGAAAGGATTGATTACCTCACTGGTTCAAATATGATCTCGTGCTTCTCCTTTAAGAGGAGCTTTCCCAGAGCATAAATGCAACAATTGGATTTCTTCCCTACCACAAGATACAACTACTTGTTTGTTTTTACTGTCTTGGAGAGTTAATTACTCTCCTACTCCAAGACACTAGCCTAAGCTAAGTTGGTGGAAAGAGCCCTAAAAATGTAAAAATTACTAGATGAATTTTAATTAAGCGCTGTGTTATTTAGGCTGTTATTACTCAAAGGGGTAAATGGATATGAAACCAATGGTGTTATGCCCCGACTCAAAACTGAATGCAATCGAATATGATAATGTAATCCTTTCAATTCGATGAATCCTAATTAAAGTAAGGAGAGAGTTTCCATTCACTTCCAACAATGCAAAAAATTGATCACTAAGAGAAAATATAACAAACTCTCTAATGCACTAATTTCATCAAGAAAAACTAATGCAAATCAACTCCAAAAAGTTTATTTTATTTTATTTTTATTTTTGTGTGTTAAAAACAAGAATAAAAATATGTAAATTCAAATCAAAGAAAGCTGATCTAAATCTACGATTGATTTTTCAGAATGTAAACTATGCAATTGTAATCTATGCACAATTCACTTGAAAAGTATGCAAATGTAATCTATGTACATTTTTCATTCATATTCTGAAAATGAGAATTCTAATTATGCAAATGTGATCTATGCAAGAGAATTCTCAAACACAAGATGATTCTAATGTAATCTAAGAACCAATCAAGTGCAAGTCAAGAAAATCGGGTGAGAGTTCCAAAGATCAAAACATAAAAACACTCAAAGGCGATTAACACTCATACACAAACCTCCAAGTAATGACCAAAGGAAATCAAATTAAGAATTTCTCAAAAAAGAGACTCAAAACACCCAATCGATAAAAGCTTAAAACGAGAATGCCAATGGAATTAAGCTAAGGAAAGTTCTTAACAAGTCATATGCAGGTCTGGGCAGGGGATAACAACATCTAAACAAAAACTAAGCTGACTAATAGAGAAAATCTTATATTTTCCAAAAGTTTGGCAGGGTCCGCAGGCCTGCAGTTAACACAGGTGCGGTACCGCTCTGTGCTAAAAGCAAAAGTGCGGATAGGTCCGCACTGTGTCAAAAGCCTAGGGTGCGGTCCTCTACCAAAGTTATGAAAAACAAAAAATAACCGTGGATCTACTAAATCTACCCAATTCCACACACAACAAGCCAAAAACAGAAACAAAAACACAGTTTCTCAGGTCAAAGTAAAAACAAGGAAAAAATCAAGTCCCCAGCGGAGTCGCCATTTTGTCACACGGAATAAGTCGATCTTGCGGACAAGATAGACCTTCCTAGAATCTAAAGAAGACCTAATGACAAGCAAACCAACCAGACACTATCTTTCTCTAAATATGCTTTGATAAACAATGGCAAACAAGTGTTTTTAGGGCCTACCTTAGGTCCAACGCAAGCTTGTGGATGCCCTCGCTCCTTCGATCCAAATGAGCTCCTTTGTCGCGAATCTACAAACACAAACAAGGCAAACAAATTAAATAGCACCTGAAAAGCTAATTGCATAAAACATATTTAACATGAAAGTCAAGGAGTCCATGAAACAAATAACATGAGATACTTGTTGAGAAAAATGAGTTTGATTGTATTAATTCAAAAGAAGAAGAACTTTACAACCTTTGCCTTGACGCTGTACAAGCTCCTCCCAGGGTCCAGCAAGAAGTCTCCTCTACTTTGACAAGTTTCACTCACTCCCCAATGAAGCCAAAAAGGTATGTGATCTCTCCTCTTAAGCTCAACTAGGAAGTCTTGATTTCACCAGCATTTACCCTAAAAAATGTTCAGCTTCTAACCTCTCTAGCAACCAGCCCAATGCCTGTATTTATAGTGCAATGGAGGGAGGTTACTAGGTCCTCCTTCAAAGGGATAAAGCCCTCCTTCAAAGGGATAGCTCCTCTCATCAAGGGATTAGCTCCTTCTCTTTTGGGATGCATGAACCACCTCAGAGCAAACAATCCACGTCAAAATTCCTTCTAGAAACCTCTAGAATTAACCCAAAGTGAGTTTTTTAAGATAAAACTTGCGCCTTTTGACTTTCACAGGGGTCCGCACCTACACCGTTAGGGACAGAGCGGGCAGGTCCGCAGTTTTTGTACACAGAAGGTGCGGGACCGCAGGTGACAGTGAGAGAAAGTGCGGAACCAGAGTTACATTGTTTTTTATTGTCTTTCTCTCATTTTCAAAGCTTGATTTGAAGAGCTGAGGTCTGAGACTTGCTTAGGAGGACAGTACAAGTGATGATAGACCCATACTGACTGCAAATAATCATGGTGACGATATTTTTGTGTAACACATACAAACTGCAAATTGACATCCATATACATAATTAAGCGCCTTATTCATGTAGCCCCAATAACCCTGTGCACATCTCCAAATTTGGGGTTTGGTCAACGACACTTTGTCTTGCAGCCAACATGCTCCACAATTGCTCTCATCCTGATCTGATGAACATAAGATCTTCTTGAGGCTGCTAGAGAAAAAGACCATGTCGCTGTTTAGTGCATAACCATCTCAAACATAGAGGCGGGTTACTAGAAACCATAGTGGTTACAAGGTTTGACTTACAAACCATCAATAGTGGTAATAATCATTAAATAAGCCTTTTAATATATCAAAACAATGGAATTAATAATAAATAACAAAAATTTACATTTTGAATGCTTTTTAATAACTTTTATTTTCCTACTAATGCTATGAAAAGTGGATAATTCTTAGAAAATGTGGATTTTGTAAAGTCAAAGAGGGTGGATTGGAATTGAAAACTACGTCAATCCTAAGCCCTGGCAATCCCCATTCTCAAAGAGAAGAATTTCAATTCTTTTATTCATTACTGCCCTATTTGTCTTTGCAATGTGCTCCACCACCTTATAAATAACATCACCTAAGTTAGGGAGCTATTTATTCCATTGACATGGTTCCAAATAAAGGGGCACAGAATAAGTTGGATATTGTTAATGTCTTTGATAAAGTACGACATAGTTTCCTAGTTAGTGTCACAAGCAGATTTGGCTAATCAAATCAATTTGTTGACTTAATTAATGCATGCATAAACATCCCTTAGATAACACTAATGGTTAATGGAAAAACAACTCCCTTCTTTCATGGCTCTGTGAGAATAAGACATGCTTTATTGCTCTCTCAGATGTTATGCATCATCATCGCATGGTCCCTTAAATGGGTTGTAGTAAAATCTAGATAGTTAGACATACTCCCTAGGATTCACATCTTCTCATAAGAGCCAAATTGTTCAATTACACTGAAGTTGCAAATGATACAATGATAATTGAAGGTGCCCTTGTCATCATAGTGAAATGATTCAAGAGGATCACAAGCTCCTCCTTAAATTCCTCAAGAGGACACATTAAGAAGGAAAAAAATATATTTTATGGTCGAAACACTAGCCCTAGACCTATTATTGGAGGTCTCATTAGACTACTCAAGTTCTTACTCGAAGTCCAATGGTGAAATCTTAAGTACCTTGGCATCCCTATTATCTAAGTTCTTCAACAATAAAGCTGTGGAGCCTTACTCTTTATTATGAATACCAAAATGAAAAGTTGGAGCTCCCACTTTTCATTGATATTTTCAATTACATTTCCTTGATATTTCCTCTTTTGTAATATATGTGTTCAACAAGGGTTGTACAAGGGAATAGGGAAAGTGATTAGGGATTTCTAATGGCAAAGTGGTAAAGCTACTTTGAAGAAGTTTCATCTCATAAATTGGAAAATGATAAGGACCCTTTTTTAGAGAGGAAACCATGCATTCAATACCCAATGCTCCTCAACCAGGAATTGGGTGAAAATATAGCATGGTGACTAGTGACAAGAAATATTGAGTGGTGTAAGGACATTTTCGTATAAAAAAAACAAGTGAGGAAATTCAAAGTCGATATGTTTGGATGTGTTAATGCTAAAAGAAAAGGGTTCTCTCACGTGGCACTTGCTTAGGATGACAAACCCCATGATTCAAATCTCTTTCCCTCAAACATTAACAAATGGGCAATTCATCTTGCTCTATGTGGATTGAATGATGGAGCGACAACCTCTAATTCATATTCTAGAAATAACTAGGCTTAGATCTTGGATCGCTTCTAAAGTGTAATTTTGTTATGAGCCTTGCACCTTAGAAATGACAAGAAGTCAATGGTACAATCCACATCGAGGGTGGAATGTTCTTCTAGAATGAATAGAATACAAAACAAGGTATGATCATCCTAAGATTACATATCCTTGGTATATGTAGGAGACAAAGGATACAATTATAATGAAAGGGTACAATGAAAGGTTCTCGTCTACATAACAATATATTAATAGAAATGTAATAAATCAATATCTAGGGATTAATAAGAGGTTTTAGTGTTAACATGGGTCTTATATAGGGTTTAACATGCCCCTCTCCTTCAAACAAGTGTTGTATTTGTTATTTGACTAACAGGGAAAATTTTAAGAAATCCCCCTAAATTTATATTTATAAAAAATGGGCGAATCCCCACGATACATAGGAAAAATGGAAGGTGATTTTATCAATAATATAATATGTATATACAATTTTTTTGGCGAATCTCTCACCAGATTATATTATCTTGTAAAATCATGGCGAATATGTTGTAGTCATTTTTCTTTTTAATTAAAAAAGAAAAAAGTATAAAAGCATAAAAGAAAATAGACATATATGTTTACTAAAAGATAAAGTACAAAATATAGTTGCGTTGAGACTATGAATCAGGCCCAAATATTGGGTTGATAAAATAAAAATGTATTTTAAGGGTAGTTGGCCAACCCTATGAGTGCCAAGCAGAGCAAATTGTTAAAAACGTGTAGCTGTCAAAATGCATCATCATACCATACATAGGGCCTATGCTTAAATCGACTTTGACATCACAACTAGCTCGACGTTTATACTGTAGGGTGCCCCGAGTAAGCGATTTTGAAAAGTCAAAGTTGGGGTGATCGATGGTTGTGATCAACCCTAACGACACAAAAGGACGAAACCACTTACTGCCAGGGGTGCCCCCGAGGCTAGTTTCGACATCTCCACTTCCACGTCACTCCACTCAAGCCACCTCACCCACCACCCTTCCATGTCACCTGCCACACTGGCTGCCATGTCACCCTTCCATACTCTTTTGTCTCGACTCTCCATTACCTTAATTATAATTTTTCCACCATTTGTCTTTAAAAACCCATTTCTTCTATTTTATTTTCCATTTTTGAATTCGCTCCTAAGTCCAATTGCTGCTCTTGACGACCATTGACAATTGACTCCATCATCAAGCGGCTTTCAAACTACTAGGTATTTACCATTTAGAGTCTTAAACTACCTCGTGTTTTTGAAAGTAAATCTGAAAATGACAAAAAAACCCACTTTATCTGGTTCTTCCACCCATATACCCCTAATGGACATGGAACATGATATTTTTTACCCTGTTTGTCCATTAATTTTAATGGAAGTTTGTCAAAACATTCTAGCCAGTCAGGTTGATTCAGAAATTTCCTCAAGAATAGTTAAATCAGGCTTATTCGCTGTAATTATCCCTCAAACTTACTTTTTCCCAGAATTCATCAGCTCGATAACCTCTATTTATACCCACAAAGATGCTATGTAATGAATTCCCTTGGTGAAACATTTTGCATGTGTCTTCCTCGTTGATTCAACAAGCACTGGATTTTCCCAATCTGATAATTACAATGCATTTTCTGATGAAACCCTTTTGTATGTCTACTAGAACCTGTCAACATAAGATAGAATAAATTGTATGGCTTAGTTTTTCCTCCAAATGTAGTTCTTCCACCAGAGTCTACAAAATTTTCCATAGTTTGTTTTTTTGAAAGTGTTAGGCCAATTTTATCTGTGATTGATTTTCAAGCCTTAGGGCTTTTCCATTTAGTGATGCAACCTAGCATTGTGTCAGATATTCCCACTTTCTGGGAACATTCCATTAATCTACAACTTCTCAACTTTAGTATTTCTGGGTGCTTTAGGTTTCCGTCCTTGATAGTATACCTCTTCTTATATGTTCATGTTGACCAATTCATGGATTTGGGTTTGAATGTCATGGATATAAATTAAGTAAAAGAAAATAATGATAAATTGGATTGATATTATCAAGAGTAGACAAAATAATGAAAGATTCTATTTTTACATTACTTCTTTCATGTCAATTGTCTATAAAATCATCAATAATATTGCTCCTCCGATAATTTTACCAAATGCTCAATCTCTTTTATAATCAGTGAGCAAAGATTTGAAGGTTGGAGATTGGTTCTTATTTAAAGAGTATATAGAAATCAAATTATATGGAGCAAAGATCCCACCATATATGCTTCCTTATTTTGTGCCCATGAGAATATTTTCATTGGAATTTATTAGACAAATATTGAATGTAGACCAAGTACACTTTGTCCCAACTAGGAAAGGATTTTGTTTGAATTACCGAGGACTGTTTGCCCCTTTATTGTAAATAACAGACAAGTTGCAAAGGAGACTACGAAAAGGTTGCAAGCAATGAACTTTCAGCAGGGGGAGAAGTGGCGCTATGATCCACACCACGTCATTTCAAAGAGGAGGTTGGAGATATCATATGATTCGTGAACCAAAGCCAAAACTTGAGAAATTGGAAAATTGTGGCTTGGTGGAGACATGAGAGAGGATGGAGGTAGAAACCCCTCTTCCTACTGACAAGGGGCTGAAAAGAAGTGTTTTTGATGTCATCGATATTGATGGAGAAAGTTCTCAGGGAAGTATGAAAGCAAGAACAATAGGAGGTGAGATAAAATTTGAACAATTCACGGAAATACCTTCAAGTGAGGTTGGTTCTCAGTTGCAGCTGAGAGGGATGAAGTCTGCACCATCATCTCCAATTCTAGATGAAGAAGAGCACAATTCCTTCAATGTTTAAAAATATACCTATCAACAAATTGAGAAGAGGAACACAAAGTTAAAGTCTAACGCTATGGTTCAACTGGAAGCTCAATCCACTTTTGGTTATCAAATCAGAATTATTTTAGCTAAGGTTTTGGAAAGAAACCAATTGATATTTTCTTTCAGTCACCCCATGGCCCAATCAATTTTCTTTGGTGTAGATTTTAGAACAATTAATTTTTTTGTGAACACTAAAGAAATTACATTGCCAGATAAAAAAAACTGCACAGGAAGACAGGGGAGTTAATATATAATGATCTCAACAAAACATCATTGGCAGAGAGCAATATAGAAGCTTTATTGGGAAAGGTGATAGGTCAATTAATGCTATAAGGGGCCAATTCCCGAGCTCTTCATACTCTGAATGAAGAGTATAAGAAGTTGGTAATCAAGCTTGAGGTAAACCCAAAGGATAAAGTAGTAATTCAATCCTTGATCCATAACGCAGAGTCTGAAATCCAGTCTTTAAAGAGGAAATTGAAGCTACCTGCAACAGAGCATGTTCAAGATTCAGAAGTGGCCCAGATCAAAAAAGAAAAAGAAATCCTGACTCATGAGTTTCTCGAAAGAAATAAGGAAATAACAATTCTTAAGGAGCTGAATGCAGATTTGCAACAAAAGATAGACAATTATGTCTACACAATTGTAGTACAACTTGATTTTGAAGACCCATATGAAAAGCTTACTCATGTTATGGCAAAGCTAAAGATCTCAGAATATGAATTGAAGAAACTGTATAAAAATATGGATGATGTAAAAGAACACCTAAAGCATAAGGAGAGACAATTGAACATGGCTAGAGAGAATGCAACTGAGCATCACAATAAATACAAGTCAACATGTGATGAAATCAAAGAACTAAAAGAAAAGCTAAAAGGGAACATGTCTCTTATTCAAGCGAGAGAGATCATTTGGAATTGTATCATTCAACAAATCAAAGTAACCTAGGATCATATGGTAGTCATATCTGAAGAAAAGGAAATGCTTAGGGCCTCTAAAGCCATCATCTACACCAATAAAACTCAATCACAGGAAAGTTCACATTTGGCTAAAAGAATAATTGATTATCTAAATGCTAAATCTTCTAAGGAATTAAGGGTAGTAGACATTGTAGACATAACAACTTTGGTGTCAAAAATAACCAATATGGTGTAGAATAACATGTATAGGAAACATGCAAAAACTAGAGGGTTAGAAGTGAAGGAATCTGCGACAACTTCTAATTCCAATTTTGGCAAGAGAGTCAGAGTAGGGTTACCTTCATGTTTGGATCATCAAGGGAACCTCCTTTATTGGGAACAATATGAAATATTGTTGGTGGAAGAAAAAAGTAAGATTAGTGCATCTCATGAGAAAACAACAACTATGAAAGGAGCTACAATTGTGAACTACATGCAGAGGGACTTCCAACTGTTATGGTTAGTCAAAACTTTATTCACTGAGAAGCCCACATACACCAAGGTAACCAACTAGAAAATTGCCTTCAATAGAATGTTACAGTGTCCAATTCCTGACTTAACCCTATGGAATTAATGTTAGAGCTTGATTTCACCAATGAATGTTCAAGTTGTGCAACTTGGAGCTTCATCAAGTGAGTCTGAAGTTGTAGAAGAGTCCCAAGTTATCAAATGATTATTTCTAAATATTTTCAATTTTTGGAAAATGTCTCATTTTGTAATTCTAAGAGTTATAAATTTCAAATATTTTAGTCTTATAATTTTCATGAGGACCGAATGGTTAAGAAGTAATTGTGACACTTGACAATTTTGATAATTGTTTTCAATGTAAAAGTTCCTTTAAAAGAAGATCAAGGAACCAATTTTGGGTTTCTGACTTTGGCCTAGAGACAAAAATTTTGTTGTGCAATGTACAAGATTTTCTTCGAGAAGTAATGAAATTTCAAAGATGATTCCAATTGTCTGTTGATTATGCCATGTTTTTTGTTCTATGTAAGTCATTTGTGTACTGTTTTTCATTTATGTACTTAGTTTAATTGTTTAATTCCACTTAGTTTACTAAATACATATATAAGATTATGTTTAATTGTTGTTGTTCCACTTTCAAAGTTTCACACTTAGGTTTAATTATTTTTTTTTTATCATTTGGTATGTGAGATGTCATGCATAACACGCTTATTAAATTCAAAACCTTCCGTCAATCAAATACAATTGAAAACACTTATGATAACGTGGAATTTCCTTCCACTTTAGCAATGCTTCAAGCTCTAGAGTTGGTCTAGTTTTATATTTGGGAAAGTGGAGACAAGACTCTATACAAAATAATTTCGGTCTCATGCCAATAGGTCTCCTACGTTGAATGTGCAAGATCCTAGTACATAATCCATTTTTCTCTTCGCTTAGCTACCCATGGATTATTTCCCTTTCCAAATATTAATAATTATTTTCCAAGAAAATGTAAAATAAGCATAGTAGTCTAGTAGATTCTAAAAGTGAAGATGCTAAAGTCATGCCACAAAGTGAAAGGAAATAAAAACAAATTTCTTCAAACTACCAAAAATATAAAGAAAACAATAATAATGACAAAACTAGATGAAGATCTATGAATCTAAGCATGAAATAAGAACTAAAAGCATTCAAGAGGCTAACATAATCTTTGACCAAAACAAATGCAAAACTGAAAGCTCAACAAAATGCCCCAAACACAAGCAACATATAAACCATTAAAATGTTCCAAGATATCAGAGCTAGACATCAAGCTAGTTTCATGTACTTGAATGAGCCCATTTTTGCTTTGTGATAATCTTCTTAAATTAGTTATTTATCATTTAATACTAGTCGAACATTGTCTATGTGAAAATAAATAGGTTCCAACTTCATCAAATCCAAATTCATCTCCTATCATAGATAAGAAATAGACAATGTAATGATTAAATACGAAATATCAATCTTTAATAACACACATCAAAGAAATGTAGCTGCAATGTTACAATGAAAAATACAAAATATAGAACCTATTTTTACCTGAAATTGACATATAGTAATCTTACTTGATCAATGGGACATGTATACCAAAATAATAGTCCCCTCACATATATCGAATTAGATTACATCTTAGGGTATATCAATTTTCCAGTTCTCATCTTGGTCCTCATGTTCTACATTGTGAACATGATCTTCTCCAAATGAACCGTCACTATGAGCCTCCAAAAAATTATGTTCTGTTAAAGTTCATTAGAGAAATTTGTTATATTGTTTTCTCCCCTTCTATCACAATATGATCGCCAAAGAGCTAGTGCTCTTTCATATGGAAAATTATTAATGTCATACTTTGTTACATATAATCTTAAACATGTATCCACATGTTTATCAAGATTGTTCCTCAATTTTGACTTCCATAAGGATAATGCACTTAACATTTTCTCATTCCCCACTGATCCCAAAATCATGGTTTGAGTATTGGCTAGCACTTAAAGTAGTCCATAATCTTGTTATCACACTATTTTCATTACGATTCTCCAAAAACGGATATTGCTTCCATATTGCTTCAACAAAGCGTCCAACTTGTTGATACAATTTTGATGAATCTAAAATACCTTTAATATGTTCTCCATGTATCGAGATTTTTTTGCAAAAGTGGTCTACTAAACATTTTAATATCTTTTGAAAATCGACTTTTAAAGTTGAGGGTATACCACACACATGACCTCCAATAATTCATCTCGAGGAAATCGTTCTTGTAACAACCTTAGTGAAAATTCCATGTAATAAAAGTAAATAAAGGAAAAACAATAACCATGGATGATGGGACACTTATTCCAAATTGAATATTGGGCAAAATCCCAGTGATGGGAATCACTTGTGATTGGTTATGGATAAGGAAATTGGCAAAGGCAAAGGCTAAGGCTTTGGAAAGGAAAAATGGCATTTTTGGCACAGTTATTTATGAAAATAATGGAAATTAGGAGAAAATGGAGGTGAAAGGTCACATGTTGCATGTGAGTAGAAAAATTAAGGAAAATAATGGAAAAGGAAGAAAATAGAGGTCTCATTCATAAAAAGGCTTATGAGGATCAGTGGGTAACCTTTTGCCAGTTCAGTTTTGGAGCTCTCTCATTATTCTCTCTCTCTCAAACTCTTGGAGAATTAGAGTTTTCTTGGATCACCCTTGGTGGGTGTGGCATACTTGGATTCTTGGAGCAATAAGGCAAAGGAAGAGCAGGAAAGCGTAAGAGGGCATCGAGATCAGCAGCTACATCATATTTTCTTGCAGGTACCGAGTTGCATGTATGTTTCCTTCACTAGTTTTGGCATGCATGGCATATGCATGTGGATTATTGGTTATGATCTATCATTTGGCATGGAGGATTGCTTGGATTGACAGTAGATTGCGTAGCCTTTCCATTTCCTGGATAGCCATGGTGATTATGGGTTTACTTTCATTATTGTTTTTGGTTGGTTCTCATGTTTCGTTCGCTTGGGTTGAGTTATTGGGTCCTGGAAGCCCTGGTTGGACAAAGGCTCTAAAAGCCCTGTAACATCTTGGGTTGAGTTACTAGTCCTGGAAGGCTTGGTTACACAAACACTTTGGAAGCCCTTGGTGGGTTGAGGTAGTAGTCCTGGAAGCCTTGGTTGGACAAACGCTATAGAAGCCCAATGACAACTGTGGGTTGAGTTACTAGTCCTGTAAGCCTTGGTTGGAACAGATGCTCTGGAAGCCCTGGAAGGCTTGAATGGAGACCAATTTGATGGTGGTTTTGTGATGTCTGACCGTGAGGTGGAGTCACTGTTTGATGGGTTGAGGTGGATGGCCTTTAGAATCCATGTATGAGTTTTAATTGATGTGTTCTATGAGATCCCGCATTCATGCTTGGAATATGGCACGAGGGTGAATGGGTGAAGAGAGATTTGGCTCAACCATTCTACGATCGGTTGGAACATGGAAGTTCCATCCTAGGTTTGGATTTTGAATCATTAATGAAATGTTATTTCTCCTTGTATTTCTGTGATAATTTTGATGGATTATATGTGTCTATATGGTTGTACCTTCATGATTATTTCTGTTGCTATTATGCTGGGTATGTATGTGTTTTATGATAGCAGCCATGTATGGCTTTCATCATGTTTTTACTTGTAATTGAATGATCAATGTATCTATGACCTAACGGATGGAATGTCAGTTGATGTATTGAGGCATCAATGGTTCTTAGCGATTCTCAGCTAAGTATGAGACCCTTATGCTCAGAATTGTTATTTACACCTGTAGATTACATATCCGTGATATGTTTAACGAAATGCCTGTCATGGCTAGTAGGGGTCCAATTAAGGTCTTAAACAAGTATTTGCTTTAGCACTGTCATTTCCATGTCATTTCCATGTTATTTTATTTTTTTGAAGAGAAGGTTCGATTTTGGTTAGTGACCTAGGCTCTGGGCCTGAAAAAGTGGCTCAAATCCCGGGGACGCTAGCATAACACTGACTAAATGAGTCTATGGATGCTGGTAGGCAAGCCTATGAGAGAAACTCTAGGTTTCTGGACGTTGTCATGCCTATAACATGAGATAAACTGAGGCTTAAGTGTCCAAAAGTTCAGTGGGACCCAAGGGAAAGCTGTCTGAAGTGTTGGATTGGTTCCTGAGTGTCCTGAAGCTGATGTTGAATGTATTTATGGTGTGTTTCCGTCAGTTCTAGATCCTTAACGTGACTTGGGAGGTCAAATAATATCATAGTGGCCTCTCATCGCATGTTTACCTCGGTTTCAGATTGCTTGGGTAGATGTGGGAGGAGGGTGATTACAAAGTGGTATCAAAGCATGGTTCACCCCTGAGACTAGATGGGCTATGTGTTGGTCATGCATGCATGCCAGTTACATGTTTGTCTCTCACACTTGCATTCCACGTTGTTGTTTCATTTTCATGATGTTGATCATCGTTGGCGTGATGTCGTCATGTGAAAATTGAGGTTGTTATTTTGGAATGCAACATCGTGAGTGTATGAATGGTTACATGTCGATTTATGTTGCTTACATGTATCATTGTAGTATGCTTGGTTACATCTTGCATGCTTAGTTACATTCTTGTATGCTTGGTTGCATGTATCATTCTTGTAGGTTTGGTCTCAAGTATCGTTTATTCATGCTTGATCATACGTTTCTATGCATATGTGTGGATGGTTATGTATCGATTATGCATGATCATGTTTGCATGCAGTTAAGTGTGTAGTGATATAATGGTTGTTGTCAAACATGAGGTCATGGTTTGTGTTGTTGTTAAGGTCATGCATTGATGACTGGACCCTAGATAGAATGACAGTTGCATGGTTATATGCTTAGATGTTATGTTCTTATATACTGTCATGATTATGTTATACATGTATCACGCTGATTTGTTGATCTTGCAGACAAGGTATGCTCCTTGAGTTATGCTAAGGTACATTGGTTTATTGTGATTTGGTTTAGCTGGCATGATATACCTTAAAGGAAGAAATATCAAATGGCTAGCAAGATGGTTGACTACAAAGACTCTCTCTATGAATCAGAAGAGTAGTATGGTGTTGGGAGATCTTCTGATTTGGCAGTTACACTCAGAAGCTTAAAGGAAGAAATAAGGAGTTGTAAGGCAGATAATGACAGAGTCGTGTAGGCACAGGAGAAACAAGCAGAGGTAAATGCACCAAAACTTCAGAGTTTTTTAGATTTGCAGCAACAGGGACCACGTCAGATCAACTATGAGCAAGAGGATAAAACTAATGGGGCATATGGTAGTAGGTCGCATGGTGGTCATAGGTTAGATAGAGAAGACACAGTCAGAGATGGCAGATTTTTGGACACTTCAGATAGGAGAGGGGACAGACACAAGTATTATTCTAGTTCTGATTCAGATAGGCATCATGATCGTCATCATTATCATCCTTACAGGAGGAGTGATAAGGGATATTTTTCAGATGAGTTTAAGAAAGCAAAGCCACCAACATTTGATGGAGAGATGAAGAAACCACAAGATGTGGAGGCATGGTTGCTTGGAATTTAAAAATTCTTCAGATTGCATGACTATTCAGAGAACATGAAAGCTAGAGCAAGAGGATAAAACTAATGCTGCATATGGTAGTCGGTCGCATGGTGGTCACAGGTTAGATAGAGAAGACACAGTCAGAGATGGTAGATTGTTGGACACTCCAGATAGGAGAGGGGATAGACACAAGTATTATTCTAGTTCTGATTCAGATAGGCATCATGATCGTCATCGTTATCATCCTTACAAGAGGAGTGATAAGGGATATTTGTCAGATGAGTTTAAGAAAGCAAAGCCACCAACATTTGATGGAGAGATGAAGAAACCACAAGATGCGGAGGCATGGTTGCTTGTAATTCAGAAATTCTTCAGATTGCATGACTATTCAGAGAACATGAAAGCTAGAGAAAGAGGATAAAACTAATGGGGCATAGGGTAGTCGGTCGCATGGTGGTCACAGGTTAGATAGAGACGACATAGTTAGAGATGGCAGATTGTTGGACACTCTGGATAGGAGAGGGGACAGACATAAGTATTATTCTAGTTCTGATTCAGAAAGGCATCATGATCGTCATCATTATCATCCTTATAGGAGGAGTGATAAGGGATATTTGTCAGATGAGTTTAAGAAAGCAAAGATACCAACATTTGATGGAGAGATGAAGAAACCACAAGATGCGGAGGCATGGTTACTTGGAATTCAGAAATTCTTCAGATTGCATGACTATTCAGAGAACATGAAAGCTAGAGTGGCTACATTTAGTCTCAAAGGAAAAGCAAACATTTGGCGGGAAGATGTGAAGAATGTCAGATGTATTCATGATGAGGATTTGTTTTGGAGTGAGTTTGAGCGGCTATTCAAGAAGAAGTATTTATCAAAGGGATACTTTGATGAAAAAGCAAAAGATTTTTATGAAGTAAAGATGGGTTCCATGACAAATGATGAGTACACTAGAAGATTCTTGGAGTTGCTGAGGTATGTTCCTTATCTCACTGAGGAAAAGGCCAAGATTCAGAGGTTAATTAGTGGATTATCAATTGCATTCAAAGACATGATCAAGTTCAATGAGCCTAGATCATTGGAGGAGGCCATCTGAAAGCTAAGGCATTGCTATGAACAATTGAAGCGCAAAACTGAGACTAAGCCAGATTGAAGAGGTAATGCAAAGAACAAAGGAAAATGGGACAGAAAACGAGCAAGGCCTTAGGATACAGGTAAAAATTATAATGTTGCACCACCTAAGAAGTTTAATGCATCAGATAGAGGACATAGATTCTGATGAAGGGAACAAAACAAGGAGGCAGGTTGGAAGCCTATAAAGTGTTGGATTTATGGCAATGATCGTCGCAGGAGAGATTGTCCGCATAATCAGGGTGGTAGAACTTAGATATACAATACGCATGAGGCTTAAATTGTTGGGGATGCTGGTCAGAGTATTCCACATATCTATGCAACATTTGATAATAAACAAGCAGATCATTAGGTATCTATCATTGAGATGGACGGTAAGTTTGTGATCAAGTTATTTCTATTTTGATTGACCCTGGATCTAATTATAACTATGCTAGTCCTGACTTGGTGGATAAGTGTGATTTGAGTAAGGTATTACATGCAAAGTCTTGGTTAGTGTAGTTGGCTATAGGTATGAAGAAACGAGCTTATCATTGGGTAAGAGCTTGTGCATTTGATTTGAATGGTATGCCTACCACAACACATTTGAATGTATTAATATTGGGTTCATATAGTATGTTGTTGGGCATGGATTGGTTGTATCTTCATAAAACCAAGGTGGATTGTTATGATAAATCTATTGAGTGTGTTGATGGAAATGGAGAACCAAGAGTCCTACAGGGTAAGAAGAAATCTACATCAGTTGGGATGGTGACAACTATGCAAGCAAAGTGTAGCCACACGAAAGGGTGCAAGCTATTTGCAGTACACATTTCTAGTGATAAGGGTAAGGAAGTTGAGGATGTAGATGTGTTGAGCAGGTATCTAGTTCTAGAGTAGTCCAGGGATGTATTTCTTGAGGACATTTCATAGTTGCCACCTCACAGGGAGGTAGAATTTTCTATTGAGTTAGTGCCAGGGGCAACTCCAGCATCAAAAGCACCTTACAGGATGAGAACACCTGAGTTGTTTGAGTTAAATTTGCAGTTGAAGGAAACATTGGACAATACATTAGGCCAAGTCTATCACCTTGGGGTGCACCGGTATTGTTTGTGAAGAAGAAATATGGTACTCTCAGATTATGCATTGACTATAGGCAGTTGAATAAAGTGACCATCAAGAATAGGTATCCTTTGCCAAGGATTGATGACTTGTTAGATCAGGTGAAGGGAGAAGTAGTGTTCTCAAAGATTGATTTGAGATCCGGATATCATCAGGTACGCATCAAAGAGGAGGGTATTTAAAAGACTGCGTTCAGGACTAGGTATGGGCATTATGAGTTTGTTGTAGTTCCATTTGGCTTAACTAATGATCCAGCTACATTTATGTTTTTGATGAATAGTGTGTTGCATCTGTACTTAGATAAGTTTGTTATTGTGTTCATTGATGATATATTGGTATATTCTAAAAATGAGGAAGAACATGCAGAACATTTAGCAACAGTGTTGAGGTTGTTAAGAGAGCATCAAGTGTATGCTAAGCTCAACAAGTGTAGTTTCGTTCAGACTAAGGTACATTACTTGGGGCATGTTGTCTCCAAGGAGGGCATTGCAGTACATCCAAAAAAGATAAGAGCCATCATGGAATGGGTAGCTCCTAAGAATGTAGATGAGGTGAGATCCTTCATGGGTTGGGCAGGCTACTACAAGAGGTTCATCAAGAACTTCTCATAGATCACTTATCCTATCACATCATTGTAGAGGAAAGGTAAGAAGTTCGAGTGGATAGAGGAGTGTGAGGCTAGTTTTGAGTAGCTCAAGCAGTTGTTGACACATGCACTAGTGTTAAGATTGCAGATCCAGACAAAGAATTTGTAGTGTGCACAAATGCTTGCAAAAGAGGACTTGGTGGAGTCCTTATCAAGGACATACAGGTGGTATGTTATGAGTCATGGAAACTGAATGAGCACGAGCAGAACTATTCCACGCATGATATTGGGTTGGCGACGATTATACATGAATTGAAGATGTGGAGACATTATCTTCTGGGCAAGAGGTTTACATTGATGAGTGATCACATTGGTTTGCGATATCTATTTGATCAATCGAATCTAAATGGTAAGCAATCTCGGTGGTTGGCTATGATCAATGAGTTTGATTTCGAGATCCAATATATCAAAGGTAAAGAGAAAAAAGTGGCAGATGCTCTTAGCAAACGAATACAGGTAAATCACTTAGTAGCTATGAGCTCGTATGGGACAGGCCTACAAGATAGGATCTTGCAGGTAGGTCAATAGGATGTTAGATATATGGAGATTATGCACACGTTGCAGCATGGCACATGTGATAGTATAGGTATAGGTACAAGTGATAGTACATGTACATGTACAAGTGGTGGTATAGGTATAGGTACATGTACAAGTGACATTACATGTACAGGTGTAGGTGCACAGGATGTGGACTATTGCCTTACAATATATGGATTGGTTAGATTTAGAGATAGGATATATGTGCAGAACAACAATGAGCTCAAGAAGGTGATCCTAAGAGATTTTCATGAGAAACCATATTTAGGTCACCTAGGTTATCAAAAGACACTGACAACAGTGAAGATATTTTACTATTGGTCGAATTTGAAGAGGGGTGTAGCAGAGTTTGTGGCTATATGTTTTGATTGTCAGCTAGTAAAGGCAGAGTGTAAGCATCTAGATGGACTGCTGCAGCCAATTGCAATTCCAGAGTGGAAATAGGAACTCATTTACACAGACTTCATCACAGGTTTTCCAAGGACATTGAGACAACATGATTCCATCATGATTAGCATGGACAGGTTGAAAAAGGGCTCGCACTTCATTCTGGTGAAGTCTACATTCTCAACTAGTGATGTAGCACAGGCATTCATCCGAGATGTAGTAAGATTGCATGGTGTTCCAAGGAAGATTGTGTCAAACAAGGATGCAAATTTCACTTCCAAGTTTTGGAAGGGGTTGTTTGCAGGTTTGGGCACAGAGTTGGCCTTCAGTACAACTTATCATATGTAGATAGATGGACAGACAGAGAGGGTCAACATGATATTGGAGGACATGTTGAGGATGTATGTGATGCATCAACAATGAAAGTGGGAAGGGTACCTTCCACTGTTTGAGTTCACATACAACAATGGATATCAAGAATCATTGAGGATGATTTTGTTTGAGGCATTGTATGGGCGAAGTTGCAATACTCCTATCAATTGGAGTGATCTGGTTAAAAGGGTGTTGATTGGACTAGACATTTTGGCAGACATGGAACAAGAAATGTAGGTTATAAATAAGAATCGAAAGGCAACATAAGATAGGCAGAAAAGTTATGCAGATTGGAACAGGTTTTTCAAGGAATTCCAGGTTGGGGAATAGGTGTACTTGTGCATCAAGCTGAAGAAGAGCTCCTTACGGATTGGATCATGTGCTAAGTTAGCACCATAATTTTGTGGACCTTCAGTATCATCTAGAGGATTGGGCCATTATCCCATCGACTTGCACTGCCTCCGACATTGAAAGTCCATGATGTTTTCCATGTGTCATGGCTTAAGAAGTATGTTAAAGATGTTGATCATGTGATTGACTGGTTTGTATTGCAGGTGGAACCAAATCAAGAATTCCAGTGGGAGCCTCAATGTATATTGTAGAAAAAGGTGCTCATGCTCTGAAACCAAGCAATCAAGAAAGTTAAGGTGCAGTGGAATAACTTTGGTCCCGAATGAAGCTACATGGGAGATGGTAGATCAGATGCAGGCTATGTATCCTTCCTTGTTTTTTGGTTGAGGCAAAACAATTTTGGTATGGTGTTTTGGTATATGTCTTGGTATATGTTTTGATGATGTTGGTTTATGTACATATGTATATGGATGTAAATACCACCATGAGCTATGTTATAAAGCTCCCATAAGCAGTATGGGTGTCATGTCATTATGATGTTATGTTGTTATGTCTTAATGTTGGTTTGCTTCTCAGCGAGTTCATCATTGTAACTACTACAACGAGCTAAGTTCTAAAGCTCCATCGACAATATATTTTGTGTACAACAATTTTGTGGTTATAAGTGTTGTTGAACACCAAGGTCAGTGTTCCCCCAAGGGGGAGGGTTCTGTAATAGCCTTGGTGAAAATTCCAAGTAATAAAAGTAAATAAAGGCAAAATAATAACTATGGATGAAGAGACACTTATTCCAAGTTGAATGTTGGGCAAAATCCTAGTGATGGGAATCACTTGTGATTGGTTATGGCTAAGGAAATTGGCAAAGGAAATGGCTATGGCTTTGGAAAGGAAAAATGGATTTTTTGGCACATTTATCTATGAAAATAATGGAAATTAGGAGAAAGGGAGGTGAAAGGTCACAGGTTGCATGTGATGAGGAAAATGAAGGAAAATAATGGAAAATGAAGAAAATAGAGGCCTCGTTCTTCAAAAGAATCGTGAGGATCAGTTGGTAACCTTTTGTCAGTTCGGTTTTGGAGCTCTCTAATTATTCTCTCTCTGTCTCATACTCTTGGAGACGTAGAGTTTTATTGGAGCACCTTTGGTGGGTGTGGCATACTTGGATTCTTGGAGCAATAAGGAAAAGGAAGAGAAGGAAAGCACAAGAGGGAATCGGGATCAACAACTACATCATATTTACTTGCAGGTACCGAGTTTCATGCATGTTTCCTTCACTAGTTTTGGCATGCATGGCATATGCATGTGGATTATTGGTTATGATTTGTCATTGGCATGGAGGATTGCCTAGATTGACAGTGGATTGCCTAGTCTTTCCATTTCCTGGATAACCATGGTGATTGTGGGTTTACTTTCATTATTGTTTTTGGTTGGTTCTCATGTTTCTTTAACTTGGGTTGAGTTATTAGTTCATGGAAGCCCTAGTTGGATAAACGCTCTAGAATCCCTTTAACAACTTGGGTTGCGTTACTAGTCCTAGAAGCCTTCGTTGGACAAACGCTCTAGAAGCCTTTGGTGGGTTGAGGTACTAGTCCTAGAAGCTTTGGTTGGACAAACGCTGAGGAAGCCTGGCAACAACTGTGGGTTGAGTTACTAGTCCTGTAAGCCTTGGTTGGAACAAACGCTCTGGAAGCCCTAGAAGGCTTGGATGAAGACCAATCTGATGATGGTTTTGTGATGTCCGACCGTGAGGTGGAATCACTGTATGATGGATTGAGGTGGATCGCCTCTGAAATCTCTGGATGAGTTTTGATTGATGTTTTCTATGAGATCCCACATTCATTCTTGGAATATGGCATGAGGGTAAATGGACGAAGAGATATTTGGCTCAACCATTCTACGGTCGGGTGGAATGTGAAAGTCCCATCCCGGGTTTGGATTTTGCATCATTAATTAAAGGTTATTTCTCCTTGTATTTATATGAGCATTTTGATGGATTATATGTGGTCTATATGGCTATATTTTCATGAGTATTTTTGCTGCTATTATGTTGGGTATGTATGTGTTTTATGACAGCAACCATGTATGGTTTTCATCATGTTTTTACTTGTAATTGAATGATTAATGTATCTATGAACTAATGGATGGAATGGGAGTTCATGTATTGAGGCATCAATGGTTCTTAGCAATTCTCAGCTAAGTATGAGACCCCTATGCTCAGAATTGTTATTTATACCTGTAGATTACATATTTGTGATATGTTTGATGAAATGCTTGTCATGGCTAGTAGGGGTCCAGTCAAGGTCTTAAACAAGTGTTTTCTTCAGCACTATCATTTCCATGTTATTTTACTGTTCAATTCTGGGCAGTGACCTGGGCTATGGGCCTAAAAAAGTGTCTCAAATCCTCGGGATGCTGGCATAACACTGACTAAATGAGTCTCTGGACGTTAGTAGGCAAGCCTGTGAGAATGACTTTGGGTTTCTAGATGTTGTCATGCCTATAACATGAGAACGACTAAGGCTTAAGTTGTCCAAAAGTTCAGTGGGACCCAAGGGCAAGCTGTCTGAAGTGTTGGATTGGTTCCTGAGGGTCCTGAAGCTAATGTTGAAAGTTTGTATGGTGTGTTTCTGTCGGTTCCACTTCCTTAACGTGACTTAGGAGATTGAATCATATCATAGTGGCCTCTCATTGCATGTTTACCCTGGCTGGCTAGTTACTTGGGTATATGTGGGAGGAGGGGGGTTGCAGTTCTCTTAGCTCTGATAATAGTGATATTTCAATTTCTATCAAATTCTGTCTAAGTGAAATCATAATATTTTCAAATTGGTCTCTTGACATGAAAAAATAATTGGTGATTCATCATGTCTTACTAATATAATTATAGGGAACCATACTCCCACGCACTGCAATACATATTATCCCTTTTTCATCAAACGCCAATTTTTTTTCTTAAGTATTTTCTATATTGATAATCTTAGTCCAACTTGTAAACTCTAGACTAGTAAAAGAGTTTGGCATCATATGCAAATTATCCAATGCAAGGCATGCTGACTTTCTCGCATTTGTGTATTCTGCAATATACATTGTGCGATTCTGAGACATTTTCATGAGGACATTCCTTTCATGTAGCATAGGAAGAATTTCGACCAATGTCAATAATGTCTCTTTATCAATTAGTCGAGAAAGAAGATCTTGAGCGTTGTCTATATTGTAGTGATTTTAATACATCAACCCTACCAAAGATTTGAACTCACTAAATAGTCTTTGAGCTGGTCCGTTCAATGAGATTCATCTTGTATCAACATCTTTCAATAATCTTTTTCCATCTGTAACACCATATGCAAAATGTTGAAACTGTTGGCAATATTATCATTGATGGTAAAGGAGTAGCACAAAGAACAACAAGCAAAGGAGCAACAATACAAGGAGCAACAACAAGGCAAGGAGCAACAACAATGAAAGGAGCAAAAACAAGGCAAGGAGCAACAACAATGCAAGGAGCAGCAAGCATCAAAAGAAGGCAAAGGAGTAGAAGGAGGAGAAGTTTTGATACATTGAAATGTTTGGATAATGTCGCAGAGATTGCCATATTGAAAAATTTGTTATGATGTAAAATTGTTGATTATTGGGATGCAAAGGCAAGACTCCAAGGCAAAGGCAAATATGTTGCAAAGAATGTCATGATGCATTAATGATAAATATTGTTATTTGATGTTGGCATTAGGTTGGTGCATTTAATCATTACATGTGGTTGAAATTAATATTGGATAGATTATTTATTTTTGTGTTCTAATATTCAAGATATGAATAGTTTAGAAACATTGACATGTGACAGTGCAATTATTGTGATTTTTCAAATCCGTTATTCATAAAAAAATTGACAGATATCTTCTAACAATATTCATATAAATTAAATTTTGATTAATGAATTTGTATACGATGTTTGGATTAATTTGTTATATCATCATATTTCACATCTCTTCATTATAATATTTAATTATCCATACATTTAATCAATGGTGTAACATTTCACAATGACATTGGACAATGTAATAGAATAAATTAAAATGTATTTTATTATATATGAATAAGGGGCTCTTTATCATACAAAATGCGATAATTATTGGTAGGGGTCTTTCAATTGGGACACTATACCCATTACATTAAACAAAATGTCTGATTTTAATAGACAAATAGCTTGCATTGATATCTAAATAGATCATCATTCTTCTTTGGAACTGTTGTAAGTGCTCGAGCTACTTCCATAACTTGGGTTATTTGGACGAATGTTTTGTTGATTGCATCGATTGCTTTCATCTTATTCAAGTTCCATCTATAAACATAAAAATAAAGTGTGACGAGTGTATCTACATTGGTGAAAATAATAAAAATTAAAATAAATAATATACATCAATTTAAATGGAAAAGTAATGTACCATAGCAAGAATTGAGTCCTGAACTATATACATTCTTTCAAAACCAAATCTCACGTCTTCTTTCAATAACTCTTTTGTTGGCGTAGTTCCATACTTTGTTTTCAACAAGTTTTATACCCCATAATAAATTATAGATTTAATATACATAATTTTTTTGTTCTATTAATTATAAACTCAAAGAAGTAAAACAACATAGATACTTACAAATTCCACAATTAATTTTTGATATGCCAACATATACTCACAACCCATCTTTAACCCAATGTCAATCAATTCTTTCGATGGATCTTCTTTGTATGTTAGCACCTATTTGAATATATTCAAGGGTGGCTGTTGTAAAATATCTTAAAATATACAAAAATGAAATTTAAGTTATTATAAGGAAAGATTAACAATTACTCACAAACTTTGATATCAACCCTTTTCTTCCTTGTCGTCTTGTTTTATGTGTTTTATCGGTTCCATTTTGTTTTATTTTTAGCAAGAAAATACTTGAAGCTTAATATTTAATGCTAAATGGTTTGTTTATATGTACCTAATAGAAAAATCCAATGATTACATACATTTGAAGAACGTTGTTGTTGAGATGGCTCCTCCTATGATGCAATTATGCCCATTTCTTTGACCATCTCCTTGTACTCTTTTTTAGACATTCCTACTGACATGTTTCAGATCTTAGCTCGTTGATCCTTTGAGATTTTCATAATTTTATCGAAATAGTAATAAACTATTTTTATATTGATATATGAAAACTAAATATAACAAAATTGATATTAATAAATGAATACTTTGTAGAAATATATACATATAATTCTAGATTTTTTAAAATTAGGAATAATACTTTTTAAATGATTCTTTTTTGTTGTCTTATATTTTTGCTATTGCAAGTTTGACATGTCTCATTGACCATTACTTTGGAAATGCTTCTTGTAGTTTAAATATAACTTGGTTCTTGGAATCATTGAATTGATTTCTGTATTGTAAGTGGAAAGTACATCTATACGTTCGTTCCACTATATCCCTCATAGTTTTGTAAAAGTTCCCCCCTTTCATTAACCTCCAACACCACTCCAAATGAGTTAAGGATCAATTCATCATCATTTACATGTTCTATAATTTTTATTTTCTTAGAACAACATTCTTTTCCTTTATTGTTGGTCCCTGTAGAACATTAAACATATGTGAATTAATAGATTGTTTGAAACATGTTATCTAATATTTTTAAGTATATTATTAATGAAAATTAAAAAAAAAAACTCATATTGAATAGTTTTTTTCATTCACGTGATTCATCCTTTTGCAAATTTTCCATTTGGATTTTACACTCTTTTGCACTTAGATCATAAAGAATATTATCGAGCTTCCTCATTTTGTGGCTCTGCATGACACACACTAACCAATACATATTAGTTAAACTTACATATAGTTCAAACATATTAATTTTGTAAAGAATTTACAAAGAACTTGCCTTTTCTGTTTTTTTGGATGTGCTACCATTGTGCCGGTCAATATTTTTATTACTTGCCACTTCTCAGACAAATTTTTATCAATATACAACCTATACCATTCATTATAAAAGCCATTAAATAAAATTTAAATCACATAATTTTAAGCTAAAAAAGGTACGGTAACTGGTGCACTTATGGGCATAAACATATCAATGTGTTTAATTTAGTAAACACACCGACGTGTTTAATTGTTGAGCACCGACAACAAATTATTATTTTTAAATAACTTTAAATTATGACAGTGTGATATGTAACGATAAAAGCACTGCCATCACAGTAAAAAATGAAAACATAAAAAATTAAACACAAGTTTTTTGGATTTAACGGTGCTATTTGTCGGAGGCACATCAATGTGTTATATTACATAGGGCACATTGATAAATAGATTATGTTTACAAGAAAAGGACAAGGCCAACAGGGTTTGGATCTGATTCAATAAGTGGCCCCCCTTGCTTTACATGCCAAACACTTTATCTATAGTAACACAAACCCATTAAATCTAAAATGCCTAAAATGAAAAGCCTAATTGTGAAGTGGTAGAGGGAGTTAAACCCTAAGGTGAAATTTTGTAGTCACATAAGCAAGGATTTGAATTTTAGTTAAATCTAAATATGAACAAAGATCGCATTTTTTTAGTTATTACTGCTCTTTTTTCAATTTGAAAAAACAAAGTCATTTTTTTTGTTTTGTTTGTTTGTTTGTTTTTTTTTATCGGTCAGAACATCGGTGCGTTTTTTAGTAAAAAGCATCGTTACATTTAATAGTAATGCATACTGATTAAGATAGCTTAACTGTGTGCTAAATTTTTTTAACGCATCGATGTGATAATATATATATATATATATATATATATATATATATATTTGTTTTTTGTTTTTTGTTTTGTTTTTTTTCGAAATCTCAAAAACCTGTGGGGTTATTATTTTAACGCATATGTGCGGTTATTATTTAAATACATTTGTGCGGTTAATTTTACAAGAGCACAATATGCTTTAAAAGTTATCTAAATTTTTATTTTGACATAAAATGGCATATTCATCTCAAATTATCCTTTGGGATGCATCCCCACGAGTTAGAATAGTTCATAGTATATATTTTCATATTAAAGTTGCCTTATTCTTAAAAAATGGTTGGAAAACTATATTGAAATTTAGATTGTGGGATGGTTCTCAAAATTAATTTTAGGTATGTACACAAAAAATTATTGCTGATTTTGCTCAAATGCAGGGAGAAAATCTCATAATATCAAATGACCAATTCTTCAAATTCCAGTTCCTTCCATATTGCTTAAAGTCCTTCGCGCAGTTCTCCATTTCAATCTCAAGTAAGTTCATATTTTAATTATATTTCGATTATCTATTTGAATTTATTTTTTATCCATGTCAATTTGAATAAAAATGTATCCAAATTTCCAGGATCCTGATTCAGAATCTAGTTCAGATGCAAAAAAATATTCCACCAATTCAAAAACATTGGAAGCTCTTATTACGAGCAACATACCACAAGTAGTTGGTAGATGAAAATGGACAACCGCTTTACCCTACAAATTGTAACATGCCATCTTCCAGCCGCAATTCTGGGTCAAATATGGTAATAATTGTTTGGTATAATGTAATTTCAACAAACCAGTTGCATTGTGATTACTAATATCATTGATGGACTAATGTTCATTTTTTTTTTCAAAATAGGATTCTAGTGATGATGAGCGTCCAACCTACCATCTTCTAGTGCAGCCCACTACAATGTAAAATTGAGAGAAGGTTGCATTAAGAGTAAAACTTAGATATGAAGCATACCAAGAATGGTTGAATCAACGACCTATTCAATTCCCACTATGTCCAGATTCACCAATTATGAATGAATACAACAATAGTAGTTCTCCATCACAAGTTGACAATGGAGGCAATCAAATAGAGATTGGTATGGATGATTACTTATGGGATATGAATGCCATGGAGACAATGTTGTTAGATGCATTCTAGAATTATGAGCTAGGGAATGATGCTCATATCACTGATACATTTTTCGAAAGCCTGGAATTTGCTTCCACTGCCCCTCTCTTTGGACCTGACGACCAATCATAGTCTAAGCAGCTGGGGACAACAATGTTACTGTAAAACTTGAAAGCAAAATTTGGCATGTCGAATGCATGTTTCTCAACAATAATGAGGTAACTGACCATGATGAAGTCCCTTATATTTTGAGAAATCTTGTCACACAATCAACATTAAAAATGGTTGGTTTAATGAACGTTAAATATTGACATTGCACATTAATATTGACCACCAACTGCAGGTTATTCAAAGATAAGCTTCTTTCGAGTGATAATGTCTTGCCCAATAGTTGCGAAGAGGCAAAACAATTGTTGAAAATGTTGTGTGTTGAGTACATATCATATCATGCATGTCTGAATAATTGTATTCTATAAAAAGGACTATATGCAGACAAAGATATATGTCCGAAATGTAGGGTATGACAGGTAACATAAATAAAAAAAGGGTAAATCACATGGTCTTTCTCATAAGATATTAAGGCACATGTCTATAATCCCAAGGATTCAAAGGCTCTTTCATTGCAAGTAATTAGCTATGTTGCAGGGATGACATGCCTCACACAAAAGTGAGCCGGGAGTTATGTGAATCCCAATGATTCAATAGCTTTGAAGCATATAGAGGATACATGGCTCGAAAAATTCAAGGATGAAGTATGAAGTCTATGACTTAGCATGGCTATGGGTGACATCAACCCATATTCCCTCCAAAACACCAAATATTTTGTTTGGCATGTAGTAGTGATCAATAACAATACCCCCCCATGGTTATTTTTGAAGAATGAACCTCTGATGTTAGCTCTCGTAGTCCCTGGTAGAAGACAAGTGAATAATATGGATGTATACTTACAACAATTGGTAGATGAATTGAAGTTATTGTGGGAAAGGATATATCTATACGATGTATTAGGACCCATCGCAATAAAGAGGACACCACACATGATTATCCAGGCTTAAGAGTTTTTTCTAGTAAATTACATGTTTATTGATTTGTTTATATATGTAACAATATTGTTTCACATATTAATTTAATTCGTTGCAATTTTTCTGATCTTCATGATCTCTAATGTTTCCTGTATACAATAATTTCACAGGTCTTATAACAAAAGGGTATCATGGATGTAAATGTTGTGGACCTTCTTTGAAGGCTAGGTGGTCCAACCACCTACGAAAGCCAGTGTATGACTGCTCTAGGGTATTCCTCCTAGAAGAACACCCTTATAGAAGAGAAACATCTACTTTCAATGGTAAACCAGAGAGAACCCAAAGGTTTGCAATAATGACACCAACTGAAAGGATTAGAGAATACGAGAGAGAGAAGGAGAAGGATATTAGAGAAATGTTCGATTCAATTGGGAAGCCTATGTTCAATGATCTAGATTTCTTCAACACCTATGTTGAGAAATTGCGGCTCATTGGGATGAAAAGGAAATCTATCTTTTATGAGCTCCTATATTGGGAGCATCTTAAGATTTCCCACTTACTATTTCCCATGCATATATTTAAAAATGTTTCATCTTATTTATAGAGGCACACATCATCGAAAGAAAGTGAAACATTGGCTATTAGGAGAGATCTTATTTCTTCAAAAACTAAAAAGAAACATTGGCCAAGACAAGAAAGTAGAGGAGAGGTTGGTCCTCATAGTCTTTCAAAGAAGGTAATGTCCCATGGATTTTAAAGAAAGATGATCTTTCTTTGGAAAAGGATGTTATAATGGGTGTGAGGGTGTCTTCTTTATATGGGTCTTCACTACGGTGCTGCTTCACTATGGAAGACCATTTGTCAGGTTTGAAATCACATGACCATTTGAACCTTGTAAGAGTACGTATGTCAAAAACATGATTTTATTATTTGTTATTATTTTTATGCCGTGGGATAAAATGTAATTAATTTTTATATGTGTTTACTTTGGAGTGTCATTATCCTCTGTTCGTGCATGGGTGTGTGAACCATGATTTCCCCCAAGACCTACGACGTTCCATATCTAAATTATATGCATTTGTAGTTGGATCACATCGAAGGAGATTCATATGGATAACATTCCATGGTGGTGGCAAGAGATACTTGACATTATTTGCATGTTTGAGAAGGAACTGCCGACGCGTTTATGGACTTGCAGGTTCATCTTCTAATTCACCTAGTAGATGAGGTTGTATTAGTTGGGTGGTTTCTTGTCATTGGATGTTCTTCTTAGAGAGGTACATGAAGAAATTGAAAGTTTTGTTCGATAAAGGGAGAAACCTGAGGGGTCTATGGCAGAGGGGTACATGTCATATGAGTCTTTCTATTATGCCAATGAGTATATCAAGTAGATTGACAACACACCAACTGCGGTGATTTGGGACGACGAAGGGGATGAAGACAAAAGAGAAGGGGAGCTTCTCCAAACGAATGGAAAAAAGGCACTTGATAAAGAGTAAGTGACTTATCATTTGTCAAATTTTTACACAGTAACTATTGACACTGAACTTCATAATGTATATTTTGATCTCATATGTACTATATATGTTGGTTTGATTTCATCAGCGAATTTAGAAATTGAATCCATCAACAAATTCATTCTTTACAATTTGGAAGCAAAACAACTGTGGGTCGCATTGTATGAACATAAGAGGAGGAAATGGGACAATGACGAGAAATAATTCATACATTTGAATGGTAGAAGCATTCCTTATCCTGATCATTTAAAAGAAAATATGCCAATGATATGCCCCAATAATTGGGTTGCTGACCAAGTCAGAGAGAAACGCAGTGCATTTGGTCGTTACCCACATGCTAAAGATGATGCGCTAAACATAGGGATTGGGAGCAAATCTTGGTAATAATATATTTATTTACATTTTTAACTTCACAATGCACCTTTGAATTGTAATACCTATATTTTACATTTTAATATGTTCACGTTATTAGACACATGACACTATGATTTTTTCATTTTTTATAGGTGCATTTGTTCCCATCTATGTGGGCATATGGACATCATTTTTGCATGGAGGATGCTGATGTTGGACGCATGACACAAGACTGTGGATTGGAAGTCGAGTTCGATCAATTTAGTTGTGCTAGCCATCGCGATCAAAACTTAATACAGGGGATGTTAAGCTATGTCAAAAAGATACAAGAGATCATAAAGTGGACTTCTCTTCATTCCAATGTGTTATGTTTAGGTTCAAGTGGTGGGACACCTTTGATCGAAATAATGTAAAGGAAGATCATGATAGTGGGATGATATGTATCAACTCTAGAAATATGTGGCATGAAGCTAGGGAGCCTTATGTTTTCCCCAAACACTGCAACTAGGTGTTTTTTACCTAGATGTGTTGGATAGGGATTGGTGGTTCGTATTAAGACATGACCCTAGATCAAAACATATTTTTGAGAACAACAATGTTATCATGCCAAGCGAGGAAGATAATAAAGGCGATGACAACAAAGAGTGATATGTACTTGTGTTATTTCATCATTTATGCTATTGTTGTATGTTTTTGTTTTCTTTATTTCGCTAATTATATTATTTTGTATTCGTCTTGCTGGTATTATATAATTGGTAATATTCACAAACATTTTTACACCTTTTTATTTATTTATTTATTTCCATTGAAACAATTTTACGCTTAAAACTAAGTATTTCCAATGTGTAATTTATAATTTTAAAATTAAAATTTTAGCGTATTTGTTTAATTCTGAGTTTGTGATAAGTTTAATTTGGATTTTGTGATAATTTGGTTTTCAAATTAGCTGTTTGTTGGTTTACATACTTTTATCATTGCTTTTGGAAATCTTTAAATTATGCCCCCAATGTTGACTAAACCACAATTGATAAATTAATTTAAAAATTTGATAGCAATCAACTTACAAAATAATGACAAAAAGAACAAATATAGGAAGATTTGCATCCATAAAATTTTAGGGCCAATAGAATGTTTATGATTGAAGATCATAAATCTTTTATAATAATAATTTTTAGGTTAGAAGAGTCTATTAAAAAAGAGTAAATAGTACAATGGAAAATAACATTGATTCATATGTAATTGATTTTTGAAAAAGAATTTAGTTAGAATGAATATGTATAAACTATCTATACAATAGAAAAATATTTATGGTAATTTTACAATTATAGTTTCAACCATATTAAACTTTGTAATTTATAAAAATATCTTTGCATTTTTTATTTAAAGTAAGTCTTTTTGCATGTAATTTCATATATAAAATTTTGATATAAGTTCACCAATATATAATCTATAATAAATATATATCATTTCATAAAAATAAACATCATGATGATAACCATCTAACAAACATAAACATCATCTAAAATACACATTCAAATTCACTAACATCATCTAATTATATACACCTCTAACACATATAAACATCATTAGCTAGCACACAAATCTAATAATTTAATAGGGCATCATCATCGTGATCACATCTAACAATATCCCATGCTAATTATATTTTTTTTATTCGTCTTGTTGGCATTTTATATAATTGGTAAGATATTAAATTTAAATTGGTAAGATATTAAATTTAAATTTAAATTGGTAAGAGTTGCTATAAATATTAAATTTAAATTGATTAAAACTCTCATGAATTTAGTGAAAAATTAAATTTTATTAAAATATAAATTTTTAAGTTATATTAAATTTAAATTAGTTATAAAAACAATCTCGATTTAATTTTTTAATTTTCCTTTTTTGGTAAATCGGATCTTTCTGTTAACTGTAGGAGTAAATATTTTACAATGTTATTGCTTAAAATTATGTTGGTGTCACCTCAACTGGGTTTTCTGACCATTGCCATTAGTCGAAAATAAGGATTCCAAAAAAGACAAAGGCTAGTCGACCATAACCATAAAGGAAATATATGCCAAAAGATTGACAAAATGAACAAAACACCAAAACACATACTCAATCATCAGAGTTGATAGAATCTAGGTTGTCTGGACCCATCGCAAGTGGAGGAGGAGGGATGAAAAAGCAGCTGACGTGTTGCTCCATGTGAGCCAACAAAGCCTCCATCTGCTTAAGCTTGTCTAGAATGCACATATGCCTGCACCTGACACCACCACTTACTCTTGAAGTTGACACTGGAAAATTTGGAGTTGTGCCATGGCTGTCATTACTGCCTTATGTTCCTCCCGTCGATTTTTCTCGTAAGCTTCCAACTTCATTTTCACGGACTATCGCGGTTGGCATTTGGTGGTGCGAGAGGGGTTGTTTCTCTTCCGTTGTGGTGGTCGACGTTCATGTCGGGGCCCCTGCAAGATCCCAGTTGCATATGTTCTCAACCTCACCTCAACCCTATTCTGGTATCAAGGTATGGGTTTTGTAGCCAGTCCGCTTCCACCTCCACCCAAATGGGAGATATGTAACGGTGCCATGCACACATCACACCACAACACCCCCTAGACTCCTCTGCCCCTTTCACTCTTTTCTTGAGCCACACCTTAATACCTTCTAGTTTCACCGAATTGACACTCATCCACAACTATATCAAAACTTTTTCCCCTAGCCCGATGACCTACACCACCAAACCCCTTTCTTTCTCTATTCTGGTCACCCAACCCTACTTCAACCCTCGTAGTGTACACCATCCCCAATTGAGCTGCTCTTAGGTAGTAACCTGCCAAAGACTATGCACTTATACACCCTTAGAAAAAGGAGCCACAAAATACCACAAACACAAATCAATGAGAGGAAATGGGGGTAGGATCTGCCCTAATTCTCCTTTGATACTCCACTTAACTCCACCAACACATCTGGGAATGGACCTGACGATAAAATCGATAATAAACTTAAATTCATTCAAGTCTCGAGAGGAAGGTCGTTGGTGGGTTGGGCTTTGGAGTCTTTCCCTATCAGGAGGGCGCCATAGAGAGAATCAAAATATATACAAGAACAAGGGGCCGAAGGCTCCCTTCTGCAACCAAATTCTACCTCTTTCATAATCCAAGGAGCGGTAGGTCACGTTATCCCACCTCCAATACGAATCAACGAGGCACTGTTTTAAGTCACATACCCCAACCTTCCATCGTTAAAGTATCCTTACAATGCCCATCGAGTTTTGTAGGATACCCATTTCCCATCGACCTCCCCTTAAATGCACATGAATGTGGATAACTGGTTTCACATAGATAAACTTTGGCGTACCTTTCCACGCATCCCTTTTGCATGTCATTCACATGGGAAATTTGCGAGGGGGCCACGCACAACCTCCAACGTCCTTGGGTTAGCCTCCCCCGTCAGGGTAAGTTTTTTAAATTTAACAATAGATTGAATTTTATAAATAAACTTAAAAGGTTATTTTTATATTTTTTAATTAACTATTATTGATAATAGTTTATTGATTGCATTTTCTTATTTATTAATTTAAACATTATAGATTCAAAAGATAATTATAATTAAGATTTAAAAATACATATTAAATTAAAAATTATATTTTAAATAATAATTTTAATTAATAAATATATTTTTTAATGATGCTTCACTAATAATGGAGTAGTCTTTAAGTGCGACTTTTTAGAGTTTCAGGGGTATTTCTCGTTGGAATATGGCAAAAAAATTTGTGGTCAAATCTTGATTTGTGTTGTTTAAACTGGTTTTTTGACTGCATATATGGATTCAACACCCTCAAAAACCCATGGGGCACTTTGATTGTGAAGAGTTCACTCATCAAACTTGTGATTTCAATGAATCCCTACCAGATTCTAGACAAATTACATCATAAAATAAATCGAAAAACTTTTAAGAAAGTCGCATTTAAAGACTACTCACATTCATAATTATTATTATTAAATAGACTTTTAATTTATTAAATTTATAAAATTAAATTAATTGTAATGTTAATTTATAAAATCAAATTAATTGTAATGTTAATTATAAAATCTATAAAAGGACTACGAATAACGAGTTAGAGAGATTTTTCTCAGTCCATGCCGAGATGATATCAGATTGAAGATCTAACCTCTGTGATTGTTCTTAGATTGTGAATCAGCCTTATTAAGCCTCACTTTGTTATATTTTCTAAAGAATCTTCCACAATAACACAAAAATATAATGTAATGGTCCTGTCAGATTAATAAAACGAGGTGTTGCAAGGTAATTCTGTGTATGAGCGAATAAAATGAATGGAGTGGATGTGACCCTTATTTTTTTTTATGATGTGTTGTTAGTTATTTTAGTATTCGTTGCTGTGAATATATCTATTTTATTTGTATAATGGTTTATGAGCATTCCTCAATTGATGTATAATACTCATGAAATTAATTCTCTGTGTTATGTTGATCCTTGACATTGTCTCTTGATCCCTTCTATATTTAAATGTCTCGACATGCCTCAAGTGAGATGTTTCTCGCTCATGGAGGAATGAAATGGCTGGCGTTGTGCTAGAATATAATGGAGTCCTTTGTTGGCAACTATAGGTTGAACCCCGGGTCTATCAAGTCTTTTTTTCCAACAAAATTGAGAGCTGCAGTCAAGTCAACATAAATATTCTTAGCTAAGTACCCTAGTAAATTGATAGTAATTTTGTTGCGGTTCATTAATATTTCAATCATGAACACAAAAATTGACTCATCCATATTTGAATCCTCTGAATATCCTTGAATAAATGGTAGGAGTGAAGCAAACATTTGGTATAAGGGTTTAAGAGACTTGGTTGAGATAAGCAAGACAACTTCAAAGAATTTATTTGGGTTTTTGAGCAGATTTTGTAAAAAATTCAAATTTTCTTCATTAACCCAAATGATGAACAATTCATTTAGTTCTTTATCATAGAATACCTTACAAGAAGTAGGTAAATTCAACATTTTAGTTAAAGATTCTTGAAAAAATTCAAGGAGAACCTAACCATTCATAGGACACATGATGTTTCTTGACTCATGGTGTAAATTATTAGCAAGTAACTTAATATTATCAAGGTCGAAATGCACATACGACAAGGTTTCCCAAAGAAGTCTAGTCTTTATTAGACATTCATATGTGCTATGAATAATACCAGTATCTAAATCCTTTCTTAAGGGATAATTACCTACGTATCTTTGATACAGGTTAGAGGGTCGACTAAAACATCTTCTACCAAATTCAGAGCCATTTTCTTTCTATGACCTCAAGAAAACCAATCAAGAACAATTCCTGCACTTAAATATTGGATTATATGTACTTACTCAGATTCCAAGCACTTTACTTGGTTTTGTGACAAGAGGCTTAAACATTCAAAGAATGACCAAAATCCAAAGCTCAACAAAGGTGAAAGTGAAAAATGCGACCTTTCCTACATTAAAAATCAAATTGAAACTACTGCACGTTGTGTATTTACCGCACAATACACCACCCTTTTTATCATTAATTAGGTATTAATGCGATGGGACTTTAAGTAAAATGTGGTCATCTGAGCAGCATGATGTCAATGGTACAACATATCAGGTGCAATGATGACTGTTAAAACACATGCTAGTTGCGACCCATGGGAAGATACAACCATTGATTAATTTAAATTTTTACTGTTGGATCATTTCGAGTGACAAGGGAGGCGTTCATAATGGCCCACTTTGCCACTCGATATGAATGTGAGCCATTAGATAAAAACACCTGTTGTTGTCCAATCATTTCAGGTCATAGGTTCCAGGTTAAATTGGGCACTATTTGTGATCGGAGATATCATTAACAGTTGGATTAGATCCACCCCAACCATTATATGGCTTCAGATGGATGAGGAGGCGCCTGTGAAGGCTTCTTGTTGGAATCTGATAGAACATAAAGGATGTTGTGGGACTATTTGCGTAAAACTATAGATAAAGGAAAAATAATAAAGTTCACGTACAATGAGTCTAACTCGATCAACAGGTTTACGTGAATTATCAAAAGGTTTATAATTTGAGCATTATGATCTCTACATTAAAATGTTATGATTGATAATTCATATCGAAATTAGGATGCAATACCATAGTCATTAGCAAATAAACACTCTTAGCATTCAAACACTAATTGCAGGAAAGCACTCAATTGTTAATTTTGTAGCAGAGACGATATGTATGAAGGAGTTCTTAATAGACTTCGAAATATAAGAGGAATAGGTTCAAATGTGGATACAACACATTCCTTAGCAAGTAACAACGATTTTTTTCAATAAATCCTCTAGGAAATTTATTTTATATGCATTACTTGATGTTAATTGGTGGAATAGATTCCTCATAGATATTTTCCTTCATAATCTCACCATGTGTTGTAGGAAAAATGCTAGTTTTTGTAGGCTAAAGAAGGATCATGACGGTCAATCCATGAATGAGTGATTTTTGAAGGTTGAATTTCACGAAATGGACATGTCACCATGACATTGAAAAAAGTGTTCTACCATGTGATGCCAATTCCTTGGGAAATCCATGCCCAAAAAGTTCAATATCCTAGGGATGCACTAAAGAATCATTTCAACTGTCTACCTACAACCCAAACATTCCATAAAAGTTTCAAATGGATTGAGTATGAGAAAAATCGAGAATTGATCAAAGACCAATGCTAGATAAGTCTATCCCCTTTCCTACATTATTTATCCCATTGGTTCAAAAGGGCCCTTCAAGAATATTTGAAGTACCATGGTATGCCCATGCCTATTCTAAAGCTTAAATTGCTCACTAAAGTTTATGAAGTTTTCTTTTCCTGTGTGGCTAACTTTAAAGCCTTAGAATATAATTCATGTAACCATTGTTATCATGTCACAACATCAACCTACTTCTTTCCTCCATAACACCTCCATAAATTCTTGCTCCACTCACTCCTAACCCACCCAATAAAGTAACCTGGTTCACTTACAATGCTAAGTTACCCTGCTATTTTCATTAGTAGTTGAATAAAGAGAGCTTGTTGCTACCAATCCATTAGAGGTTTATTTTACTTCATGCATACTGCCAATATTGTCTAGCACAATTCCTTGATCCTCAAACATCTGACAATGTGCTACAAATCTTGTAGTATGTTTCAATTCTTAGTAATACTCCAGATATCCACAATTTCTACAACAATAAAAAAACCAAAAAATTTCTAAGGACAACATTGGTGGTTCCACACAGGAACCAATATTAACCATAAGATTTATAAAATAAATAGGTTTTGTCACACAAGAACCAACACCTACTATTCATGAGGTTTACACACAAGAACCAGCCTCACGAAACCCTACTGTTGCCACACAAGAACCAACAATAGAGAGAAAAAAATTAGTTGAAGGAATTCTACAAAGGGAAATGACTACTACCCCACAAGAACCTATAGTAGAACAAGTTGTTGCAGAAGTAGTCTTCCCTAAAAGATTCAAAGAAAGACATTTTATAACTTGGAGAAAACATTATTGATAATTGTTGGCACACATGTTCAAAGATGTGTAAAATATTTCTACATATCCAGCTTGGATACCATGTAGAAAATCTGTTGCAGGTTAACTCGATAATGCAATATAAATCAAATCAGGATACTATAACCTACTTCTACTATCAATTTGCGGAAGATTAAAGATCGAGCTGAACAATATAACTAGAAGAAGAAGAATCAATGCACAATACACATGAAAACACTTTGGGGAAAGCCTCAGCTAAAAACCCCACTATTTGTATTATCATCCAAGGTGGAAATACATAGGAATTATACAAAGCCTTAGCTCTCACAGCTATCAAGCTCTCAGTACAATCCTCACAGATGCTCACAGGCAATCTTGGCTTCTCTCCAACCTTCCTCTCTGCCCTCCAAGTTCTTATTTCCTTGCGCTGTTCCTCTAGGATAATTCTCCTGCTACCAAGTGTAACACTCTCTCACACACTGTCAGAACTGTACAATCCTCAAGGAATGATGCCTTGACTGCATGCATGAGTTTTCTTTATAAGAAAACACATACAACTGATAGTACACTGTCCTTGACTTTAATCTCAACTGGGTCTTTCTCAGAATAAACATGCATGAGTTTCTGATGAGGGAATCTTCAGTTAAATGGAGTAGCATTAGTTGAGTACATTCATTCATCAACTGATTGTTAACTCTCTATTAGTTCCTCAAACAATTTGGAACTAATTTAACTGGACTTAACTTAGTAAACTGTGAACTAATTACAACTCAGTAAACTGAGTTAACTAATTACAACTCAAATATAACTCAATCTTATCTCCTTAATTTAAGGGATAACTCTTGCATGAATTTAGAAAGACTTCTAACTTGAATTTCTCCAACTAATTAATTCAAGATAAATTAATTAATTATTTCCAAGTAGTTGTTAAGACTAAATTCGATTTTAATTCACAATTTAATTCAAGGACAAATTAAATTGGAATATTCTTGTTGCCATATTTCAACACTCTCTCTAAATAAGAAAGGGATTGTCTGCCACCCCGATCCTGTCTCTATGGAACTCAAATTTACACTTTGACAATGCCCTTGTCAAAATGTCAGCATCTTTCTCCTTTGTCGAAATATACTGCAGCAACTTGATCCTCTCGACCTATGAAAAGCCACGGCCAACAAATCTTGCCTTATGCTTCTCTACACTACCATCAGCAGCTTTCTTTACCTTGTAAAGCCAATGAGAACTCACAACTGACTTGTTCTCCGATCTCGGAACCACGTCCCAAACACTGTTACGAATTATGGAGTCATACTCTTCCACCATAGCATCAACCCAAATCGGCTTCTGCACTGCTTCCTCAGAGGATGGCTCGGTCTCAACACATTCCCCAACAAGGGCCATGTATCCAGTGTACCTCTTAGGTGACCTCCTCTGTCTGCACTGAGAAGATGGTGCTCCCACATTCTCCCTCGCATCCTCCAACAATCTGTCAGCTTCTCTTGTGTGCTTCTGTCCATCTTTGGAAGAATCTGCTTGAGTGGATGTATCCACTCCTGGAACTTCTGCATGTGGCTGCTCCGCATCAGTCTGAGGCTCCTCCTTCTTAGGAACCAACAGTTCCTCCACAACTTGTAGTTGGAGCTCCCTCTCAAGGGAAACTCGCATGGCCTTCTGCTCATCAAACTTGAGATCTCTGCGAACCACTGTCCTCCGACTGGTAGGCAAGTACACTCGATAGTTGTGAGGTGTATTCGTGTACCCCACAAATATCCCCAACTCTGCTGTCGACTCAAGCTTCTTCCGTGCATCCTTTTTCCCACGGAAATATACCGATGAGCCAAAGATCTTGAAGTGACCCACATCTGGTATCTTACCGGAGAAAGCTTCCTCCGGTGTCTTCATCCCAAGTATGCGATGCAGGCTTCTATTCTGCAAATAGACCACTGTGTTGCATGCCTCAACCCACAAGTGAAGTGGTAGGCCTTGGTCATGCAGCATTTCCCGTGTTGCCCCTACAATAGTTCTGTTCTTCCTCTCAGCCACTCCATTCTGCTGTGGGTTATGAGGTGCCATAAACTCTCGTTTAATTCCTTCTACTGCATAGAAGTCCTTAAACTCTTGAGAGACATATTCTCCACTGTTGTCACTTCTTAAGGCCTTGATCTTCTTCCCTGACTCTTTCTCGAACAAAGATTTGAACTCACAAAAAATTGTGAAAGTTTGGTCCTTCTTCTGCATGAAATAAATCCAACATTTACGAGAATAGTCATCAAAGAAAATCACATAATACCTTTGCTTCGCTGTGGATGCCGTCGAGAATGGTCCACACAAATCAGTATGAACTCGCTCTAAGATAGCCTCTACTCGACTGTCTTGATCATGAAAGGAAGACTCGGTGTACTTTCCCAAGGTACAGCCTTTGCGTGTGTCAACTTGCTCAAGTTTACCTTTGGGAAGTCCTGTAGATATCTGCTACATTATCTTCAAAGCCCCATGATGCAAATGGCCCAACCGCCTGTGCCACAACTCACCAATGTCTTGGCTTTGTACCAATTTTGCTTTCGTACTCAATGCTGCATAATCATCTACCTCTAGTTTATAGAGATTCTTCACTTGAATCCCTATCCTCTTGGTCTGACCCATGGCTATGTGTCCTAGGAACACCTTTCCTTTACTGAAGACAACATTGTGGCCTTTGTCCTCCAACATCGTGACTGTTACCAAGTTCTTCTTCAGTCCAGGCACATACATCACATCTGTCAAGATGAGAGGAGCTCCATGCTCCCTCTGAAAAGCAACTGTGCCCACTCCTCAAACACTATACCTTCCGTAGTCACCCATCTCTATGTGCATCTTGAGGTCTTTCTCCTCCAAGGCACTGAATAAATTTTTATCACCGGTCATGTGGAATGAGGCTCCACTGTCAAGATACCAGACAAAACCCATCATTGATGACACCATGCATGCAATGAGGGTAAAGTCCATTTTGAACTGAGACACTAATGCCTCACCTTCCGATCTTTCCAATGATCCCTTCTTGGACTTCTTCGATGGGCATTTAGTTGCATAATGTCCCATCTCGTGACAATTAAATCATCTCACTTTAGACATGTCACCCTTCTTCCCTCCATGAGAAGAATTCAATTTGGAATGGGAAGCCTTCCCCTTCCCTTGCCTTACTTGCTAATGCCAGATTTTCTTCATCATCATTGTTGGATGAAGAACTATCTCGTGTGCTCCTCCTGCATAAGATCCGACCATAGTCATTCCCAATTCGACAGTTTCTCCCTTCCAATCATAGAGTCCTGGTAGCTATTCCAACTCTTTGGAAGGCCAAGGAGAGTGAGGTTCACCATATCATCATCGACAGTAGTTATTCCCACACTGCGAAGCTCATCTCTGCAGGGGGTGAGCTTGTTCAGATATGTGGAAATAATATCGCCCTTCTCCATCTTGATTCTTCGAAGCTTATCCTTGAGCGCCAATTTCCTCTGGTTGCTACTGTTCTGGTAGAGGTCCTTCAATGTCTTCCACATTGAAAATGGAGTATCCTTCCCATGGAGACTCGAGACAATATGGTCTCGAACTCCCTCAAGGATGATCTATCTTGCCTTTGCCACACACTTCTTCTACTCAGCCAACTCTTGTGCATTAGTTGAAGTTGGCTTTGGGATTTCTTGATCAATGAATTCCTCCAAGCCATTGTCTTCTAATATAGCCTCCATTCTATCTTTCCATGCTATGTAATTCAAGCTACCTTCCAAGGCATACTCGAGTCTCAAGCCATAGAATGCCATTGGCCAACCTTGAAGTATGATATGAATTCGATTTTCACTTGCAACCCCGAACTTCAAACTTTGAATTCTCTTCTCAATATACTGTTCACAACTCCGATACCATGTAGAAAATTCACTACAAATCCAGCTCTGATACCATGTAGAAAATTTCTACATATCCATCTCGGATACCATGTAGAAAATTTGTTGTAGGTTAACACGATAATGCAATATAAATCAAAGCAGAATACTATAACCTACTTCTACTATCAATTTGCGGAAGCTTAAAGATTGAGCTGAACAATATAACTAGAAGAAGAAGAATCAACGCACAATACACATGAAAATACTTTGGGGAAAGCCTTAGCTAAAAACCCCATTATCTGTATTATCATACAAGGTGGAAATACATAGGAATTATACAAAGCCTTATCTCTCACAACTATCCAGCTCTCAGTACAATCCTCACAGATGCTCATAGGCAATCTTGGCTTCTCTCTAGCCTTCCTCTCTACCCTCCAAGCTCCTATTTCCTTGCACTGTTCCTCTGGGATGATTCTCATGTTACCAAGTGTAACACTCTCTCACACACTGTCAGAGCTGTGCAATCCTCAAGGAATGATGCCTTGACTGCATGCATGAGTTTTATTTATAAGAAAACACATGCAACTGATAGTACATTGTCCTTGACTTTAATATCAATTGGGTCTTTCTCAGAATAGACATGCATGAGTTTCTGATGAGGGAATCTTCAGTTAACTGGAGTAGCATTAATTGAGTGCATACATGCATCAACTAACTGTTAACTCTCTATTAGTTCCTCAAACATTCTGGAACTAATTTAACTGGACTTAACTCAGTAAATTGAGTTAACTAATTACAACTCAAATATAACTCAATTTTATCTCCTTAATTTAAGGGATAACTCTTGCATGACTTCAGAAAGACTTCTAACCTGAATTTCTCCAAATAATTAATTCAAGATAAATTAATTAATTATTTCCAAGGAGCTGTTAAGATTAAATTCAATTTTAATTCACAATTTAATTCAAGGACAAATTAAATTGGAATATTCTTGTTGCCATATTTCAACAAGATGTTTTCTCTCTGCGATGGGAACCTATGAAGAACATGCTATAGAAGATCGTATGCCTACTACAATTTTCATGAAATTATTAGGTAGGTACAAGTACACTTCTTCTTTCTATTTGTTTATTAGATCCATTGAATACTTTAGATTTGTATATGGAAAACACTTAAGCCCATTTGTTTTCTATCCTATTTCTCTACCATTTTCTATCTTTACCGAGGATGGATAAAGTTTTGAGTTTGGGTGGGGGTGGGGGGAAACTTTCACTTTTATCATTCATGACCACACCATCACTTATCATACCATTATTATTCCCACCCTTGTTCAATCGAAATCCTTCACCACACCATCCAAACCATGACATCATCTTATCTTATTTCCATGGTTCATGTCCATCTTAGCACCTCCCTAGTCATCCAAGCAATGTGAAGCACTAGAAGATACTCAAGGAAACACACTAGTGTTTCTACATCAATCTTTTATGTTTCTACACAAGAACCAACATCAAGAAACCCTATTTTTGCACCACAATAACTGGCAATAGAAATCTGTGTTACTGCTACACAAGGATATACATCATGAAACCCTATTGTTGAACAAAAAGAACCAACAATAGAAAGCCTTGATGCTACTACATAAGAACAATAGTAGGAGAAAAGGAGGACATCATTGTTTCTCCACAAGAACCAACAAAACGAAAATAAGCAGTTGAGATCGACAAGCCAAGGAGATCAACAAAAAATAGGAACATACCTCCATGAATAAAAACTAAAGACAAGGATCACTGAAGGCTACATTGCACATGGTATTTGTGTTACAAATTATTTCATTCATGTTGCATACATGTTACAAAGGCACTTAATGGGTTGTGAGATTCATATTTCATAAGAAGTATTGTGCACTACATATGATGTCAATTAAGTATTAAAAAACCAATTACGTTGACAACATCTTGATTAGCAACTACAACTAAAAATATTACAACAACCATGTTTCAAATCTCTTTTGGCATGTTGTGGCAGAAAATAGGCCATTTATCAGTTGCATATCCATTAAGGGTGGTCCATGGTATCTTATATCAACATAAATACTTGTGCCTAGCCTAGACACATAAGCATTTATCATGGGTTGTTTAAACTCCAACAAACAACCTAATTGATGACAAGGGAAACATTGTAGTGTTGTGTCCACTCACCTTATTTCCTCGAACAAAATTGAAGAAGACTTCGTGAATTGATCTATGCTTCGAAGTTGGATCCATATATATTGAAAAATGAAGCTTCATTAAGTATCTGTCCTGATAACTTGGTTGATATACGGGTACAAGGTTGCATGCGTACATACAACATATTGAGTTTGGGGGAGATGATGAGTTTGTTGATGGTGTTGGAAATTCGTCAACCAAGGGGGTCTCCCCGATGTGAAGTCCCAATTAGACCTCAAACTATTTGTAGTAGGAGTCCCAATAGGAAATACAATCAGTTTCCATTATCCTTAAGGATTTTCCTTGGCTTCCAATATTAACATAAGAGGTTATACAAACATTCTTTGAAACAAACAAGTCAGTTGACACTGTGAGGCACGCAATTGTGATGTATGCAAGGTATCTTCATGACGGGGAGAAAGAGAGTGGGCCTCTAGAAGAAAAGTAATAGTACCATCCTAAAAGATACACACAAGAGAATACAAGGATCACATGTTAGTATGCAAAATAGTTCACAAGCTAGCCATGATCATAAAACCAAATACAACACACCTTAAACAAGATAAGTACCAAAGCCACTGAAATAGTTCAATTTCCTTAGTACATATGAAAGAAACACACACCACAAACATCTAATGAATAGTCCTATGATATTCACAATACATCCATGAAAATGTGTTGGATCATTGAGTTTCATATATTAAGTGGAAGTGCCAAGATATACAGGTACAATGTTTCCACACTAGCCCTAAAAGTGGAATTTTAAGTCACCACTTACTTCTACAAAGAAAGATATTCTCTCCTACGCCAATGCTAGAGAATCCAAGGTGAAAGTTCTAATCCAAAAACTCCTTTTGCTTGAGTTATGAGACCGTATTTATAACAAATGAGGCGAGTCTTCACCTTTCATGTGACTCTTGACCTCGCTCATAACTCTTGAGATTATACAATGAATTTTCGAATTCTTACATGACCTTTGAGCTTCCATTTGACTTTAGAACTTAATAGTGAATCTTCATATTCCATGTGGGAGCATTGGTCCTCCACATATTTTACATTTGCTCATTTTTTAGAATTACATAGTTACATTCCACAAATGATGCGGTAAGACAATGTGACACATGTGACTCTTGAGAATAATCTTGACAATGATGACATGGAACTTCATGATGATATGGCATTGCCAAGATGATCCTTTTGTTGCTTTCTTTGCATCTTCATGATGGATCTTGCATGTGATTTGTATTCCTCCTCCAAGGGGTTGATTGAAATGGAGCCTTCGTGCGATCCTGACCTTTGATATTCTATCAGAGGCAAGTGTCTCTTCATCTTCTCTTCGATGATCAACTTGTCTTCCAGCTCCAAAGGTGTCTTCTAGCAGGGTCTCCTTCTTCTTCCCATCCATCATCATCCTATCATGAAAAGATATCTTACATGCAACTAGAAATTCACTCATGACAATATGTCATCAGTCCGAACAACTCCTAATCTAACATGCTTCATGAGATGACTGATTAAGCTAGAACTGGGCACTGAACTGTGAGACTGTCTTAGGATTGCACAGTTGCATAGCCCAAGAGGTTAGCAGTGAAGACTAAGGCTTGAGACTGCACAATGCGTAGGTCAGGCAAGCTAGGTAGGCTGACTGTGCAGTTGAAGGGCTCAAGGAGGCAGGCTTAAGGTTTGAGGCTTGAGGTTGTTCACTATGCAGTTCTAGAGAGAGAGGCTAAGGGATTGTGAAATTGCATAGTTCAAGGAATTAGGCTAGAATCTTGAGGCTTGAGACTATGCAGGGACGTAGAAGGAGCTGACTGGGAGGTTGGGTTGCACAATTCTAGAGCTTAAGGGGTCAGGGTTGAGCACTAAGACTGCGTAGTGCACAATTTTGAAAGGCAGGAAATGTGCATTATGCAGTTCCAAGAGGTAAGGCTTGAGCTAGAGGGCTGAGACTATGTAGTGTGCAGTTCAAGAAGGTCGAGTGACGTCAAGTTGCTTGGGCATGAAATTTTTAGGGTTTGGTTAAGTGTGGGATTAGTGAGGTCAAAGTGAGTAGAGAAAAAACTTGAACATGATCACACACTTAGAATAGTCGATGACACAACATTGATCACTAATAAGACAAGAACAAAATGATCCCCTCAATGCGAAAATAATGCAACAACTTCCTCCAAGTGCAACACTAAAGGTACACTTTATGACGACAATGAAGACACTTGTGTGACAATGCATAAAACTTTGGGAATGAATATAATAGATGTCTATATGATAAATAGGACTCATTAACAACAAAGTTACCCCTTGGAACAAACCATAACTCTGCTTATGTAGTGCAGGACACTTTCCATGCCAAAAGATGACATTTGCGACGATAAGAGAAAAGCGCAAACAACACTTCAAAAATATGAACGAAATTGAATGTGACATACGAGAGAAAATATATCACGAAAGTGACACTTATTAAAGTGAACGCAAGAAAAATTATAATTGTAAAAATGAAAGCTACACTTGCGAAAGTGGAGGTGCCCGAAACTAACAGTTGGAAAAACTCGTCGAAATAGAAGTACAATCGTAACCAAAAATGAGAGAATATCAATTTAATGTGCACAAATGACTATTGACATAGGTTGAAAATTGCACAAGAACTGTCTTGATGGACTATGTTATCCCTGTTCAAGCTTGCGTAAAGGAATGCACTCATGACTTGTTACAGACTGAACATGTGTGAGCAAGTGATTTCGACACTTAGAAATTGAGAAGAAGAATTAAACACTTAGCGTAACATTAATCAATCATGAAGAAAATATCGAATGAAAGATCATTAGATCCTCAGTAGGCTTCAAAATTCATGTGTAGGAAAAAATTTAGAGGGTGTTGATCGCAATATCAACACTTGGTGACACACTATTAGAACGCCGACTTCTCTGTTAAGGTTTTTTTCCTTAAGTGCAAGGTATCAGTGTTTCAATAAGTATTGATTCATCGCATGGATCACCTTGGCTCCCAATTTGACTCGGTTATGGATATAGTCTTCTATATTCCTTTTTTGGCTAAACTCATTCATAAATATTGCCAAATCACAATTGTTTTGATTAAGGAGAAGGGTAATATATAATTGTGAATTTAAGATAATCAAAGTCTTAGTTTCCATCTTTGGTGTTGCTCGGCTGCTAGCAGGCCTAGATAGTACCCCAACGAAGTCAGTATAGGAACACAAGTATTACTTCACTGCTAGTGAGACTGAACATTACCCCTACAAAGTTACTTGCTTCACCTTTCTATGTAGGCAGCCTTTTTCTTCTTTATCCCTTTATTTATTTATTTAGGGAACTGTACTTTGACACTTATTATTTAATGGGGTGGAAGAGGGATGATGACTTTTGTGACCAGAAGAGGTTGTTCCTTCAGAGAAGGTTATATATACCTTTTATATTGGTTTGCTTTCTATTGATTTTCCCCTTTCCCTTCTTCTACTTGATTGGATCGACAAGAAGAACACCATTTAATTACAACATCGAGTCAAGGAATGAAGATCCTAGAATAGATACAGGATTTATGGTTCAGCCAAAGGATTTATGTTTGAATGGATCGTATTTTCAATTCAAACATCATTGGGTTTAAAGATATGTAAACCTGAGATAGAGAAGAGGATAACAAATAAACTAAGCATTGTTCGTAATCACAATTTCCCTTTTCAAGTTTTCCACATTGCCTTTTGAGCCAAGCGAGAGATTTTTCATGCAAAGTCTTATTAAACAAAGCCAAGAAAGACAAGACAAGGCATAAAAAAAAGAGAAAATCAAAACATAGCGGAAGTAAACTTTAACTAAGAAACATGGAAGACAAACAAACAAACACACTAAATGCAAGGACTAGTGCAGGGTGAAATGCAGAATCATGCAATGCAACTAGGGGACTAAATGCCCATAAACCTAATCCTAACCTAACGGGCTAGAAGGTCAGGGCTAAGTATAATTTAATTTCCAATGTAGCCACCGTAACCTCTCCAGACCTACAATCACAAAGATATAAGCAATAAAATTAGTATAAAGAATTATGCACAAAAAAAGACTACAACTTGACAAACTTGTACAATGAATCAAAGGTTTTTCTTATCAATTGAAAGATGTGCCATACTGACTAGCTTTAACAAGTTTTGAGCTTTATCTTGTCACTTGAAATGATGATCATACAAACCTTGAATGCTTCTCGTAAAAGTACATTAATTCATGTTTTTAGTTTGTGCAAACATCAAGAAAGATTGAAACTTGTTATTTGTGACAGAGCTTGCAATGTAATATTGGTATAATCATTCGGCATTTGGATCTTGATATTCAGAATATAAATTTGAAAACGCTGATGCTCATGAGAAAATTAATTTCAATTAATGCGTTCGAATCACAAAGAGAATCTTTTGAGGGGAATTCAATCTGATCTTGTCCAAAATCTTTGTCAGGATGATGAGAACCTTACATAACCATCATCTAACATTGAAGTGCCTCAACTATCCGACAAGCATCTAGACATTGAAATGATTAACAATGAAAATCACTAGGTTCAACAAGATCAATCAATGTAAGACAACTATCATCATATATCATAGTGGGATAATGATTGATTGAGATATAGTTGTTAGAACCAACATCATGATAAGATTGGTGACTATAATACCCTCAATTCTCCATTGGTTCCACTTGTATTTGATTAGACATCATTCTAGCAATATTGAAGCTTAAGATTCAAGGCTAGTGAAATATTGGAAGCAAGGGTAAAATAAAACCAGGATTCATAACAACACAAGGGTCTTGATTCGATGAATGAATAAAGAATTTGCCATCACTCAAGAAGAGTTATTGTGTGAAAAAGATGATTAGATCCATGACATGCATGAAAGTGATAAGAAGGCGACCAATCTCAGAAGCATTTGATAGAGAGGAATCTTTCGACTAAAAATGAAATTCTTCTTGACAATAAGAATGACAAGCTTTCAAGCTGTGTAGATTCGTAAACAAATTGCTCCCAAATCTTAAGTGTGATACAAGGGAGTCACAAGATGAAATATTAACCAAGCAAGAATATTCCATCTCATCAAAAACTCTATCTTGAGGGTTTACATAATTGAGTTTAAAATGCTTAAATTCCTTCAAGAATTAGCTCAATTCCAATGGATAAATTATAATGAAAGAATTATGCAAGAAAATCTAGATCCAACTTAGTTTGGAGATCTCAACAGGATTGTGAGAACCTGACATAACCATTAGCGAGGGCTGAAGTGTCTGGACTTCTTGACACTTAACCTTTTGATGGTGGAACATAAATTTTGGGTGGCTTATAAAAATCAACAGGGAGATATGGACCACTGTCATTAGATGTATCAATGAAAATATTGTTAATATAAGTTTTGATTAGACTCAAGATTAAAAATATCAAATTATTGATGGATGGAGAATTGAGATGCATCAGTCGAAAAACTCCCTTGATAATTTAGAATTGTAACAACTTCCTCCTGATATATGAAATATTTACAATTAAACAGATCAAACATAATGGATTCAGAATTTTCATACTTTGATCATAAGTTCTCATCATCTTGTACCTGATTGCGATCATGACCATCCAGATAAATATCTAAAGGATTTAGAGAGATTGTTGGTATAATAAACTTATCACACATGTATGGATACAATGATCAATGTGCTAAAGGCGAGGAAATATGAAAAGACTCAGGTGGAGGAAATATCAGATTGAGCTTGTAAAACCAACATATCAATATGCATGTTATGTGCCATGAGAGTATCTTAATCATCGTAATGATTGAAGACATGAATACCAATGCAACATTCAGATTGATATTTCTTTTGTTCAACAAGGTAAACCAATTATTCCAAAGACTGACAACTTGTTTCTTCGGATTTGGTATCTGAAGATGCATGTCTTGAAGAAATTTCAAAATCATTCCAAGTTGAAAGAGAATCCCGTCGCATAAATGGAGATTGGAAACTATGAGAAGTAGTTTTTGAATCGATACTTCACAAATCTAAGCCTTCAAAAGAAGAATAGATATCATTTGATGTACTTGGATGTCTATCATTTCATGTATTAATGGAAACAAGGATTTCATGGTGATGGTTGTCCAAAGTCTCAAATTTAGTGAAGGATTTGAAATCACTTGACAGGTTATCAAGATTCCAATATTGGTGATCATCTAGAAATTCCAGATTGTCATCCTAAAAGATGGAAGAAAGATGGAACATGTCTTAAACAATTTGCTCCTCTACTTATGAAATGCAACTACCTTGTTCTTGATTACTACTTGAAACAATAGGTTGAACATCATTAAGAGTTGAACTAGGTTGGCCAAGTAGATCATGAAACAAGGAATCATGAGATGTAGATGGTAAAGGTTGAAAAGAACCCCTTGAGGAAATTATGTTTTCAATTGGATTGGATTCAAGATTAGGATTATGTACTTGAAAAACTAAGGGATCAACTGTTACTTTAGGCTCTATGTAATTTCTAAACCATTCCAAGTCCTCAATAATATCTGAATTATGGGAATTGGATGAAAGCTGAATGGATGGAACAACAATTCGATTTTTAGATTTCCAAACTTTAATGTCGTCACCAAAAGGCACCCAAATTGGTATTGAAAAAGGAGGAGGACAAGGAATAGACAAAATTTTAGGTTCCTCCTCACAAATTTGGGGTGTCCATGATCGACATAAGATGGGAGAGTAGAATCATCGAAGGGTTCAGATGAAAATGATTCAGATGAAAATGATTTGATGGAGAGAAGAACTAAGCTTTGGAACTTTTCACTGATAAAATATGAATCAATCACTCCCTCAGGAAATTCATAGAAAAGGTGAAAAAATCAATTAAGAAAATCCTCTACAGATTCACCATATTTCATTATGAGCAGATCAATCCTATTACATACATCTTGATAATCATACCCATCAAAGGCTTGATGAAGCTCCTTGAGAAATTGATCGAATGAATGAATGGAAGCATATGGTAAAATCTGACACCACTTCTTAACTCAACCTTCAAGAGTGAGGGTGAATAATACATAAACAACATCTTCATCATTGATTTTGTTATATTTACACAAACCAAGAAAATCAGATATATGCTTGGCTATGAATTTACAACCCTCACCATCAAACCTGAATTGAGACAAGTGATGAAAATGTTCCTCGAAGATGAAAATTTTACTAGGGGATAGGTTAGAAAAAAATACGCGATTATGATTTGGGAAAGAGACATGTAAGATTAGAGATTTAAAAGAGACTCAATGGGCACAATTTGTCATCTACCCCTACTTCTAGCACCAACTATTGACGATGCTGGAAATCCATCAACTAAGGGGGTCTCCCGGATGTGGAGTCCTAATTAGACCTCACATCATTTGGAGTAGGAGCTCCAGTCCTTAGGGATTTTACTTGACCGCCATTATTAACATAAGAGGCTATACAAACATTCTTTGAAACAAACAATTAAGTTGACACTGTGAGGCATACAATTGTGATGTATACAAGGTACTTTCACTGTTAGGAGAAAGAGAGTGATCCTCTAGAAGGAAATTAATAGTGCCATCCTAAAAGAGACACACAAGAGCATAAGAGGACCACATTTTATTCTGCAAAATAGTTCACAAGCCAGCCATGATCATAAAACCAAATACAACACACATTTAACAAGATAAGCAACAAAGCCATCGAAATAGTTCAATTTCCTTAATACATATGAACGAAACACATACCTCAAACATCTAAAGAATAGTCCTACGATATTTAAAATACATGCATGAAAATGTGCTAGCTCATTGAGATTCATATATTAACTGGAATTTCCAAGATATATAAGTAAAATTCTACCACACTAGCTCCAATAGTGGAATATTAAGCCACCATTTGATTCTCTAATGAAATATATTCTCTCCTATGCCAATTCTATAGAAGCCAAGGTGAAAGTTCCTGTCCCAAAAGTCATTTTTCTTGAGTTATGAGGGTGTATTTATAACAAATGAGGTCACTCTTCACCTCCCATGTGACTCTTGACCTCTCTCATGACTCTTGAGCTTCTACAATGACTTTTCAAATTATTACAAGACCTTTGAGCTTCTATATGACTTTAGAACTCAATAGTGACTCTTCATAATCCATGTGGTATCCTTGGTCCTCCACATATTTTACATTTTCTCATTTCGGAGAATTACGTAATTGCATTCCACAAATGATGTGGAAAGACACTATGACACATGTACTCTTGAAATGCCTCTTGAAGATGATGACATGGAACGTCATGATGATATGACATTGCCAAGCTGCTCCTTTTGCTACTTTCTTTGCATCTTCATGATGGATCTTGCATATGATTTGTATTCATCCTTCAAGCGATTGATTAATATGGAGTCTTAATGTGATATTGATATTTGATCTTCTATAAGAAGCTAATGTATTTTCATCTTCTCTTTGATGATCAACTTGTCTTCTGATTCCAAAGGTGTCTTCTAGTAGGGTATCCTTCTTCCTCCCATTCATCATCATGATGTCATGACAAGATATAATACATGCAACTTGAGATTCACTCATGACAAGATGTCATTAGTCCAAACAACTCCTAATCTAAAATGATTCATGAAATAAATGACTGAGTTGGAACTATGTGTTGGACTGTGAGATTGGCTTAGGGATTGCATAGTTACGCAACTCAAGAGGTCAGGAGCAAGGACTAAGGCTTGAGACTGCGTAGTGTGTAGTTCATTCAAGTTAGGGAAGGGTGACTACATAGTTAATGGGATCAAGGAGGTAGGCTTGAGGCTTGAAGCTTGAGGTTTCCCACTGTGTAGTTCTGGAGAGAGAGAGGCCAAGGGATTATGAAGTTGCACAATTCAAGGAGTTAGGTTGGAAGCTTGAGGCTTGAGACTGCGCAGTGTGTAAAAGGAGTTGTTTGGGAGGATGGGTTGCACAATTTTGGAGCTTAAGGGGTCAGGGGTGAGCACTGAGACTATGAAGTGTGTAGTTCTGAAAGGTAGGAACTGCACATTGTGTAGTTCCAAGAAGCAAGGGCTGATCTTGAGGGTTGAGATTGCACAATGCACAATTCAGGAAGGTTTAGTGAGGTCAAGTTGCTCGTGTAGGATTTTTTTAGGGTTTGTCTAAGTGTGGGATCGATGAGGTAAAATTTAGTGGAGACAAAACTTGAAAATGATCACACACTCGAAAAATTCATTGACACAACATTAATCACTCATAATATAAGAACAACGTGATCCCCTCAATGCTACAAGAATACAACAACTTCCACTAAGTGTGACACTAAAGGTACACTTTCTAACAACAATGATGACACTTGTGCGACAATGCATAAAAAATTGGGAATGAGTCTAATAGATGTATATATGATAAATAAGACTCATTAACAACAAAGTTTCCCCTTGAAGCAAACCATAACTCCACTTATGCGACGCACGACTCTTTCCATGCCAAAATATGACAATTGTGACAGTAAGAGAAAAGCACAAAAGACACTTGCAAAATGCGAACGACATTGAACATGACACATGCTAGAGCAAAGATATCATGGAAACAACACTTATTAAAGTGAAGGAAAACAAAATCAACAATCATAAACATGAAAGTGACACTTGTGAAAGTGGAATTGTGCAAAAGTGACAGTTGGAAAAACTCACCGAAATAGAAGTACAATCACAACCAAAAGTAAGAAACTATTAAATGAAAGCATACACTGACTATCACCATAGGTTGAACATTAAATAGGAACCATCTTGATGGAATGTGCTATGCCTGTTCAAGTTTGTGTAAAGGAATGCATTCATGACTTGTTACCGAATGAACATGTGTTAGCAAGTGACTTCGACACTTAGAAACCGAGAAGAAGACTTAAACACTTAGCGTAAAATTAATCAATCATGAAGTTACTATGGAATGACATATCGTTAGATCCTCAGTAGGCTCCAAATTTCACGTGTAGGAAAATTTTTGGAGGGTTTTTATCGCAGCATCAACAAATTCACAAAAAAACCATTATTTGACTCCTTTCCTTCCTTTTAACCCCTATTTCATTTACCCATAACCGCATATTATCCATTTTAATGATCATATTCCAGATTTATGTTCAAGATATATTCCATTTTCATTTTGTAGTATTTCTTTGGATTATGACTAACATTAGAAAGAATTAATATATTACGCATTTACATTTGATGTATCAACTCATGCTTGAAAAAGTTATTAAAGGGTTTTGTTAAAGATCTACATGCTAGGGAGTTTCTGTAATGGTCATTGCACATCCCTTGTCACAGATTTAAATATATTTCTATAGCTACAGGGTTCTCATACTCAAAACTTAATGTTGCAAACTTGTACCTCTGACAACTTATTGCTACAAAATCACACCTGTATCAATTTGTTGCGAAACTGCACATGTAGTAGCTTATTGCTGCGAAATTGCACTTGTAGTAGCTTCTTGTGAAATCACACCTATAGTAAGTTATTGCTGTGAAATTGGGCTTGCAACATCCTGTTGCATTATCTAAGTTCTACAACAAATTTCCATGTGGGATAGAGTTGCAAAATAAATCGTGACTAAAATTCTAACAAATAATTGTTATTTTTTTAGGGAATATTTAATATTATTGGAGCATTTAAAGCTATTGAGAATGATAAATACCGAGTGTTTATAGCAACACTCCAACTTGTTGCTAACAAATCATCCTAAAAGCTAATGGAATATTTTTAATTAATTCATAAATTTGGTACCCAACAGATTTATGTCTAAGCATAACCATCCGTAACTACTTCAACATCTCGAGCATGTGTGATAAGAACATGCCTCGCATAATTGAAATAGGGTATATTTGTTAAATGAGAAAAACACTATTCTAACCAATCTAACCTGCATAATTATTACACATACTATTATATAAATGTTTTGTAAATATTTTGTGCATTGGTTGAAGGATCCATGTAATGGATCTTGATTCTTATTCACTTGATTGGCATCTGATTTCAAGTGAAATGTATGGGCAAAATTTCCAATTAGTTTTTGAACCAATTGCAACCAATCTTTCATAAATAAAACATGGTGTTCACGAGCCTCATCAGATACAATTATAAAAGTTTTATAAGGATAGTCTAAAGAGGTTGCACAATGATCTAATTTCTGTTGTAATAAAAACAAAACCTAAGAATTGAGAAATTTAATCTCTCTCCTTAAATGAATAGATTCTTTATTTTATTATATAAAGAAGAGGCATCCTCATCTTGGGGACACGAATTCTAGTTATTAGGGGCAATCAACTCTGTATTTTGGTACCGTACTATTTTTTCCAGTAATATAATTGATGTTGTGTTTTCCCTGTGTGTAATTGTGTTGTAGTGTGAGAGACTTGATTTTATGGTTGGCCACACAGGCCGAACCCTTGGAGGGGGCCCGCTCCATGGTAAGGTCCTATGCTTTGTATTTATTTTATTATTGTAACATAGATTATAATTTACGTACTTTATTTTTTATGATTTCTATTAAAATTTACAGTTTGAGTTATATTTTCTTTTTCATTAAATGGTTTGGTTATACGAGATCCGTGTGTTGGAGAATTGTCTTATTTTAGTATGACCTGTGAAACAGAGCTAAACATCTTAAGAGAGAATCTTGGATGTGTGACATGCCATTTAGATGATCTTTGGGCTAATCTTATAGGAACATCTTCCACCTAGACTCTGTGTCACATTAGGATTTCCTTTCTGTAGTATAGGTCATTTAGGAAATGGTAAGAGTCCTTTTTCTTGTGTATATTACACAGAGTGCCTCAAAAGCTTAATGAACTTGGTCTAACAAATAAAGCGCACAATGTATCTCAAAGCTATGATTAAAATAATTAACTTATAAATACACCATCACCATGCATGATACATTTTTTTCAGCCAACAATGCCACATGTCTTATGACATTAAATCCTTCAAAGGTGAGTTACTATGTGATGTTTTTTGACTGAAGTTTTGTAATTCTATTTCAGTACACTATTTTATTTGGAAATGTCATGTTGTTTATGAATCTCAGATTTGTAGTGTCATTGTTACTCTCATAGTTAAACTCTACAAGATACCAAAGGTTGTCCCAACTATTGCAATTTCATTGATCTCAATAAAACAATGTCAAAAGGGTAATCTCTTAGAATGAAAAGTTTGTTCTCTTTGTGGTGGTTATAAGGTTAAAATAAGGCCATTACAACCACAACAACCTTTGCATAAGGCCTTTGTACACAACATAAGCAAGTGGACAAGATTGTAGAGACATATAGAGATATATTCACTCCACTTCTGGGGGTTCCTCAGTAGTTCCAGGTCAAACGCTTAATTGCCTTGATACCTTATGAACCTTTACCTAATCTCCCAATATATAGACACTCTCTCTTGGAGAATGAGGAAATAAAACATCAAGTCATGGCCTCACCCAAAAAGGGACATATTTGACCAAGATCCTCGCCTAACAAGACTCCAATTGTCTTGGTGTAGAAGAAGGATGGGGCGTGTCGACTCTATATTGATGATAGGGACCTAAACAAAAACATGTCAAGAATAAATACCTAATTCCCATGATTGATGATATTCTTGACCAACTTAAGGGTGCTAAGTTTAGTAAGATTGATATGAAGTCGGGCTACCACTATGTTCAAATTGAACGAATTAATGTATGGAAGACAACATTCAAATCTAAAGAATTCCTTTTCGAGTGGTTGGTAATTCCCTTTGCCTTGAATAATGCTCCAACCACATTCATGAGGATGATGGATTATATATTGCAACCATTCGTAAACTCTTTTATGGTTGTATATTTAGATGACATCCTCACATTCAATATAACCTGGGGAGAACATTTGCAACACATTCAACACATCTTGGGCACCCTGCAACAACACAAGTTGTATGCTAGTACGAAGAAATGCTCATTTGGCATGTAGATGATTCAAAATTTGGGATATATTATGGATGAGCATGGGGTGCACATGGACCTATCCAAGATCCAAGTCGTTCGATATTGGACAACCCCAACTACTTTAACCAATCTTCGTAGCTTCTTGGGTCTTGCTAACTTGTAATAAAGGTTCATGTTAGGGTTCTCTTGTATCACTTGGCTGTTAAGTCAAGTAACCAAAAGCGAGGAAAAACAAAGTTTTCCTAAGATAGATGCCTTTGACTATGGTATCAATGTGCTACTCACTCAACAAGGACATATGGTAGCCTATCATAATGAAACACCTTTTGATATTGTCCAAAGATACCCCACCTATGACAAGGATAATTACTCCATTATGTAGGCCTACTGATAATGGAATCCTTATATTTTAAAGAAGGATACAAACATCCACACTTATCATAAGCCTCTGCAATTTATGCAGACACAAAGGAAAACTAAAAAATGATTTCCATGATAAATGGTCCACATACATGCAACAATTCTACTTGAACATCAACACAAGAATGGTTGAACCAGTCATGTCACTGTTTTCCTCAATATGCTCTTGGTTGTGGCACTAACCATAGTTATTAACTTTTGTAGGCATAAGACCTATGGGTGGACAAAATTATACAATAGTTACTTTGACTTCCCTGCCACATACCAGATGATGATAACAAGCAAATAAGTTCCATACTTCCACCTCCACGATATGTTTTTGTTCTACTTAGGCCACCTTTGTGTTCCTTTAAGCAAACATGCCAAGCTAATATGGGAGGCACATTACAGATAGATGGCAAGGCACTTTGGTGTGGAGAAGATAGTAGCAATACTTCAAAAGTATTTCTATTAGCCAAAGCTTCGATAGGATGTCCAATGACATATTAGATTGTGCACTATTTGTGCCATTGCTAAACCAACCATCAAGAAGTAGGGGTTGTACCCTCCTTCACCTACCTTAGACAAGGCATAGGAGTCAATATCCATGGATTACATGTCAAGTTTTCCATCCATGAAGCATGTTAACAATTTCATATCTGTGGTTGTCAATCGGTTCTCTAAGATGGCCATTTTTCATCATGCTAGAAGGGTATCACAACTAAACCCACTGCTAAACTCTTATTTTAGTGTGTTTGCATTCATTTTGGGCTACCTTGGACCATTATTTTATATAGGGACAACAAGTTACTTAACACATTTTGGTCCAACCTCTGGTCTCTCAAGGATACTAAGTTGACGAAATAGATTGCCTTTCATCCCAAATTAGATGAACAAACAAAAGTGGTGAAAAGGACGATTGTGTATATCTTGTGCATGTACAAATCCAAGCATCTCTGTACATGGGGAAAAAAATGTTCCATATGTTAAACATAGCTATAACATATCCCTCCATGGTTCCATTGGCCACATTATTTTTGAATGTGCTTGGGGTTCCAACCATTGGCCACATTCTTTTCAAATGTGCTTGGGGTTCTAACCATTGGCCCCAATTGATGTAATTATGCCCATTGCATCTTCATCAGCCAAGTCCTCCCATGTCAAATTTGAGGTAGATAGGGTAGGCAAGTTTTTTTAATGGATTGAACAGCTCCAAAAATAGGTTCATGATATCCAGTAGAAAGCCATTGCTAAGTACAAGCAATGACATGACTAGCACAAGGTTCAACATAAGTTTAAGGTTGGTGATAAGGTGTGGTTAAATTTAAAGAAAGAATGCCTCACATGCCTCCATATGAAGCTTAGACCGCTCTGATATGGGCCTTGCATAATCATAAATGTTTTGGGTGAAAATAATTTTGAATTAAGTATTTCCCCTTTCCTTGGCATGTACTTGATATTTAATGTGGAGCTGCTTTGATCATATTTTTCACATTCGTTGGACACCTTAGAGGTTGTCAAGAAACTAGACCCCACAGAACTAAATCCTAATTGCATTAGATAAGAGATAGCGGATCACATCATGGACACTAAGACAAATAATACCCTCCAACAATACATACAACTCTATTGGGTTGTCAAAGCAGAGTAACTTCTTCACCAAGGCAAGTTGCACACCAGCATCCAAATTCAACAGAAGTTTTGCCATCTAATGAGGGAACTTGACATGAAGGAGACCATTTATTACTAATAGGGGAGTAATAATAGAGGTGGATATTAGTGGCCACCCACTTCTTCCACTATCTCAATAGTTATCTATCTTCTCCGCAGTTTTTATTTATTTATAATTTTTGGGTCCCAAACTTTCGAGGCTTTGAAGCCCTAAACAATGTTTTTTGGAAATCATGTGGGACAATGGTTTTCATGCCATGTAATGGCCCTAGTCACAAGTTTTAGTCCTCCAGTATCTCTTCCAATGAGTTATCATGCACCCCAAACATATATTGTATGCAAAATTTGTACGCATAGGAAGTTGATGTACCAACTAACCACCTCGGGGCCTAAAAACGTTTTGGATTTCATCTTATTGGGTGAGGTTTTTGGATATCTAGGGTTACTTATTTATGTTAAAAAGCCACCCTTTTGACCTCTTATAAGAACTTGTGAGAATACACTTAGCCGCCATCTCTCTCTATTTAGAGATCGCTATCACAACTCTAACCGGTTTGTGTTCTACAATATTTAGTTATTTCATTTATTAGTAAAAGTTAGTTTTTCACAATATTATTGTAATTTATTTTATAATTCTCTATGTTTATTCCATTTAATTTCCAACATTCCATTCATTCCTTATAGAACTTGGATCAAATATGTGCAATACTTCTTTGGTAAAATAAATTTTGTGAGATTTGTCCTTAATTTTGCCAAGACCATTCATCCATTGAAAAATTTGATTAAAAAGGGATGATGTGTTTAAGTGGAACCAAATAGAAAAGGATGCATTCGACAAGATCAAGGATGCTATTTCCAATTCCATTATACTTGGGAGTCCTAATTATAGTTTTTACTTCATTCTATATATGTTTACCTCTGGCATATATATCATTGTTATTTTAAACCAAAACGATGATGAAGTCTACTGGCAATGAATATTGTCAGGACTAATTTACTTGCATAAATTACGACATCATTATATCAATTTTCCTTTCAAAGTTATATCAATTTGAACTACTATTACAATATTAATTATAAAACTTGGATTGCAAAAGTTTTAAGTATAAACTCTACTTTTAGGAGTTTGAGATGATAAAAGAAGGTTTCTATATAAAACAAATTCAAAATATCAACTTCTTTAGATCATAACATATATAAATATAAGAATATAAAATTTGATAATATGTAATTAAATTTTATTTTTATGGTGCATTGTCACTGATGTTAGAGGATTGGAAATAGTGCATATTTATTGTGAGGTATACAACCACTAGATGGGCAATTTTGCACTATTTTAGCTACTTTTATCAACCCAAAGCCAAGCCTCCACAATGTTTTCTCTTCTTTTTTCCCAAATGCTTTCATATGTTTTCCTTTTTTACACTAGCCTTATTGTAGTGGTTTTTCTCAGGCTACTCCATTGTTGTAGAGAGGCAGTTGTAATAATGATCATGGATTCATGTTTCTTTGTCAGTAAAATCTAATTATATGATTTTCCTGAAAATAATGTAGCTAGGGCATAAGAAAAAACCGTTTGAAAGTGCATTGCCATGAAAAGACCTAAAATCTCTCTTTTCGAGTAATCACACAATAAACAAGGCTAATTGAATCAGTGAATGAACACTATTATGAAAATTCATAATTTTAACGTGTAAGGCAACTTGTGTTAAACTTGAATATATGACATAATGTATAATAATTTTGGCAAATTCCTTTCCTGTGACTAGTGCTCTTTTTGTTTAAATCGAAGACAAAATGGTCAATGTTTACTTAAGAGGTTAAGAAGAGAGGTACACTACATAAGAAGAAGACAAGGAATGCATTAGTTATCACCTCATATTATACCATGAATTTGGAAGTGGTGAGAAGAGAGGTCAAGGCATGGAAGATAGAGTTGGGATGAAGAATAGTAAAAATTCAAATATTGAGGAATATGTATAAATTAGGAAACCTATTCCATATATTAGCTTTCTCAAGGGTGGAGAATCGAAGTATGCCAAAACTATAGTGTCGTATTGGCATGTGAAGGTATTACTAGCTTATGTATTTAAGAGAAAAGGGATATAAGACAATACTTTTTGTTGGAAATTAGATCAAATGGACTCCAAGTATGATGCTCTAACTAATGCTATTGAGAGCACTATGATTGGGAAAAAATCACTCTTTTTTCTACATAAATTTACAAACTTTTTCGTGGAAACTATAATGGCTTGATTGTTTACTTTGACAGATAGAATTTATTGCATAGTTCATCATATCTTCTCTCTCTTTCTTGCAATGAAATAGATCTCACCTCTCTTTCTTGCAATGAAATAGATCTCACATCTGATGTGATAATAATGAAAATGAAATGAATTGACATAAGAAAAGGAATTAAATTCAAGCTATATACTTAGCACTATAATATGGGTGATGACATGACACAACTCCATTGTCAACCTTTCAAGGTCAAACATTAGATCCATTTAGTCTCATTTCTTTATACATTCATGACATGGAATAGCAAAGATTATTGGTGGTTATATGAAGTTTAGTTTATTATTTAGCACAATGTTAAAAAATTATAGTTTCATTAGTTTAATTTATAGATGTTGATGTATAAGAGACTTTAGGAATTAAAGAATAAATTAAATCTAGAAAATTAAGGAATATCAATGTGGCTCTTAGCTATAGTTTAAAAACATAAAAAAAAATGTGTCATAAGGAAGAGCTACGACAAAAGATGCAAATGTAATGGAAATCCATGGAGGTAGAAGTACTCTATTAAAAACAATTGATGGATGACTTCCAAATTATAGATTTTTATTTTGTTTAAAGCAAGTACAACATTGCTATATAGGATTTTACATAAATCAGTAAGTTTTCTCCCAAATTGGAAAACCAAAAGCATGCCTTTATTGTTTTAAATTGGGGCTGTAGGCTCTCTTTCTTATAACCTACCATATAGAGATTAAGTATTTTACATGAATATGAATATAAAATTAACTGACTCGCCAAAAATATCAATGCAAAATGAAGTTTCAAAAGTAATTTAAAATTAAATACTCATTATAATAATTATTCCAATAAGTGTGTTTATTTTAGAATACATCTTTCTTATTTTTATTTATTTTTATATGTGTTTCAAGGTCCTTGGAGATTAGTGACAGCTACGCCAATGAAATATTTGTATTAGGAATATCTACTCAAAAGGATCACTTCCTGCCAACTCAACCATGTATCTTGACCCTGAGAGAGTCAAGAGAATTGAACTCGCGACCTTTCAATTAATGTTTCTTTAACAATGAGGACTCAACCAATTGAGATAACCCTTGGGGCTACATCTTCCAGAATTTTAATTTAATTATTAGTAATTATTAGGTATATGGTAAAGATTTAACCTCAATGATTTACGTTAAAATATTCGTAGTAGTAGTCATAAATCAAGGGTAAGAGTTATATCCAAGTTAGTTATGCCCTTTTAATAAATTTTTCTCAAATTAATTAATTAAATAAAATTTTATATCAATATGTGTCACACTGGGCATGTGGTATTGATAAGACATGGTATTTGGTTGATGGTGTTGTAAGAATGACTATTTATAAGCTAATAATTTCCATATTAAAGTGGGATGAATCTCCATGGTCAAGAATATTGTTACATGTTTTTTAAAATCTGTATATGTTTAACTCATATATCAATTCTTTTTAAAATTAATAATAATAATATTTAAATTACAGTTATTTTTTATGATTTCTTTTAATGTAAGCAATACGAGACGTATCTTGGAGTAAGTGTTTTGATGCTTATCCACATTTACCAACCATTTAATTTATATGGTTGCACGAGCCATAACACAAACCATGAATCTTGAGAACTAAATAATGTTTTACTTAGTATCAATAAATAATAGTGGAAAATCATTGAAAGAGAGTCCATGCGTTTCATATTCAAAATAATTAATCAAAACAAAAAATTGCACAAGTTCTATGAAAATTACAGTCTAAATTTGATGAGGCCAAACCATATAGAACCAAATCATATCGCTTCTAACCAGAAGAATTGTTTGTTAGTGGTACTCACGACATTCCAACTTGTAATACAAAGAGTGTATCTAAAAAAGATCTTTCTCTACTAATGCATAGAGAAAACACATTAGCTTAACCACCCCTCATTGGACAACTCAATATTAAATGATATCACATGGTAGAAAACTCATATGTAAGTCCAAGACCTAAATTTGATACAAATTATCAACAAGATTTAGACTCCAACCCTTTGTATTTATGCCATTCCTAGGTACTTATATCACCTCAAGGATGTACAAATTACCCTTGAGATTTATATGTCGCATAGGGCTTAATGGAGGAGCTTAAAATGCAATGATGATATGCCAAGTAAAGTCCTTCACTCCACCTCCTCAATGCCCCTACAATAGTCAATTGGTTTGATCAGATACTTATAAGCAACATGCTTCTTATGTTTCCAATTTCGGGGAATATCCAAGTCATGGCAATATATTCAATCCAATGATACACATTGGTATTGAAACTATTAAAAAAATCTTACTCGATCACATGAAAGCCCCATCATGACCTTGAAAGGATGAATTGAAAGCATGACCATGAATCTACTAACAGTATTTCCATTTTGTCTTGTTTCACTCATAAAAAAAATAACTCATCCTCAATGGATTTACATTTGGAATGCAATTCTTGTATGGTGGCCATATGGTTCTCATTATCATTCACGAAATTAACCAATCACCATATGATTTCTTCTTTTCAAAACTTAGTGAGGTTGTCAAACTCAGTGCCCCATGAAGCTTTGTGTATCTTCAACTCAGATTTAACTTGATCCTTTGTTAGCAACATGACATCTCTTATTAGTGGTGAGCCTTTGAGTTATTTTACTATATATATAACTTTTAGGAACAATTCAATTCTTATGAGATTTTCCATGCTTATTATCCTTGCCACAAATGTACTTACTACATTTTTGTAAAATATTCATCATTTATTAAATCCTCTTTAAGATATTCACTGAGAGAAGAAATTATTTTTTCCAAACCACTTGAATTAATACTAATTTCCCAGGATTCCAAAATTGTACTGAGCTATATATTTATATTTTCAACAACATATATTATAATGCCAATTAATAAATTTGCAGTATTTTTGACTTTAGGACTTGACCCAGGTGTTTCTTTAAGAATTTGATCTAGGGTTATAATAGATAATAGTTTTGCAAAAAATGGTACAAGAATCAAAAGTGTCCTCAAGCTCAAATATCCTTTTCTTCAATTTGGTTTTTTCTAGTTCTTGTTTTGTTATTGAATGAGGTAGCGCGTCACTAGTGGCTTAATGGAATTTGAGAATACCATAGGTTTCAATCCTTTAACTTCGATTTTTGAGCTCTATTTCTATGTAACTTTCTTGTTCTTCACATTGACTTTTTCAAACTGCAATATTTTGGCCTCTTTATTGTATTTAGCATGACGATATTAAATATCCCTCTTCAAAGAGAGTTGGCCCATTAATGTTCGATATATTTTATATTATTTCCATTACTGACCTTGAAATATTTTTTTTGGGGTCTACGACAACGCCTTGGAAAAATTTTCCCAGGCGGTTTTGCACATGGTTTCGGGCATGATGGTTTTTTTCCCATGGTATTTTGTAGATCCGATCATAGGAAATATGGTTGTGTTCTAATCCAAGGTTAGTGGATAGGGATTTATGAATGCTTCGACATGTATATATATATATATATATATATATTGTAACATTGAAAGGAAAATAATGAGAAATCAATCTAGTAGTCCAGATTTTGGGATCCAGGGGAAAATCTCTATGTATGTTTGTTTTATGTTCTTGTCATTATTTTTTTGTTTTAAGAATTCATTTGCACGTAATTTATGTATAGAGTTAAAACCTACATTTAGTATCAGAGAAATTTCGTCTTCAAGGGGATGCCTTTGCTGCTGAGGGGTTTTTCTCAGGCCTGTGGTAGACCTTGTTCAGTGGGAGATCTGCGAGATCAATTTCTGCAGTGAAAGAAGACGGAAAACAGTGGAAAGGTAGAGATCGATAAATTTAATGGTCGAAGTTTTGAGTTTTTAAGCTCAAGATGAAGGATTTGTTGGTGGATCGAGATCAATGGATTACTGTAGATCCAAGCATGACACCAACATGAATGTCGGCAGAATATTGGGCGAAGAGAAAAATATGATTATGTTTCTTAGATTCAATATTGTTGAATGTATAAGGGGAAGCTATGATGAAGCCTTTGTGGGACAAGTTAGGGACTTTGTACCAGTCTAAGTCTCTGGTGAACAAACTGTTCCTGTAGAAAAAACTATATAACCTGAGAATGAATGATGGAGACTTAGTGACAAAGAATTTGAATGCCTTTAATATTGTGGTAAGCCAGTTGTTATCTTTTGATATAAAAAATTCAGACAAGGATAAATGCATCTGTTTGTTGTGTTCTATACTAGATTGAGGGATAGTTTGGTTGTTTCCATATGTAGCAATGCAACCACCTTGAAGTTTTATGAAATAGTCTCATTTTTTTATTTGAAGAGATGAGACAAAAAAATATGGAGAGCTAGAATGGAGATGCCTGGTCTATGAGAGGACGGTCCCAGAACATAAACATAAATAATTCCTTAAGTGGGAGATCTAAATCTAGAGGGAGATATAAATCTCTAGGAAAACTTGTAAAGGTGTGCTAGAAATGTGGAAAAGAAGGGAACTACAAAAAGGATTCTAAATCTAAAACTCTTGAGAAAGGAAAGGGATCTGATGATGCAACTTATGTAGAGGAAAAAACCACCTTAGATGAAGGTGGGGATGTGTACTTGGATTCTTCTTCAAGTACACATGTGGATTATGAGGCATGGTTAATTCGGGTGCATCCTTTCACTTCACTCCCCATAGGGAGTAGTTCTGCGAGTACGAGAAATATGATGGTGGTGATGTATTCTTAGGGGATGAAAGGAAGTCTAGAATCATCAGATGGGGAAAAGTCAAGATGACGTTTCAAGGTGAAAGGATTAAAACACTTCCTGGTGTTCTACATATTCTATTTTGGCCAAAAATATGATTTCTGTAAGTAAGATGGATTATGCAGGTGTAAAAATAGTGTTCGAGAAAGATACCTGCAAGATGGTTCAGGGGGAAATGGTATTGATGTGAGAAGTTTGGATTAGAACTATGTATAAGATTCTAGATAGAATTGTTATTGATGGTTGACATAGTTCTATGGTCCCTGAAAGTGGTGTAGAAAATCTAGTGGTCTCTGGAGAAAAGACCATGCTATGGCATCGAAGGCTTGGGCATATTGGAGAGAAGGGCCTTCGAATACCACATGGAAATGGTATGGTAGAAGGTATGTCTAATTTCTCTCCGGATTTTGATTTATGTGAAAATTGTGTATATGGGAAGCAAAATTGAGTGAGTTTCCCCTGAGGTGCTAAGAGGGCGAAAGGGATATTAGAGCTTGTGCACAGTGATGTGTTTGGACATGTGTCAATTCCATAATTGGGTAAGTCTATGTACTATGTCTCATTTATAGATGACTTCTTGAGGTATACATGGATATATTTCCTCAGGAATCAGGAAGAAACCTTAAGTCTTTGACAGGTTTAAAGAATTTAAGGCTTTGGTAGAAAATCAGAGAGAGAAGAAGATCAAGGTGTTGAGGACAGATAATGGTGGATAGTTTTGCAAGAAGGAATTTGAAGAGCTTTTTAATAAGTGTGGTATAATACGACAAAAGACTACTCGATACACACCTCAGAAAAATGGAATTGTAGAAAGAATGAACAAGATGTTGATGGAAAAGGAAAAAAACATGCTCAATGATGCCAGGTTAGGACAGGAATTCTGGGTAGAGGCAGTGGATACTGCATGTTACCTGTTTAATATATCACCTTCATCAGTTTTGGAGGATAATACTCCACATGAGGTATGGACTAGTAAGAAACCCTCTCTCTCACATCTCAGGGTATTCCACTGTGATGCATATGTACATGTTCCAAAGGAGAAAAGAACCAAGTTAGATAGTAAATCTAAAAAGTGCATCTTTATTGGGTATAAGGTTGGTTTAAAAGGTTATAAGCTTTGGAACCCATAAAAAAGGAAGGTTTTGTACAACCGAGATGTGGTGTTTAGAGAGGTGAAGGATGTTATTAAACACGATGTCCTACCAAAGGAACCTGAAAAGATAGAGTTTGAATTGAAGCAGGAAGAATCATAATCTACAACAGAATATGAATCAGAAGAGGAAGGGCCATAAAATATAGTTTTTAGAAGATTAGTTCGAGAGAGAAGGAAACTAGAGAGGTATATTCCATCTCCTTTCTGTTCAAAATTTTCTATATCTATCATTTATGATGATCTAAAAATTGTCAGGGAGGTAGTGGATTCAGAGGATGGAAGACTTTGGAAAGAGGCCATGGTTGAAGAAATGGCATCTTTGGATAGAAATGAGGCTTGGGATTTGGTGGAGTTTCTGGATGGAAGGAAACCCATTGGCAATAAATGGGTGTTTAACAAGAAAATGAATGCATAAGGAAAGATGGAGAAATACAAAGCTCAATTGGTAGAAAAAGGTTATTCCCAGGTGTCAAGAATTGATTTTGGTGATATTTTTCTAATGTTGCCAAGTTAGCTTCTATCAAATTACTTTTATCTGTTGTTGTTGCTTTTGATTTTGAAGTAGAACAAATGGATGTGAAGACAAAATTTATTCATGGGGATTTGGAAGAAGAGATCTACATGAAGCAACCTGAAGGATTTGCAGTGAAAGTTAAGAAAGAAATGGTATTCGGGTTATATAAGGACTTGGGTTCACCAGGAGCAAAGATGATCATTGTGTGTATTTTAAATTTATTAGTGACTGTGTTATTTATTTGGTCCTGTATGTGGATGATACGTTGCTGATTGGAAATGAAAATAAAATTATCCAGGATTTGAAGTCGCAATTGTCCTCTAAATTCGACATGGAGGACCTTGGTGCTACAAACTATATTTTGGGCATGGAAATTAAATGAGATTGGAAAAAGAGGAAGCCTTGGTTAAACTAGAGGAAGTATGTCGAGATAATATTGCAGAGGTTTAATATGCAGGATAGTAAAATGGTGAAGTTTCCTATTTATGTAGGTGTAAAGTTATCTACAGAATAGTGTCCCAAGACACAGGAAGAGGAAGAGAACATGTCCAATGTTCCATATGCAAGTGCAGTTGGTAGCCTGATGTATGCAATGGTTTGTACCAAACCACACATTGCACATGTAGTAGGAGTATTGAGCAAGTTTATGTCAAAACCATGGAATGAGCATTGGATAACAATGAAGCAAGTTTTCAGGTATTTACATGGCACTAGTGATTATGGTTTATGCTACCAAGGAAGACCATGATTACACAAATTTTTGGACATTTGTGGCTTTGTTGATGCAGACTGTGTTGGAGATCTAGATCAAAAAAGATCTGCAAGTGGGTATGTGTTTAACCTATTTAGAGGAGCAGTCAGTTGGGTGAGACAAATACATTATGTAGTGGAACTTTCAATTAAGAGGCTAAATACATGGTAGTCAATCATGCAAGCAAGGAAGTAGTTTGGTTGCAGAGATTGTGTTCAAGTATGGGGTTGGTACAACGAACGATAAGGATAGACTGTGACAACCAAAGTGTAATTTTCTTGGAAAAGAACCCTACTTATCATTCAAATACAAAGAACATTGATGTTCAATACCACTTTGTGAGGGATGTAATTGAAGAAAAAAAGGTGTTGTTGGTAATGGTGGACACTTTAAAGAATGTTACACATGCATTGACAGAGTCTGTGAGCACTGAGAAGTTTTCTTAGTGTAGAGAAACAATGGGCATTGCAACCTTGGATCAATAACTATGCACTCACGCGCCCCCCTGTGTGGAAATAAAACAAGAAGTGGGAGAATGTTGGGTGTGTGTTATATTCTTTCCATGACTGACCCCAAAATAATTTTTTGGGGTTTAGATTTTTCTTTTTTGGGTAGTTTTGCACATGGTTTTCGCGCATGGTTTTTGGCATGATGGTTTTTTGCCCATGGTATTTTGTAGATACGACCAAGGGAACTATGGTTATGTTCTAATCCAAGGTTAGTGGGTTGGGGTTTATTTAATTCTTTGGCATGTATATATATGTATTGCAACATTAAAAGAAAAATAATGAAAAATCAATCTGGTAGTCCCTGTTTTGGGATCCAAGGGAAAATTTCCGTGTATGTTTGTTTTATGTTCTCACCATTATTTTTTTTGTTTTAAGAATTCATTTGAAGGTAATTTATGTATAGGGTTAAAACCTACAATCACAAGCCAACTCCTCTGCAATTTTGTTGGCCTTTTTCCTGTTGGGAAAATTTATTGATGATACATTCAAAACATAAATATGTCAATATGGGAGCATAGGCTTAGAGGTGTTACAAAATATGTGTGGAGGTATGGATATTGGTGATAATTCTATTCAAATGCTAATATAAGGACTCTATCATGTATTAAAGGCTTGGTCTCTGGGAAATAGGCTTAGAAACACTTGCTTCTATAAGATCAAACAAGTTCCTATAGGCTTCTTCTAGTTCTTGCCTTCAGCAGGCATCACCTCTATCCTTAACAATAATCAGATGGAAAAGACACTCAAAAAAGGCATCAATCAACTAGGTACCTACTGCAGGGTCGTTACAAGGCAACTCACTCAATAATCATTTATCACCACTCACTCCTGAGGAATTAGTTGTAATTAATCTCCTTTAGTGATAGACATTAATCTATTGATCCATTGGAAAAACCCTAAGCTATTGGGACCACTGGGTTCTTGTTGTAGAGCCCTTCCCTTATGGGCTATAGTCTTTCACACTTAGAGAAAGAATGTGTTCCTATAGTCTTAGGAGGTTGAAAATATCCAAGAGAATCCTTCAGTGATTGATCTCCTAGAAGTTAAAACAATCTCACACAGAGCAAAGGAATCAAGGCATCAAAAGACTCAAAACCACCAACTCTATGCAATGTTACGAAAACCAAACTCATAAAGAAAAACCTAGAGCACAATTGTGTAGCTTGTGAAGTGAGATCAAACCTAGATTCCAAAATAAAACACTGTCATGTGCATCAAATCATATTGTGTCATATACTAGTTGAAATGCAAGGTAGGTTAAGATCATATATAAAATCTACTAATTGTCAAATAAACCTCTATGTCATTCACATAAGAATACAAGAACTAGGGGTCATGTCTATATATTACAATTCAAATGTGATCAAGGTGCAATCATCCATACATTCAATCTACTAGAGAACACAAATCTATTCTATATTGTATCCAAAACTCAAACATTCCAAACCATATCATTACTCTATGAACCAAATGCAACCATCACTCATCTAGCCTACATGTTCACAAGATAGATTGAAAATCGTTATGTTGGGTTTAATCATAATAAAGGAAATCTCTGTATCCTTCATATGAAGATATAAAGGATGGGGATTAAACTTGTGTAATGAAAGTAAAATATAAACATGGCACAATCCTTCATACATCTAGCCGATTATAAAGTAGAGTATTACTCTGTGTTATTCCCAAACGCATATACTATCAACTAGATCTAAAATTTACTAAAGGACTACAACCATTATGCAATGAATCCATGCATATGATATATAACAAAACAAATTATAAATTAATATGCTAAGCGTAGTTGAAAAAAAGAGATCTATGTGTTATATGTATGAAACACAATCAATATGACTCAGATATGGATTTTATAAACCAAGTACGACCATTACTTATCCAATCCACACATCTAGTCTATATTAAAAGTCTCACAAGACAAGTTTTCGAATAAACATGCTAAGTTTAATGATGGTAAGATATATCTACGCATGATTAAGGTAAACCACTAACAATGTTGGTCAGATCTATTCCCTATAAGTAAAATATGATCATCATATAATTAATCCACACCTATACCACAATACAAATCTATTACCGGGGATCAAACTCACACATTATACATCAAGATAATAGATCTATGCATGAAAATGAAATAAACTAGGTAATGAATAAAAGTTGACCTGCACATCGTGACAACACACCATACTATGTATTGAAATCACACTACCAAGATGAGGCAATGTAATGGGTTGGTGTTCCCTTTACAATTAACAACATTTTCTTAAAATAGAATGAACTAAAATCAATATTTATCATGAAACATAAATATGGAATATCAACAACAATATTTTATTGAAGAGGTCCATAGATTACATAAGGAACAGAGCGACCCTAGTGGCCACACGTAAGGTTGTATTAAAAAATAACAACTTATCTCTTTTCCCACTATTCGCTAACACGATTAAGAGTTGAAGCTCTATTTGTATATAAAATAAAGTAAATACCACATCATTATCTCCCATAATCAAAGACCTATTCCAAGTAAACTCCAAGAGATCCAACAATCTCAACATACATCTATAATGAGGACATAATAGAGTGATAAACTAGGTTTGAGTGGCCACATTCTTGCTGAAGAAATCTTAACTGAGTTCCCCCAATCTTGGCCGCATCTCATTAGGGTTAACTGTTGAAGTGTCAAGCTAGCTATGCACTCAATGTGAAGTTAAGATCTAATCTAGTAGGTGAGAGAGTATATTGAAGATGAACCTGAGGGGACCCATTTATACATTCAAATATGGGAGGGACACATTCGTATCCAACATGGAGCCTAGTTGCAGGAAACCCAAAGGGTTACAAGACCTGCTAAAACCCTCATTAACAACCTTAATAAATATTAATAACTTTAAATGCATTGAAAAACCATAGATAATCAACATTGAATAAATATTTATCTTGAAATCCCTAGCTAACATGATTTCGTTCATTATGCATAAAAGAGGGTTGTATGGGGACAAAAATGGGGGTTTAAAAGGGTAAAAAATGGTAAACAGACAAAAAGAACATCATCAATTCCAAGCCTCAACATCTCCCCTCGCCCTAAGGTTTTATGTATCTTCACACAAAAAGAAGAACCATATATGATAGAGTTGAATTCATTCATTGGGTGCTCCCTGTAAAAAATAGATCAAAACTGAATTGGCCTTATGCCTCATTAACCACTGATATTAATGTTGACTTTAGCCCCACCTGCTTTATGTCGCCTTAAGTTTCTTATGTAGATTCTTATTTCTTCTTTTTAAGTAGAAATTTTGTTTATACCAATTCCTGACTAACTTCTAATGTTTCTTGCTTTCCTTGGAAAGCTATTCAATGTCCCTCCTTAACTCTTCATTCCTAGTTTTTAGAACAATGTTTTCATTCTTTTGACATACCTGTCAAGGACTTTAAATTATTTAATCTTTGATTTCCACGTTTTAATCTTCTTGTCCTTCTTCCTCAATTTTTGGGCTGGAGGTTCAACTGGTATAATAAAGGACATGGTGGGGTTATAACATTTATGAAAATTGACAACATAATCAAAGTCTTAGACTGGTGGGTCCATAAATTCACCAGGAAAAATAGTCTTAAATACTTTTTTCTTTGTTTTCAGCTTCATAGGAAGAGAAGTTATTGATTCCTCCTTTTGAGAAATATTAGGGTCTGTAATACTTTGGCTCAAGGAGAAAAAAATGTACAAATCTAGAAGTCCACTAAAGGAGAGGGTGAAGTGTGGGGCTAAATTATTCATCAAATAGGGAGGGGATGGTACACATGGATTAGATAAAGGAGTTGCATCATTAAGAGAGTCTGTAAGGGTTATACAAGGTCCAAGGGAAGATGGAGGAATGGCCCATTTTTATCGACATGACTTGCCTTTTGCCATGCTCTTGGTTATTCTTCTTGGTGGATTGAAAGGTGGTGGCTTTGACTTCTTCTTTTCCTTTGGGTTCTTTGCGCAAGTAACTATTGGATCATAACCCTTTTGAACATTATCACCACCTATAGAATTTTCTTGATTTCTATTAGGAATTTCCTCAACTACCCTGTCAACCACATCTTTAAATGCCTCCTAAAGCACAGGAAGGGGACTACTGAATTGACCTACTTTTACAAAGGCCTCCCAACTATGTTTTCTTTTCCTTAGTTCTTCCACAATCTAAATTTTGATAAGGCCCCAATGATACAATCGACACAACATTTTTTGGGATTTTTTTAACATACTTAGCCATGCATCCCAAACTATTATGCAAAAAGTAAGGAAAATTAATAAATTCATTGGCTTCAAAATGCAACAACAAACATATATGATATAAGAAAGTAATGGCATACCTACCCTCATAAGTCACAAATTTCTGCAGAACATAAACAAGTTACTCCATTTTTTCGCAATGTGACATTGTGGGACCCCTTTCTTCTAATTTGTTTTAATCCTTGGTTCAATCGGGAATCAACCTCAAACTCCTTATTCCACTTGTTTATTCTTTAACCATCAATCACCTTGCTAAGGGAGCCCTATGGCTTAACCCATAGAGTCCTTAGTCATTGCCATGACCAAAGCACCAATCTTGGCCACCTTTCCATAAAACCCTTGAGCAAAACCCATTGCAATGACATCGACGTGACTCAAATTCTTAAGGAATGGGGGCCATCCCAGAACCTTTAAAATTAATTAACTAGCATTGCACTCATGGAAATTATCTAGGGTTTCCAGTGACCATGGTTGTTGCCTCAAAGGTCTAAGTTTTCCTATCAGGGTTACATTTGAGGCTTAGGTTCTCAACCTTATGTTGTCATTGGGAATTGGGGAAACACTTGGGATAGGATATATAAATATATAAGGGAATAAGGTTATATAGAGGGAAAGTAACAAAGTGACATATACAACATGATGAAGCAATATATTAAACATGGGATTAGGTGGTGTATTAGACAATATGCCAGATGAGAGTGAAATGATGCCTCAACAAAGGATATAGAATGGTTAAATAATAATGAGGCATGGTTAATTTGCAAGCATGCAGACTAATAATATTCCATGACAGTGAGATTGTGATATAATAATATCACCATGATACAAAAATTGAACAACTTGTCACAATGATTTCAAAAGAAGGCAAAGGAAAATCATGTATATATAGATATGGGACTAAGGTTTTATATTTCCAATATTATCTAGGTCTTAAACACTCCAAAGAAGCTTAGAAAATGATAGGATTGCCTTAGGTTGCCTTTATACCAGAGCTTCTCATGATACCATACAATAATAAACTTGATTTTGTGACCAATAAAATGTTGTGTTGATCATGAAGAAAAATATATGGATTGGAAGTTGACTTTGACTTTTGACTTATGAAATTCATTCTGCTGACAAGACCTTAAGAAAAATAAAAGCACAAGAAGCTAGATCCTTTATCGTACCTTTTGATCACTGAATAATAATGAAATATGCAAAATGACTCATTAAACATTCACGTAGGCAGTCCTATAATTGATATAGAGGTTTTGTAACCAACACTACCAGAATTGTGCAAACTTGAAGATCTAGGAAATTGTCAAGGTTACTACTATTGTCCTTGCATAAATTTGTAGATCCATGCCTTTAGAATTCAACCAATTTTAGTTTTCAAATAAATCCAAGGGCCAAATTATAGTAAATGTTGAAAAATACAATAACAAAATGAGCCTTATGTAATGATATGCTTCCCTTTTCTATTATACACTTTCCGTTGTTAATGATGCTGAGAGAAAAAATGGTGTTGGAGTTGATGTTGGAAATAATAATGATGATGTTGATGATGGTGACGACACTGAGAGTGATAAATGTGTAGGTTATGATGGAAATAATGATGATGCTAGAAGTGATATTGATGTTGGTGTTGATGAAAATAATGATGATACTTAAAGTGGTGCTAATTCTAATGCTGATAAAAAATAACTGTAGTGGAGGGTCCTATGATAGCTACAATGATGAAATTGGAAAAGTGGTCATTTCAATCTTTGTTTTAGGGAGTTTTTTAATGGACCCACCTCACATGAATCAATTTATCTCATCAAGGTTAGACATAGAAAACAACCTCTTTTTGAAACATGCTAGTTTCTAACTAACAACTAACACCTCCTTTTTATTAAATGAAGTAGACACAATAAAACATCAGTGGTTCCAAAGTTTCCTCATATTATTCTCACTTACAGAGACAAATATGGTAAGAAATAGTCTACCTTTCGGATTGAAAGCTAGTAGTTGGGAATTAACGATCTTACGGAGTCCAATATTATATACTTCAATAATTACAATACCAAGTAATCTGATTGGCTCATATGTAGTTTCAAGGGAAAGTAAAAGGAGGAAAGTTATATATATCTGTAGATAAATAATATTTACATGGCCACAAAGATCAAGTAATATTTCTATCTATTTTTAAAGATGATGCCAATGCTAGTTTCCTCTCTTCATAATTTTATAGCTTCACATGATCGATAAAGGTCGAATTTGTTCAATCCTTTTTGGCATGCTTCAAAAGCATGATGCCATTTTATTAGAATTCCATTTTTTTGTAAAGAGTTAGTAAGTTTTAGAGTGATGGGGAATGGTCACTAGTTAGTAATGAAAATACCATTTTGGGAGGATTGTTTGTAACAATGATTTCCTAGTGTTGTGGGAGAAATAAATTTCATGATATAAAATCTTCACACTTGCCCATAATTCTCCTTTGTTAAATTCAACACCTCCTCTGCAATAGGATATGGCACATGCATCGAAAGATACTTCACTAGATTCATGACAACCTATGAGCTCTCTTTGTAAAACAAAATTTATCTTTAGTGATAGAGACACTGATTGATATCCATTGTCTCTATGGAGGTCAATATTTTCACATGAATATTACAAGGAGCTCATTATTGATTTCTTCAACAACTCGTGATCGTGGTTGTTGTTGGTAGAAGGAAACCACAATGTTTTATGTACATAGTTGAGTGCAAGGATACACATAGATGTTGGGTATGTGAGCCTGGATGGAACGTTACGAATATGAAATCTGTTCCCATAGATGTCACCAAATTCTCTTGAGCCTGTGGCACCATGTCCACATATGTTACATAAAGAGTTAAGTGTATAAGTGATCCGTAGATGTAAGACCAACACTGTTGAAGGAATGAGATTTGGTCTACAAGGTAGTGCATTTCATGCCAAAGCATTAGAGTGTTGGTAGAGAGGAAAAAGTATCAGAAAGGAGTTATAAGTGGAAAATCAAAGCCAAAATTGGTACATGTGCTCTTATACCATGTAAGGCCAGGATGGTAACTCCCAAATTGATCCTTTCCATTAAGATAAGTGGTATTATATATAATCAAAATGGTTACCCTTGGGATTCAAATTCTAGGGAATTTTCTTATTCTAGGTATTCTATTTACATATTTACAAATTTTTTCCCAATCCTGATGGATTAGGTGTTGAACAAATAATAATAATAATAAAATTATAGTTTAATAATTTTTTATTTTTATTTTTTAAATCCCCGCAATGTGAAATGTATCGTGAGAAAAACACATGGTCTAACTAATAGAAGACATGACCCTTTTTTGGGCATATGTTTTGGTTAATTTTGCCCATAATCCGATAGAGATATTTAAGAATATTTCTATATATAGAAATGCGAAATTTATATTAATATAAATAATAATATTAATAACCAACATAGATCCATCTTAAATCTACATTTTCCAAGCACATGGAGGAATAAAATCTCATGAGGTGCAATCCTTTCCTCAAATTTTACACTCAAAAAATGTTTGCATCTTGAGAGATTTGAATGGATCTATGCTAGGGTGTGTGTGTGTGTGTAGGTAATATATTACTAAATAATATATGATCTCACTGTAAATAAATTTTATGATGATCTCACCTTGATGGTGGTGGATGATCGATGTGAACCGAAGAATCTTGCTCAATCTCTTCTGACTCCTAAATGGACACTAGTTGCGTTATGATTTTGATGGTTTTCTGGCTCTTGGACATGTTTTTTTTTGGATATCACAATCCTTTTTGTCTACTATAAAGTTTTGGTTTATCATCTACCAACCAACAAATCTAGTAAGAGTGAGGCTAGTAAAATTTTGAAAAGATGTAGACAACAATGTAACTTTTTTGACTTAATGAAAAACTTATGACTTGCAAAACAAAAAAAACCTTGATGATGATCTCAAGGGACATTAATTTTCCTACAAATAAAATTTAAGTTGAAACAAATTTTTAGTTGTTATGATCCTTGTGCCTTAAAAATGATAAGAAATCAATAATTACAGCTCTCTTCGAGGTGGAGACCTCCTTTTACAATGAATACAATGTACAAGACAATAATTGATGATCCTAGGACTATGTCTCCTTAGTGTATATAAAGGACATAAAGGGTGAAATCATAATAAAATGGGACCATGAGGGGTTCTAGCCTACATAACAATATAATAATATGAATATAATAACTCAATATCTAGGGCTTAATATGGGGTTTTTGGGTAACATGGGGCTTATATAGGGATTAACATGCCCCTCCCCTTCAAAGAAGTGTTTCCTCAACACTTGAATATATGTGGGTGTTTTTGCATGAAAATCATCTTCCCATGTCGCTTCTTCCACTAGAAATTCCTCCATTTGATGAGGTGCTTAGTAATTGCTCAATTTCTCAGATGCTTAGTCCTTGTTTCCAAAATTGTTTTTGGTTCTAATATTATTTTCCCTTCTTCATTAATATTTGGCAGAATAGTTTGGACTAGGATCTTGTCACCAATTACCTTATTCAAGCAACTGACATAGATTACTTTACGTACATGTGAAGATGGAGGCAAATCCAGTTTGTAAGCCATACTTCTAATCCTCTGCAACACCTTATAGGTGCCATAATACCTTAGAGGTAACTTATTGTCCTTCTTTTGTTGCTTGATGGACATATGTTTATATTGCTTTAGTCTCACAAATAAACAATCCCCCACTTCAAATTCCCTTTCACTATTATTTTAATCTACTTGATGTTTCATCCTATTTTGTGCCATAACCAAGTTGTCCTTCAATATTTTGAGAACCTATTTTTGGTGTTGTATGCGGTCCTATACTTCTTGGACCTTTATAATCCCTTTCAAAGGTGATGTGATGGATGGAGTGTGATATCCATAAAGTGCCATAAATGGTGACAATTTTAGGAGGTATGGAAGGATGTGTTGTATCACCATTCTGCTAAGGGAAAGAATTTGACCCATTGTGTTTGTTTATTAGATGCAAAGAAACGTGGATATCCTTCTAAACATTTATTCATAATCTTAGTTTTCCCATCGAAATGAGGATTGTAAGATGAATTGTGATCCAATTTAGTACCTAAACAAGAAAATAATTTAGTCCAAAAATTTCTAGAAAAAAATAGATTTTTGTCACTTACAATAAATTTTGGTATTCAATGTACTTTTGGACTATTTCCATGAATTCTTCTGTCATAATACTTGCTTTAGAAGAATGAGAAAGAGAGAAAAAGTGGGCATACTTTGTATTTTAATCTACCACTACCATAATGACTCTTTTTCCTTCAGATTTGGGTAAACATCTAATAAAATCAATTGAAACTTCTTCCCAATGCTAGCTTGGTATGACTAATGGTTGAAGGAGCCCTAGGGTCTTGATAGGCACTCCTCTATTTTGTTGGCATACCACACATTCCGCCACAAAATTTTGCACGTTTGCCTTAATACCTTCCCCAAAAAATCTTTCATGACCCTATGGTATGTCTTCAAGAACCTTGAATGTCCTCATACAAGAGAAGTGTGTACTTCCAAAAGGACATTTTGTTTGAGTTTATAATTATTACATAAGTATAAGAAATCTTGATACCACAACAAATAATTTTTGCACATAATTTTTTCTTCTACGTCAGGGTCCTCTTGTAGCTGTTAAATGATCTTGCATATCTTCTCATCTTGCTACCATTTTGTCCTTGCTTCTTCTAGCTAATTGGATTGTGGAAAGGAAATAACACATAGTAAACCATTTGTGTCTCCCTCTTTCCTTGAGAGGGCATCTACCACAATATGTTTTTTTCCCTTTTTTGTAGATAATGTCAAAGTCATAACCTAACATAATTTCCAAGAAGTAATTCAGACTATCATGATCTATTTTTACTTTGAAGTGTCTTCCTATTAAGTATGGATGCCATTTCTTAAATGCATAGTATATCCAACATTTATTTTTCATATATGGGTCTAAGTAAATTATTTACTTTAAGTTCCCTAATTTTAGAAGCAAGGGGTCTTCCTTACTGCATAAAAAATACACTAATGCCATAGCTTGAGGCATTATACTCCACAATGAATTTTTTTGTGAAGTTAGGTGTTTCCAAGATGATAGTTGTACACATAGCCTCTTGAAGTTTTCAAAAGATCTGGTTGCTTCTTTAGTCCAAGAAAATGCTTACTTCTTTAATAATTTTGTTAGAGATGCTTCTATTTGAACATAATTCTTGACAAGCTTGTAGTAATATCATGTCAACGCTCAGAATCCTTTAAGTTTCTTCAAGGTATTGCAGATTGGCGATTCCCTCATAGCTTTGATTTTGTTAGGATCCACCTTGAGACCAGCATGAGATACAATATGACCCAAATATTCCATTTCTTGAAACCTAAAGGCACACTTGGAAGACTTTGCATATAGTTGTTTCTCTTCCAATAGTGTCAAGACCCTATCAACATGTTGTAGATTTCCTTGTCAAGATTTGTTGTAGATTAATGTGTCATCAAAAAATACTAGCACAAATTTTCTAAGGAAGGGTTTGAAAATATAATTTATCAAGATTTGAAATTTTGAAGGTGTATTTGCAAGTCCAAATGGCATAACAAAAACCCATAATGAAATTCATGTGTTATAAAGGTTGTTTTGGGAATGTCTTCTTGTCTCATTCTTATTTGATGATATCCATAATGAAGATCCAACTTAGTAAAGAAAATTGCTCCATGCAATCCATCTAATAATTCATAAATGACAAGGGAATGAACCGATGTCAAGTATATGTTTAAACGACAAAGTCACAACAGGTTTGAGTAAAAGGTATGAACAACAAAGTCACAACAGGTTTGAGTGAAAGAGCCACAACAAGTTTGAGAGGAGGTGTCACAGTAGGGTCTATTGAAATTCTAGTGAAATTAAGACTAGAGAAATTATTCAAATTGATAACTACTTCCAATGATAAAATATTAGTTCTTTAGAGAATTCCTATCATCAATAATTTATACATGGAAAAATTCAACTGTTCACTTCTACAATAAAGCAATAGAGATCACATCAAACACATAAACAAGAGACAAGATACACCAAGATTTAGGCTAGAGGCTAGGGAAAAAACCACAAGGGGAAAACCCAACAAATATTTCCTTATGAGAGAAAGTTCAATTCATCAAGATGTACATTAGAATATTCAATCAAAACATCAATTTCTGCCCTTAATGTTTTCCAAGTCAAGATCAGGCAAGGGAGAGAGAAATATCCAATTCTAATTCATAATCATAATCCTTCTCTTTCCCACAGAGATAAGTTCCATTAACGATGACACAAAATAAGATACAAAACTTGCATGAGATTCCATAGACCTTTGCATAAGATGCCACAAGTAGCTCACATAATTACAATTATTGATGCCATAGAAACTTTGCACAATATGCCACAAGTAGCTTGCATAATTACAAAGATTAATGCAATAGAAAATTCACATGTCTGATGGCACAGAGTCCTGCAAAAACTCAGTCTAAGTTACAATGGTATGATGCCATAGGTCCACACTAATCCATAAAAACATAATACCTCAGATCTGCACATGTCATAAAATATATAAGCCACATATTAACAATGTTCCTTAGAGATATTATCACACCAAAACTGAGATAGATAAGACGATTCAAATCTACCTTTGAAGGAGAGTGAATAGGCTCAATATGTAGTTGTCAGTCCATGTGAAAACACGTCTTTTTGGCAGGCCGACATGATCTAGGAGGGGCTCAATTGAGAAAATTCAGGTCGAATTGGTCAACACATAAATTCATAATTTCTCATTCGTTTTGCCAATAAAAATATCAAATTAAGCTACTAATTTTCAACAAGGTCGATGTAACAACCCCTTGATAAAAGTTCATGTAATAAAATTTAATAAAGGAAAAATAAGACCATAGTTAAGGGACAATTATTCCAAGCTTAATGTTGGGCAAAGATATCCTAGTGGGCATCATTGGATGTGTTTATGGCTAAGGGAAATTGGCAAAGGCAATGGTTAAGGCATTAAAAAGGCAAAAAGGTATTTTTGGCACATTTATTTATGAAAATAAAGGAAAATAGGAAAAAAGGAAGGTGAAAGGTCACAGGTTGCATGTGAGGAGGAAATTGAAGGAAAATAATGGAAAATGAAGAAAATAGAGGCCTCATTAATAAAAAGGCTTCTGAGGATTAGTTCATGGCTTTTTTTCAGTTCAGTTTTGGAGTTCTCTCATTATTATCTCTCTCTCTCTCTCTCTCACTCTTGGACACTTAGAGTTTTCTTGGAGCATTCTAGTTTTGGAGCAAGGAAGGGAAAAGCAAGCAAAGGAAGGAAAAGGAAAACAAAGGAAAGAAAATATGAAGAAAGGAAGAGCAAGATCAAGTAACTTTAGCAGGAATACTTGCAGGTAACATGTTGCATGTGTGATTTCCTAGATGGTTTTGACATGCCTAGATTTGCATGTTGGTATATGGTTCTATTACTGTCGGTGGCATGGTTTTGCCGGGTTATGACAATGGTTTTCAGCCTTGCATTTCCTTTTTCTAGAGAGCCACGGTGTGATGGGATTGTTTTCTCGATTTTGAGCTTTGGAATTGTCAGACGATTTTGGAAAACGGGGTGGAGGTGGTCTCATGAAAATTCCCAAAGGCCTAGAAATCCCTTGATCGATTTTAGCGGGATACATGGTAAAGCATGAGGGTGGAGTCTCAATTAGGGCTTAGTGATCCGATGTTGATTGTGGTAAATCCTAGAGGCTGGTGTCTCGGTTTAGGGCCTAATGATCAGGTTTGGATTGCAGTGAATCCTGAGAGACAAGGAGACGAAAAATTCCTCAAGGATAGTGATGGAGTCTGGAGGAATTCCAAGCTTGGTTTGGTTTTGTGATCTTGATGTTGGTTTTGGTGAGATCACGGTTTGGTGAGGGTGGAGGTGGTTTAACCTTTGGATTCCCTTGGTTGTTTTTTGATTGGTTTATCCATGAGATCCCACATTCATGCTTGGAATATGGCACGGGGGTGACTGGTTTAAAGAAATATTTGGTTCAACAATGTTTATGGTCGGGTGGTACGTAGGAGTCCCGAACCTAGTCAACTCTTGCCCATGTTTAATAAAATCTAAGTTATCTTAATTTTGTACTTGTTATTATGTGGCCTTAATGGTTGTTATCTCATTGTTATTTACATGGTTTAATGTTGGTTATAAGCATGGTTATGTGACTGGTTATATTCATGGTTATTTCATGTATTTACTTGTAACTAAAAGGATAATGGATGCAAGACCTAAATAATGTCAAAACAGTTAAGGCAAGAGGGTGGTCATCCTTCTTTTCAAGTCTCATATGACTTATCAGTCATTTCTGCTCTGTCTTGTATTTATTTCCAGTAGATTTCATTGATTCCAAGTGTTTGATGGAATGTCAACCCTGGTTGGGGATGGTTAGACCTAGTCCTTGAGTCAATTTTTGATTTGTAAGTCTTGTCATTATGTAAATTATGGATTCTAAAAGCTATAGGGGTTTCTGGGTAGTGACCTGGATTATGGGCTTGAAAAGTGGCACAAATCCTGGAGTCACAGGAATAGGTTTGAGGAGAAAAGTCCCTAGATGCATGCATGCCTTGCTACGTGAGCATTTGAAGCCTCCTAGATGCACCCTTGTCCATATCAAGGGAGTGTCTAGGGGTTTAATGGTATAAAACTCAGTGGGACCCAGGGTTTGGTAAGGGGAATGACTAGGATGCATTCTGGGAGTCCTGTAGCAGGTGTAAAAGGTCTGGTATGGTGTGTTTCCGTTGATTCCACTTCCTTAACTGACACATAGGGAGTCAAATCATATTGTAATAACTTCGCGCCATATGTTTACCCTGGTTGGCCGGTTACTTGGGTAGATGTGGGAGGAGGGTTGTTACCGAGTGGTATTAGAGCGATTTTCATTTTCTTTGGGCATTATTTGATACCACAGAGTGGTATCATAGCATGGCCCACCCCTTAAACTAGATGGGTTGTGCATTGGTCATGCATTCATTTCAATTTCATATGTGTTTCTTATGTTGTAATACGATGTGCTTGCTACATTTGTATGGTATGGGTTATGGTTGTAGTGAGGTCACCATGGGAAGTTGATGATGTTTTTGTGGAGTGTGTCAGCATGAGTGTATGGCTGATTATGCCTTGTTTATGCACATTAGTATTCACATATGGTCAAGTGTACAATGATGTGGTGGTTGTTGTCATGCATGAGGTCATGGTATGTGTAGTTGATATGGTCATGCATTGATCACTGGAATCTAGCCATAATGATGGTTATATGGTTATATTTCTATATGTTGTCATGATTATGTTATACATGTATTACGCCAATTTGTTGATCCTGCAGACGATATATCCTCCCTAAATTATGCTAAGGTACGTTGGTTCATTGTGATTTGGTTTAGCTAACATGATATACCTTGTAGGAAGAATATCAAAGATGACTAGCAAGATGGTAGACTATGGTTACTGAGACTTTCCCTATGGATGATATGAGCAGTGTGGTGTTGGCAATTCTTCTGATTTGGTAGACACATTGAGAAGTTTAAAGGCAGAAATAAGGATTTGTAAGGTAGACAATGACATAATCATACATGCACATGAGAAACAAGAAGAGGTAAATGCAATGATTCTTTAGAGTTTGTTAAAATTGCAGTGACAGGGACCACTTCAAATCAGCCATGAGCAAGAGGACAAAACTAATAAGGCATATGGCATCAAGTCTCATGGTGAGTACATGTTGGATGGAGAGGAAATGATTAGAGATTACAGGTCCTTGGACACTCCAGATAGGATGGGTGACAAACATAGGTACCATTCTAGTTTTGGTTATGACAAGCATTATGATCGTCATCGTTATCACCCTTATAAGAGGAGTGACAAGGGATGTTTTTTGGGTGAGTTTAAGAAAGAAAAGTCATGTGCATTCGATGGAGAGATGAAGAAATCACAAGATGCAGAGGCATGGTTTCTTGGTATGAGGAAGTTATTTAGATTACACGATTATTCAGAATACATGAAAGCAATGATACCACTTTTAGTCTTAAAGGGAAAGCAAATATCTAGTGGGAGGATGTGAAGAATGTTAAAGGTATTCATGAGGATGACTTGACTTGGAATTAGTGTGAGAGTCTCTTCAAGAAGAAGTATTTGTTGGAAAGGTACTATGATGACAGAGCTAAGGAGTTTTATGAGTTGCAGATGGGTTCCATGATAGGTGATGAGTAGACTAGCATGTTCTTGGAGCTTATGAGATATGTGCCTTACCTCAAGGAGGAGAAGGCCAAGGTTCAAAGATTCATCAGTGGACTGCCAGTAGCATACATAGGTCAGATTGAGTTTGATGAGCCTAGATCATTGGAGGAGGTCATCAGAAAGCTGAAAAATTGTTATGAGCAGTCGAAGCATAAAGTTGAGCCTAAGCATGACTTGAAAGGAAATTAGAAAGTTAAAGGAAAATGGACACAAAAGTAGGGAAGACCTCAAGATGCACATGAGAAAGAAAATGTGGTCCCTTACAAGAAGTTCAATACAATCGATAAGGGACATGGAGAGTGTTAGCACTCAGTAATTTTCAAAGGTTGTAAAAGAAAATCACCAAAGTAACCACAAACCAACTTTGGAATTTGGGATCTAGCCCTTCCAGCTTCAGAGGGGGCTCTCTCTGTAAGATTTAACTTTGTTTGATTGAATATTAGGCTAGTTATGAAGTTTGGGGATTTTATTTGTATTTGAGTGATTTGTTGATAACTCAGATTTCCATTGGGCTATGGAGTCTGTTACATAAAATACAAATTAACTAGAGTATCTCCAGATATATCTCACAAGGCAAGATAGCCAAACTAACTGGATTATTTAAAGTCTATGAAATGGAGAAGAAGAACATAATAAGGTTCACTATAAAATATAGAGCATTGTTACCTGAATTATATATTCAAAGATCAAAAGAAAACATTGAAATTATTCATAGCCAGGTGCTGAGTGTAGATTTAAACAAATTCCACCCTTTATTTATCTATTGAATAATTCAGATTTTAGAAAACAATCATGTACTATAAACAAAGAGACATAAACACATATAACAGATAGATGTACTTCACCACCAATTTGACACATGAATCCTATGAAAGAGCTCCTGTATTACTTTGGAAAACCAGCTGATGCTTCAACAAAAGATATAAAATAGTGTTTCTTCCTACAAAAACCAACCTCTACTACTTCAACAATTGAAGTATTTATAACTAATTTACAAAAAATATCTTGTCAGGATGACCAGGATGTATCTACAAAATGATAGGATTGAAATTAAGCTAACTTATTACAATGAAATGAGGAATGTCTGAAGTGGTGGCATTGAAATGAAGGAACAACTGCTTGTCTGGTGTTGAAAAGATGGATGTGCTGTAATGTTGAGCTGTGTTGCTGAATTACCATTTACTCTAGTAATTCACAGAGTTTATCCCAACGCTGCTTGCTTGGGATATTCATCTTCATTAATTTCCTGTATACTTCATCAACTTTAGTATACCTCGCAAATGTCAGTCAGGTGATGAACAAGTTTGGAACTGCATAATGGATGTCAAGGTCAAATGATAATGCTTCCAGGAACGCCCTTCTTGTCATGCTGAGTCTTCCAACTGTAACTTTCAAGCTATCTCTCACCTTGTTCATAATCTGTGCACTATAATCTGCCCATGCACTGAGCTTGTCATTAATTACTAATAGTTTTGGAAGTCCTTTCTTGTAGAGAGGCTCTAGCTTGGTAAAGAATCTCTGTATGCCTGTGTTCATGTTTTTCCCCTTGTCTTCAAGCTGTCTCATCAGGCTCCTTTTAGTCAACACTTTCCTAACTTCCAGAATTGTTTCATTCTTGTCTTCAATTTCTAATTCTTCCAACTCTTGACTATTCTTGGAATTTATAAATTTAATCATCTTAGTGGCTTCATTTGGTTTATATCCTAAGTTCTTCTAACATGCTCAATCACTTCAGTCGACCTTTCAAAAAGTTCATTATGTTCAAAAATAAATTGGATTGAGGCCAAATTTCTCCCATGTCTTCATTAATTGATTTCCAGATATTTTCTTTCACCTGTGCCAATGTTTTTCCCATGGCACAATTTTTTTCCATTTTCTGCACTCTTTGGGACAATGTTTGGGTCTTCCATGTTTCTGTTCAATAAGCATTTTCAAACCCGAGACTCTACTCATGTAAAACCTTTATCTCCAACTTTAATTTCTTTAGTTCTTCTTCCTGTATAGTCATGTTTTAAATTGACTGAGCTAATTTCACTAAGTCATCCACAACTGATGTGGGAAGCATTGTTGAGGATGATGTTCCCGCTATTGTAGTTGCTGTAGGAGATCCTGTTTATAGAGGAGATGCAATTGGAACTGCATCAAGAGGAACAACTGCAAGCTGTGAATTCTACTCCTTCTCCTTGATTAGATTATCCATTTCTGCTTCCATTGCTTTAATCTGGGCACCTTGCTCTACTAGCAGCTTTAGCATCTCTTCCTTTTGTAGCTCTGTCTCTCCAAGTTCTTTAGCCTGGGGGTCTTCTGTTGCTGGCAGCTTCAATTGCTTCTTTAATGCTACAATATCAACATTCTTCTTTCTGATTATTTCTTCTGTAGCTTTTGCATTTTTTGGATCAAGGCCTGCTTTGACTACCATTTCCTCCAAGTATTTGATTCTGGTATCTTTGGCCAATGAGGAGACTTTCTCCAATTTGAGTTGAGACTGCACATTATTTAGAGTAAGCTATAGTTTTGAGGCAATGATATCAGTTTGAGTGAAAGTCGAGTACACCATCTCTCTTGCCTTCCTGTGCATATCTATTTGATCCAAAGGATGGACATCCTTTGCCTCAAATTCAAAAGGGGTTTGTTTGAAATCTTCTACTGACTTTGGTTGAGACACTTGGGCCTGCAAGGATGCCATATGCATTCTTCCCTTCTCTATATCATATGCTGAGATGATTCTATGCTGAATGGAGGAGGATTTCTTTCTGAACTGAGCTGATATGTTGTCATGAATTGCCTCATTCCTCTGCTTGATTTCTTTGTATCTCTAAAAAATGTTCCATTGTCTCTATTCTCTAGAAGTTTCAGGTTTTTGAGGGATAGTAGCTAGAATATCTTTTGTAACTGAGGAAGATGATGGAGATTGTCTAGTTCCACTGTCCAACTTGAAAGTCTTCAAACCTGATAGCATAATAGTGCCTTGTGTATCCTCCAGTGATGGAAATTCTATTTTAGAGCCGGAGCCTTTTTGATCTTCTTAGTGTATATTTTAAATTCCTTAGCTGAAACTTCGGTGACTAAAGAATAATCCTCTCTTGCTCTCTTATGTGTTTTCTCTTTGGGTATTGGAGTCTCTGAAGCTATCCTTGAAAGTACCTGCTTGTCGGCCTCCTGTAACGTGTTTTCCTCCCAAGTGTGCTGGTTCATATACTTTTCAATCTTAGGCCTCTGAGTGTGCACATATGGTGTAGTTTTTTTCTCTACTCTCAACTTGGAAATTACCCAAAGGGGTCATAAGACCAAGTGAAGCTGAGAGGAAAGTTCAGTTGTTTCAGTAGGAGGTCTGTTTCCTCTCCTGCTGCTCCACTGTTGCAAATAAATGGTCCAACTTATGTCTTAATCCCGAACTGGGATTTCTTCTTGGCTACCACAAAGTGAATATTGTCAGACTGAATTATCTGCCTGATATATTCCAAGGAAAAAATCCTCATGGGCACATATTTAGGTAGTTTATATGTTGGTAGCTATGAACCATAGACTCTAATATCTGTGAATGATTGGTAAAGATACCAATCCCTTGTTTTAACCTCTTCATTGAGCTGCAGAACTTTCTGAATTTATTCACTGATCCTTGGAACATGCTGGCCTCTTAACACACAAGTGGTTGGATACACAAATTGATCTATAAATGCTGAAAAGATGTAATCCTGTGATTGTTTCCTGACTAAGGAAGTCCAGGAAACAACTAACTATGGCTCTCCTTTCTGATCTAATTTCTGCATTGGGAATGGAAACTTATCTACTTGGAAAAATAGAAACATATACATAAGAATGGATGAATATCTGAACATTCCTTCAGTTAAAAACTGAAGGAATTGTTCATGAATTATATTTGATAAGAAGTGACCATAGTCAAAGGTGACTGATGGTCCTTCTTCTAAAGAAAGGGTGGACAAAAATCCTAGAATAGGCTCATCTACCCACTCATCTAAATAGTAACCAAGAATGGAAGACAAAACATAAATAATCTGTCTTGTCCCTTGAGGGAACACAAAAAAGGGATATGGGGGATTTTTCTGAAGGAGTTGGGAGTCTTTAGGGAGGAAGATTTCAAATATGGCTGCTCTCTGGGAGAAAGTTAACTTTTGGTAGATTTCTCTGAGAGCTTCAATGGAGAAAGGGGAGAGGGAATCACAGTGGGGAACCTGCAACATTTGATTAATACTGTCAACTGTGATGGTGAAGAGAATTTCACCATTTGGGGAGATAATTGCCATCTTGCTTGCAAGGTAAGAAGCTTGGCATCTCAGGAAAAATTTAGGAAAATGATAGGATTGGGGAACAACAAAAAGATGGATCTTGGACTTCCAAAGGTGTGTCTCATTAGATTGGTCAAGGAAGTTATCTTGGAACCAAAAACACAATTCAAACAAGTCGAATTCGCACTGTGTTTCAATGATTTTATAATCTCAGTATGCAAATGGGGTATGGTCTAGATCAATAGGGGGATTAAGCATCAGATTGATCATAGGGGAAATTTTAGATGCCATGGTGGTTTGCAAGATGAGAATTAAAGACTGAAATAGTAAGAAATCGTTGTGTGTCCAGTAATTGTGGGAAATTCAGAATGGCAGACCTTTGGTGATTGATGAATGATAAGCAATAGGAATGCTACGAAAATAATTACAACACAAAGAGGCAGTAATTCTATTGAACAAGTGATGTAAAGAAAGTGTTATCAGAGTGGTGGATTTCATATATATCTGCAGTGAAATTGGTCTTAACCGTTGGATTAACGGTATGTTTAGGGCATTAAATCCTGTAATGGCGTGGGTAAACGGATAGGAGATTAATGGAGGATGAAACAGTCTTAGATGTGGCGGCTGGGGATTGGCGGATCTGTGGAGCGGGACTATTGGTGGGAGTGACGAGACGTAGGGTGAGGTGGCATGACGAGAGTTGTGGCTGCAACAAGACATGGAGGCAACCGTTGGCGGGAGTAACGAGTTAGGCGGGAAAGGAAAAACCACTTTCGGAGGGGGAGTGTGGTGGTATCGGGTTTATGGAGGGGGGGGTTCGAACTCACCTAGTGGCGCCACGTCGGGGGCGATAAACCGCTTTTCAGACCCCCCCACCCCGCCCTGTCTTTAAACGTTGTTGCTTTGGGGGGGTCTCAACTTTGTTATGGGCCATCAGATGAATGTTGTGAATGATCGGGGATTGATGATATGAAGGGAGGTTAACATCAGAGGGCCCCGCCAGATATTTTTGGGGCACATGAAACATAATCCAAAGTGAAAACTTTGGATAATGGAAATATTTTGGACATATTACATAAAATCCTCATTTTCCTATTCTTATGTTATTTAAAAGTGAATGTGGGTGCATTTATTTATGCCAACATTTTTCCTAAGAGATAAAGGCTATTTATTTCAACACTAAACTATAGTAATCTAATCATCTAAATTAATCCAGATTAAACAGTTGGATTAACATTATTCACCTATTTCTACCTATCTAATCTTAACCAAGATTAAATTGTTTGGTTAAGTTATTCACTCTCACCTAATTGACATAAATTTAAAAGAACTTGAGCATGATTAAACTGTATGCCTCAAGAAGAAAGGGATTGTGGCATTTTAAACTAGTTGCACACAATTTTATCTATTTATTCTTGCACAAAGCGAGAAGGCTAGTAGTGGCACTTAAAATAGCATGACTTTTAGGTTTATTCATTTTTTTTGGGGTTCATTTATCATTTCATTTCTTTTATTTTTGTATTTATACCCTCTTTTCATTTTTCTATCTCTTTTGGAAATCATTTGCAGAAAGCTATACTATTTACAATTTGAAATACTGAAAGCAAATACTCAATGATCATTGATCCTATAAATTATAGGACCCTAACAGTGGCTCCAGTTGGGGATGGCACTTCCTGGTGAAGTGTCAAGAACAATGTGGACCAGTAGCCTTGAGTCCTTATCCTCAGTATTTACTGCATCTAATTTTTTTGTTTTACGTATTTATGGTGGCAAAATGCCTCAAAGCTCAGGGCCTTCTCCACGGGCTTCAACTTTGAGATATAAGCTACCCACTCAAGACAATACAAAAGTAAATGGTATCAACAATGATTGTGATAAAATGCTTTGTTAGTCCTAAAAAACATAATGTTTGAGCATCCTGCCATTGATAAGTCCTCTAGGTATTTCTGTCCCATCTATGTAAATCAGAAAAAAGGCATTATTACCTCGGTAAGAATCAATAATGTAAGGTCCCATCCACAAGTTGTCGAACTTACTATGCTTTCCTTTTTCTTACCTTCTAGAATCCCAATTCAAAAAATGATTACCAATCTGAAAGTCATCAACTTTTGTCCTTCAGTCAAATGTTTTCTTGATGCTGTCTTGGATCAACTGAGTTCTGTTATGAACTGCTTCTCTGGTTTGACGCAAATGGATGGTCTGGTTTATTCTCCTTTGTAAATCATTTGGTTCCACATCCAACTCTTGCCTCATCTTTAAAATAGGAATTCCTAACGAAGTTGGAAAAGCAACATCTATCCCATACACTAGATGATGTGGAGACATGCCTATCGACTTTTTGGTTGTAAGCTTGTCTGCCCATAATGCATTAACCAACTTGATGTGCCATGATTATTTATTGTCCCACAACGACTTTTTGATAATGTTAACTAATATTTTATTAGAGGATTCTACCAATCCATTTCCCTAAGGGTAATAGGCTGTAGAATGACCCAATTTTATCTGATATTTGTTGTAGAAATCTCTCATCATTTTTGACCCGAAAGTTGCAGCATTATCAGTAATAATCTTCCTAGGGAAACAGAATCTAGAAAGGATATTGTTTTCTAGGAACTTAATGATGACTGCATCAAAATCTTGTCTGGTTGGTATGGCTTCTATCCATTTTGTAAAGTAATCAGTGGCTGTCATATTCCACTTATGTTGGGCAGATGAGGCAGGGTGAGTTTTTCCTATGAAGTCAAGGCCCCATTGTTGGAAAGGAGTTTCAATAGATATAGGCCACAAGGGTAAGGGCAAAAGCTTCTTCTCACCTTCGAATATTTGACATTTGTGGCATGAAGCAACCTTCTTTATGATATTAGAAAAGAGGGCGGGCCAGTAAAAACCCGCGCTCAGAATCTTATTTGCAGTAGTTTTCCAATACAGGTGTCCACCGCAATCTCCTTCATGGAACTCTTGCATGACTTTATCTGCTTCATTTTTCAATAAACAATTTAGTAAAACACCACCAGCATCTTTCCAGTACATATTTTCATTCAAAATACAAAACTTAACAACTTTAAGTTCAATAAATCTAGGTTTTGTTTTAGTTAAACCAAGAGGATCTTGTAAATTATGTAGCACATAAATAATGTCTGCATACCAGGGAGAGGTAACAAAAGATTCTGATACCATTGGAGTCGCCAGCTCATCTAGTTCATTAAATGTTGCTAGAAAATTTATATTTAAATCATGCAAGTTAGATTCTCCCATTAATTTTGCTAACCCTTGACCTTTGATGAGTTTAGTGGGTTGGATTTCAATATCATACTCTAATATAACAACAATCCACTTACCCATTTTCCCATATGGATCGTTTTGAGTCAGTATATCTTTAACTACTGCACTTTGAACACAAGAAATGATGTGTGAATGGAGAATATATAGTCTAAAGTCTTTCATGGCCTTTACCAGGGAAAAAGATTGTTTTTCCAAAATGTCATTTTTCAAGGCTGCATCTCTCAAAGCTTTGATGAAGAAAGCAATGGGTTGTTCATGGCCCTCATCGTTATTTTGTAGGAGAACTGCAACAATGGTGTGTTCTGAGGTAAATGAAAAGATTAGGAAATCTTTAGTAAAATCTAGACTAATTAACACAGGTGCTTGTCACCTGAGCTAACACTTTCTTTACACTGTTGAATGATTGTCTAGATTCCATGTTCCATTTCACCTCAGTATCCTTCTTTAGCATATTGGTAATATTCTTTAAAAGTTAAGCTAAATTTGGAATGAATCTCCTTAGAAAATTTATCTGTCCAATAAAAGATTGAACTTCTTTTAAATTCCCGAGGGGATTAATTTTTAGTATAGCTTCAATTCTACTGGGATCTATCTTGATTCCTTCTTTCAAAATTATGTGTCCCAACAATTTTCCTTCTTGCAAATCAAATAATGTTTTCTTAGGGTTGAGGGAAATGCCAAATTTTCGACATTTTTCAAAAACTCTTCTTAGGTGATTTAAGTGTTCCTCATCTGTTTTCGAAAAAAAGGTGATCTCATCTAGATATATAACTATGAAATGACCCATTTCATCAGCAAAATTGAAATCCATGGCCCTCTGAAACGTTGCTCCAATATTCATTAGACCAAAAGGAATTTTCACATACATGAAAGTGCCCCAAGGTGTAGTAAACACTATTTTCTCTTGATCATCTGGGTGTACTAAGACCTGGTTATAACCAGAAAAGCCATCCAATAAAGAAATCTTTCTAGATCCAACTATCTTCTGTAGGATGTGGTCCATATTAGGCAGAGGATAATTGTCTTTTAGAGAGGCTTTATTTAAGTTGTGGAAATCAATGCAGAGTCTGATTTCACCAGTTTTTTTTGAGTGGGAACCAAATTGGACACCCATTTGGAATATCTCAAAGGTACAATGATTTTTGCATCATACATTCTCTTTACCTCCTTTTCGACCAGAGGCGTAAGCATTGGATTAATCCTCCTTAATTTTTGTTCAAAGGGTTTACGATCTTCCTTCAATGGAATTTTGTGTTGTATGATACTGGTGTCATAGGATTTTAGGTCCTCATAACTCCAGGCAAAAATGTCAATGTATTATTTCAACAATTTGATGTACTTCAACTTCTCAGCTAGAGGCAAGGACTTAGACAATTTGATCATTTTGGGTTGAAGTTCAGTCCCAATATTATGTTCCTCAACACCAACTCCAGTGGGTTCAATTTTGGGCTTCTTCGCTACATCATTGAAATCAAATAAATATTCTAAAGGAACGAGCCCTCTAGGCAAGATGTTGTATTTCAGTTGTAAAATATCTGTTTCTTGTTTTTCTTCATATATTTCATTCAACTCTAATTTATTTACGCTAGCATGTACAATATCTTCTATATCAGATTCTACATCTTTATTAGTATCTTCAAATTTGTCTTTAGACTGCAAAAAGTTTTCGATCTGAGCATCATCTCCAAAAACCTGCTAGTATCTAATATTATCAGGTACAATAGGTCTATTCTTCAGTTTGACTATATATGGACGAGTAGGATGAAATGACAGTTTACAAGTACTTGCTGAAGTAGCAAGACCATGAGATAGTATATTTTGATCTCTTGAAACTGAGAACAAACTATATTCAGTGAAAGAATCTAGAAAGTCTAACATGAAATTTCTATACGCTCTCATCCTAGGATGTTTTGTAGAGTATTCTCCTTTGATTTGTTTTATCACTAACTCAGAATCTCCATGAATGGAAATTCATTTAGCGCCAAGTTTCTTCAAAAGTTGTAAACCTAAGAGTAAGGATTCATACTCTGCAACATTATTGGAACACTGAAAATTTAATTTGTAGGAGTGACCTTCTGAGTGATGAGTATATGAATTAGAAACCCATACACCAACACCAACTCCTTCTTTACTCACTGATCCATCAAAACCCAAATTCCACAAAACTTCATTTGAATTATCCTGGTCAGTGATTAATGTTTGACCATCAACATTGAGACAAAAATCAATACTATGGTTTTGAATTTGTTCTTGTGTGCTTACATCATTGTAAAGAATAAATGAGTCCAAATCAGAATGAACAAAATATATAGGATAATTGTTAGGCCTATCCTGAGTGGTGACCATGAATTTCATGAGTTTTTCTCTATAGAGTCTTCTGTTCTGACCAAAGACAGGGATTGTTGCATAAGACATATCCATCTATAAAGTTCCTTGGAGTTTGGCTCCCCATGAACGGGAAAGCAACATTCCATATTTGGGTGGGATATCAGCAACAACTATATCCATAAGTACACTTTTGGCAGGGATTTGGACTAAATTTACACATAAATCTTTTATAAGTCCAAGGCACTTAACTTGACTAGAATCAAATGAATATAGGTCTTTATACCTTCTGGTAATATCTAACCCCAACTTCTCCATAATTACTTTCGGCATAAGATTGTGGGAAGCCCCTAAATCAAGCATAACATTGTGTAAGATTTTGTCATGAATAGTTAGACTAACATAAAAGGGAGGAACATCTCCCTCTTGAAGTTTTCCATCAACTTCTGGGCCAAATAGTAATTCAGGTTGATCATCTGATACATTAACTATATCAGTGCCTTCTCCTATGCTCAATGCTTTCATTACCTGGGATCTATAAGGAGTTTTATTCATCAATTATGTCAAAGGAATAGGGATTTTGAGTTTTGCCAATTTGTTTTCTATATTAAATGATGTCTGTGTTTTGTTTGAATTGACATCTTCTAGGTTATCAACCACGTCTCTTTGGGTTGTATCTCTTGGTTGGATGGTAGAGGGATCATTTATTTGAATTGTTTTGGATGCAGTGTCAGGTTTCTTCTAGATTATTACATCAGGATTCTTTGTAGTAAGGATCTCAACATTTTTTTGGGCAGGTATTTCAACTGGTTTCTTTGGAGGAGTATCAGGTATTTTTCTACTCCTGAGGTTGTCTTGTTTATGAACTTCCATAAAATCATTCTCAAAGCCTTTCTTGTAATCCTCTGTTTCTTCAGATTCTATTTCATTTTGGGACAACAGGAAAAGGTCTCGATCTTCCTCAGTAAGAAAAATATAGTCATTATCATTTACTCCTAATAGATTTATTTGAGTATTATCTATATCATCAGCTACTTCAGCCTCCTCAAATGTATAATTTTCCTAGAAAGGAGTTATTACCTACTGGTTTGGACCCTTTTGGTCTCTTTGTTTATTCAAGCGTTGATTTCTTCGATAATTTGGATTTCTTATTTTCCCAGTTTGATTTTCTCTTTGAGGATTCCTATAAGCTATATTGATTATGTCCATCATTTTTTCTACTGTTCTCAGTAGACTGTCTAATTTATAATTAGTAGAACCAGAAGATGAAGGTTCCTCTTTTATCGTTACTCTTTTTTCAGCCTTTAACTTAGCTTTCTTGGCTAATAAATTAGCCTCTACTTTAAGTGCGTTTTCTTGCATCTCCTCTAAGTTGGAGGGATCTCTTTCTCTCAGTTGATAGGCCATATCAACATTGAATCCTTCTGGGAAATGTATTAGGGCCAAGCCCGGGGGTGGGTTGATGGCAATGGCAATTGCATTATAAACCTTATTGAATCTGTCACAATACTCTTCTACTATTTCATTTGGACCTCTCTTAAGGTTTTTATAATCATTAAGGATTTGCAGAGGAATCTTTTTAATTTCCCACCTAGTTAGGAAAGATTGGTGAAAAACAACAAGGTCAGTTATACTACCTGCTACTAGGTCTTTGAACCATTTTCTGACTTCTCCACCTAAGCTCTGGGAAAAAAGCCTCAGTTTTACATCATTCTCATCTATTTCGTGAAGATCAAATAAGTCATTCATCTTGTCAATGTGTTGCTGTGTAGTCACAGGAATAGTACCATCGAACTGGGGCATCCTAGTCTGCTAGTCTTGGGGCATATTATGCATCTGTGCAGGTAGAACCAGAGGTCCATAGCGAGCAACCATGATAT